>CM055878.1:38507338-39099838 GCA_029582165.1 Portulaca oleracea
AAGTGTGGAAATGTTGAAGATGCATCTTATGTATTTGGAGCAATGCATGATAAGGATATCGTCACTTGGAACTCCATGATAGCAGGGTACGCTCTGCATGGACTAGCAAAAGAGGCTATTTATCTCTTTGAGGAGATGAGAAAACACAAGGTTAAACCCGATTGTATCACTTTTCTAGGCGTTCTTTCATCATGTCGTCATGGGGGTCTTGTTAATGAAGGGCACTTCTATTTCAATTCAATGAGAGAATACGGTGTAATACCCGACGTGGGCCATTACTCTTGCGTAGTGGATCTTCTAGGCCGGGTTGGATTGATGGAAGAGGCCCGGGATTTTATTCTAGCAATGCCGATACAACCCAATGCTATCATATGGGGCTCACTTCTTTCTTCATGCAGGCTTCATGACAATGTTTGGATTGGCATAGAGGCTGCTGAGAGCAGACTCGCACTAGAACCGTCATGTGCTGCCACACATGTGCAGCTTGCAAAGTTGTATGCAAGGGTGGGGTTGTGGGATGAGGTAGCAAAAGTGCGGAAAGTGATGAAGGACATTGATCTAAAAACAAACCCTGGATACAGCTGGATTGAGATAGGGAATGAAATCTGCAGGTTTGGTGTGAATGGCGATTCAAACTCTAGAATGGGCGAAATTCTCTCAATTTTGGGGGTTTTGATGGATCACATGGCGGTTTCAGAGGGCGTGTCAGCGCTACGTGAAGAGAGTCGTGATGACATATTCTGCACATGATGGTATGATCATAGATGCTGCTGTTTATATGCCACATTCACTTGGTTTGTGAGGTAAAATCTTCCCCTGTTGGTGTTTGAACATGGTTTTAGGAGTACATGAACACGATATAAGAGTTAGAACTTTTTATGATCTTGTATTCATAATTATTGAAATCCTGATCCTGATCTACGATCCTATGATTTTATGATCCAAAATCCTCGATGTGATTCTACTATCTACATTCCGATCCACGATCCTATGTGGGTTAATTCCGATCCTAACTATCCTATGGATCCGGGATCGGATCCTATCTTGCTTGCATTTTTTTTGCATTTTTTTTTTTTTTTTTCTTTTTTTGGGATCAGCCACTGGGATTTCAGAGAACTGTGCAATTGTACTGTTGGACTTTGCCACTTTAAGTCTGTAACTTATCATATGATTCATATCTGAAATGAATGTTCCTAGGAAAGAGAGAAGCAAAAAATATGAACAATAAATTTGCAGATAGAGTACAAACTGTATGCTGCTAAGTGATTTAGACTTTTTTGTGTGAGCGAAATAGAACTTTTGAGGATGTGGTGATGCCCATTCAGGCATTCACCATTTCAAGGATAACTTCTAGAATGCGCTTAATGTTTGGATTGAAGGGAATTTTTGTAATTCTTCTCTTCAGCTTGTAGATTTTGTGGATGATATAGTTTTGGGAGGTATTTAACCTTCTGTACAATGCTATTTGGGATCCTTATACTCCCTTTCTGTGTTACCCTGGCTCTTCATATTCTATGCCATACCCGTGTCGGACCCTTGATACCCGGACAAGGATATGACACTCGACACTTCAAATTACAATGAAAATGTGCAAATTTTCTTAAAAATAGCAGAGTCCGACATCCATATCCGTGTTCGATATGGACACACATACCTGTGTCTGAGTAACATAGCTTCCTTTTGATATCAATATATTTGGTTTTTTTCCCCTTTATAAAAGAAGGATTTTTGTGGCACAGTTATGCACTGTAAGTAAAGCATTTTCCCTGCTATATTGCGCGCATTCTTTGTTCTTGCCTGCACCTTGTTTCTTCCAGTAACATCTCCTTGTACTGTTGTTAACCCTGGTAAGGTTGGTAGCACAATGCTAGGCATTTCCGTTGCTGGATATACTGTTTTCTTTTAGTGTCCATTTTTGTGGTGTTTGAAACATGATATTAAGAATACAACATACTATTGAATTGGAGTATCAAGAAGTGTCGTGTTTTCTTGCAGAGACCTTGGTTATGGTCGCATTTATGGGGTGTCAGGTTGCTTCTATTGCTCCAGTTCAGCATCTTGGCATAGCTGAATATTCTTGTCCGACAGCATATCCAGTCATTCAGATGTTACTATATTCTTCAAATGTTAAGGCAGCCTGTAAATATTGATTTTCTCTGCCCTTGAGTGTCTCGAGCTGGCAACATATGAGACAGGTTTGTCATCAAACTACAGATACTTCAGCTTGCATACAATTATGAAAGCATTTTCGAACTCACTTTGCATGTCCAAAGCTGGGGACAAGCAAGGAATTTATGATACATAATAATGTATATGTTTGTAATTTTGTGTTAAGATCCTAATTGTATACTACTACTCATAGGTGTCATTTTAGACGTTTGGGGAAAAATCAAGAAAACTACTCTTATTGACTATTTTAATTTTAAAAGATGAAGTACCCCTTCTATAACAAACATAAAGAGTAAAAACCAAAATTAATTGGGGTACTTTGGTCATTAATATATTATTGAGATTGTAAAGTGACATGTATGATGGGACAACAAAAGTTAGTGAAAGCGACAAGTATCGTGACGAGGTAGTACATCCTGCATTCATCAGACAAAAAACAAAACTGTTGCCTTCATTTTACGAGTACCAATGTTCTGATTTCACCTGTCCTCGGGTTCTTACGAGTAATCAATTTTGTTTTGGCTTAAAATTGCTAGCATTATCGTAATCCAAATACCACTTGCACATGTTGCCCTAGAATTTTAACTCTTTTTGATTGGACCAGCTAGGGTTAGGGTATCAAAAGCTTACCTGCTCCATAGAATGTGAGAACCTCTCTGCTGTGTACAGTCTTCTGTGTCATTCATAAGGTTGTTAGAATCGGGATCCTAACTCGGATCCATGTGGTAGTTATAATCGGAATTAACCCATGTAGGATCGTGGACCGGAATGTAGATAGTAGAATCACATCGAGGATTTTGGATCATAAAATTGTAGGATCATATATCAGAATCGGGATTTTAATAACTATACTTCAGTGTCATTCATCTGTTGCTACATCAGTCAGTTCAGCTGGAACAGTGAGGACTTGTCTTCTTGCAGTATTTGGTAGTGAAAGCTTCTCTTTTCTACACCTTTTCAGGTAGCAGCATGTTGCAATTATTGATCCAAGAAAAGTAATTTAGTAGTTGTTAAAAGTCACTTTCATTAGTGACTTTGAAACCTCAATTAAATCTTTTTGGGGATTTCTCAGCCCTTCTAGGGCAGAGTTGGAAACTTCAGGAGAACAGAGTCCATATTTTCTTCTGATCATATTTTTGGTAAATATGTAGTGTGAGTCATGTTTTGCAGGGAAGTAGTTATAGGAGAATCAATTTTAACCATAGACTCACATTTCGTGTGTTCTGACATCTTTTATAGTAATCCTGTGAATTAGTTTCAAGCTATGTTACTCTGGCTTTTCATATTCCATGCGTACCCATGTCAGACCCTCGATACCCAAACAAGGGTACGACACTCGACACTTCAAATTACAATGAAAATGTTCAAATTTTCTTAAAAATAGCTGAGTCCGACACCCATATCTGTGTCCGATATGGATACACGTACCTGAGTCCGAGTAACATAGGTTTCCAGTGGTGCATGATCAAACTCGTGCATATGTGAAAAAGAGCTGTGAACCATAGAAAAGTTGGTCAATACTCCCTTTTTTTTTAACCCTTTCTTCCCGTGTAAAATTTGGTAGCCATGAATGGTAAGAACTAAGAAGCATCGACAGTTGACGTTTTTTTTGTCTTTCTAGTACAGGGATCTCACATTGACACGGGTAGTGTCGGAAGATCTGTAATTTGTTGTTCGATTAATGATGCAATGGGGAGGTCTATGAAACAATTCATGAATAATTATATCATCTGAAATATTCTGTCGTTCATTGTCACGTGAAACATTTAATCTCACCAGCTAAAGTGTTGCATGCTTTGCATTTGGAGGACCAAGAAAAACATAATTAAGAGGCAGGTAATATTAATTGCAGACATCTCTATATTTGGGATGACTGCAGTGAAATTTAATTAGGCAGATGTGAATAGTAGTTAAGCAAGATGATTGCAAGCAACTTTCATGGTCAAGATAGGAAATTTGTTGACTTCTCATTAGTTAGGGATGAATAATAAATGATAGCCACATAAAAAACTACTCAAAATTGGCTACTTTTTTGTGGGGCTGGGGTTGAGAAGGCAGAAATTTAGACTATATTATGGTAGTTTTCAAAGAAGAGACAAAATGATCTGGAAAGAGTTGCTATATACTGAGAAAAGTTCATAGTATTCCAAAACAGAGCAGACTTGGTTGATGATAGATTATTATTTTTCCGCTTTGTTTTCAGAGGCTATCCATGCAATATTATATGAGTAGGTTGATAGATTACAGTGATACAATGTATGCTAATCAAACTTGTGACTTTATCCTAACCTATCGAGATTATATACACAACACTTAGACATGGAACAATACTTCGATAATTTTTTCTTTTTTTAAAAAAAGCCCCAGAAATTCCATAGAAAATAACACGTGCAATACTTGTACCCGTGTTAGAAAGTTCCACTGGATTTGGGTAGACACTGAGATATCCTTACAGCTGTACATTTTTGTTTCTGTTGTAACTTATTATACTTCTAGAACAATTAAATGAATTGCTAGGTATCATAAGAATAGCTTGGAAGAAGGGGAATGAAAGTGCAAAACAAAGGGTGACTATTCTATGATAGATGGAGCACGTGTTAGTCATTTCGATGTAACTCATTAGGAGATTAAAGTTTCCTAGAATTCAGTATATTAGAGCTCTATCTAAATAGTTATCAGATACACTGTTATCTAGTTTACAAACATATGCCGTGCCTGTGCGTTTTCAGTAGTTCAAAAGATGTGTAGTCTAATCTTTTCATGAAGTGAAGGGAAAGAGCCAACAAGTGTTATGAGAATATATTTTATCATGAGAGATCAGACTCTTTCCTGATAGAAATATATGGACATTTCACCAATGATCAAGGAAAATACTGATGTATATTGAACATGATACGAAACCTAACTGATAGTCTTTGGACATCGTTCCCTTGATTGACTTATATTTCAAAACGGTTTTTAGCAGTCTGCCATTCTTTTGAATTGGAGAATCGATAACTGACATTCTATCAAAAGGTGAGAGTTTTTATAGTCGAGTTTGACATAATTTATCATGTGAGTTAGTTGGTCGACTTTATCTATCTTAGTACACAACATGGTGTATATTTGTCACAGGGCATGGTGGTCCATTGCATGAAGAGGTAAGATACACTAAAACAAGTCAATTACGGTGGTGGTGATGTTGATAAACCAATGACTCAGCCTTGTATATAATTTTACACGAAAAAACTTTTCTTTTCCCCTCGATAATTTCTACGGTAAAAGAAAAATGGATTGAAAAGAAGAAAACACTAGAATCCCAGTTAAACCATCAAAGGAAGAACCACCTCAAGTTTATGAGCTTTCTAAGGCTATATATATACCCCCAACCTCATACCTACTTCCACACCAAAACACTTCCTATAATTCTGCAGTAAACTGGTAGGAACTAGGACTAATATGGGTGGAAATGCTTTATCATTACTGCTCTTCATTCTGGTTGTAAACCAAATTGCTGGGGCTACCAATCCCGGTTCTGAAGGTCTGTCGTACAATTTTTACGACAGCACTTGTCCTAATGTCGAGGACATTGTCAGAGCCACCCTTTCTTCTGTCTTTGCAAGGGATCCTTCATCTCCTGCCGCTTTTCTTAGGCTCATGTTCCATGATTGCCAAGTCCAGGTCTTCTCTCTTCCCTCTTCGTTTTCGCCCCTCCCCTTCAATCATAAGGCCTTCAATTATGCGAATATTTAGTGTGACATACAATCTGAAGCAACCATTAACTTTTAATAAATACCCTTTTGGACGGAGACAAAGTACCCCTGTGCTTGTGTTGGGGGTCGGGGGGGGGGGGGTTGTTTGGAGGGTAATCATAATCATAATCATAATCATAAGTCATAATTCTAGTGTTAGGTTCAAACTTTAAAGTGTCATTTGTGGTGTAATTTATTACGCGTTTCTGAAATTTGTGCTCCAAATAGTGTGATTGTTCACTTGCAAATGTCATGTTGTTCACTCTCAATAGTGTGATTGTTCAGTTGCTGATATCCCGGAGCATAAACTCTAGGTGCATGTAATATATATTGTATTTGTTAGTGCTCTAGGAGGCCGCTTGTGGGCCCGCTTTCAAGGCTAGGTCTCTGTTGGACATGGTGTGGTGTTTGTGTTAAACCCCCCCCCCTCCCCCGTGCTAGTCTGCTGGGTGTACAACCTGTACAGGTGGCATGGTGGGTCGACAAACTAACCAATGTAAAAACTAAAAAAATAGGTTGGCTTACGGTTGCTCACGTGCTAACTATTGTCTCCCATGTAGGGTTGCGATGCATCAATCCTGGTCGAATCGTCACCCTCAAATTCGGTAGAACTAGCAGCGAGAAAGAACTTTGGGATTCGAAAGAGGGAAGCCATAGATTCAATAAAATCGAATTTGGAAGCAGAATGCCCAGGACAGGTTTCTTGTGCTGATATTCTAGTTTTGGTTGCTAGAGAAGCAGTGACAGTGTCAGGAGGTCCCATTATTCAAGTCCCTCTGGGAAGGAGGGACTCTCCCTCTTCTTCAAGCTCTGAATTGGCTGACGCTTCTCTACCTTCAGCTGATATCGGAGTTGATGAGACTCTCGGCCTTTTTGCCAAGCTAGGAATGAACACCGAGGAAGCAGTTGCCATTCTAGGTAAGCTACACTTGCATAATTTTTTACTCAAAAGTTTGAAGTTTGAATTGTGGGCGTGCGGGTTAAGTTCGGGCCGGGTTTGGAAATCGTGTTCGAAACCCTAAAATTTTGGGCGGGTTCGGGTCATTTTTTGGGTTAGGTCAAATTTTGTCAGGTCTACTTTCCCTGGCTCAAGTGATACTAGTGGTAGCAATGTTTCATGTGTTCATGTAGTGTAGATTTAGACACTCATCTCTAGACTACATGAAATGCTCGCAAATGGACGAAATGATAGAATCAAAGCGAACAAAAATGTTAGTTTTTTGTCTGTCATGCACCGTAGTCCATAACCCTATGATCTTCATGCAATGAACAACTGATACAACAACTCACAATGTGGGTCCCGCTTTCGTGGGGTCTAGGGAGATCAGATGTAGGCACCCTTACCTCTACAAACATTACTGCTTATAGAGAGGCTGATTCTGTAAGACCCACAAAAAAGAAAACAGCCAAAATAAACACAGTGCAAGTGATCTGAAGTATAAATTCAACTAAATTTGTGCAATAATTCGCAATCGTTGCTCTAGACTTTTGGCATCCCACATCATGATCACTGATTCTGAACGAACAGACGGTCCAAAATCTGTGTTATCTGAACAAATTCCAATCAATTTCATCGAATCATTTTTCGTTACAAATGCAGGGGGACATACATTAGGGATCACACACTGCGTAAACATATTGGATCGCTTGTACAATCCATCCGGGGAAACAGACATTGATATAAACCCGAGATTTGCTGCCATCCTGAAAGTGTCCTGTCCTCAATGGATAGCCCTGGCTCAGAACACGACATTCGTCTTCAACGACCCATCAACGTTCCGTTTCGACAACTTGTACTTCCAGAGTGCGATGGCGGGACAAGGCGTGCTGAGGATCGACGCTGAGCTGGCATCGCATCCGCAAACTGCGAGCGTTGTTCAGCAGTTTGCTGCTGATCAGGAACGGTTCTTTAAGGTTTTTGGTTCGGCGTTTGTCAAGCTGGCTAATGCTGGGGTTTTGACTGGGGATAAAGGGGTGATTAGAAGTGTGTGTAGTGTTGGAATATGAAGAAGTATGTGTGATTTTGAAGAAGGGATTAGTAATTAGTAGTTAGTAGTAGTTTGCTAAATGTTGCTTAGATTGATCCTAGAGAAGATGGGATCTTGTCAATGTTTGCTGGGGAAGTATTGTTCTGTTGAATGTATTTGAATGTTTGCATAATATATCACTAGATGATCATGGTTATGAAGAATTTTCGACTCGATCTACCAAGGACTGTTTTTTTCTGTATGAAATTGTCTAATTTTTAGGTACAGGTGTGTAACAATGGGGCCTTTTGTTGTAAACTTTAAAATGCATATGAAGTGAATCAAGTAATGGTGATTATTGGAGTAAATTTACATCTCAAAATCGTGTTCAAAACATTATATACAACAAAGAGATTGTATTTTAAGAAAAATGTTCAAATTTCGAAATGGTTAAGGCTAGATAGAGGAATTAAGCCTATTACAATAAAGATACAAATGGTCCATTCTATGAACACTGCTAGTCTGCAAGTAAGATGCACTGTAGGAATGTCATTTTGTGTGAGTGTTGATCCTAGTGTTCCATGTGGGTTACTTGTGCTTAACCAAGGACTTTTTTTTTTTTTCATTTAATTTTTTTTTTTTTAGTACATGTGTGTATGGGGCCTTTTTTTATAACTTAAAAAAAATTATGAAGTGAAAGAAGTGATGTGATTTTATTATTTTTTAATTTTTTTGTGGTTGGTTTGGTTTGACTTGCTTGCCTTTTGATCTCTGAGACTCCACCTTTAACTTCAGCTAGATTTAAGAGAAATGGAGCATCTTGTTGAAATCTTTGAATAATTGGAAAAAGAAAATAGTACTACATGTTTAATTTTGAAAACACCACTATTATAAATATTGATTTACAATTAAGTTTGTTTTTTAATTTTTACATACGGAATAAAAAATCTTTAAAATTAAGTTTAACTCTTTCATTAATGGGTCAAATATTATCTTCAAATTAACACTAAAACTTTCAAAAAAAAAAATATGCATAAATAAATCCAAACTTGTCACCTTGAAAAGTTTTTCAGTTTTCGAAAATACTACCATAAATATTCATTTTCTGATACTACGCTCAAACAGAAAAGGAAAAGAAAAAAAAAAAGATTAACATGTGTTTCTTCCTTCCACCAAGTTTCAAGCTTCCTGCTCGAGAGACCTTCACACTCACTATAGGTCAGTCCAATTCGCCATTATAATTCGCAGTATCTTCAATTTGATTTTACCCCACTCAAATTCGTCCAACCCAGATTGATTTCATTTGTTCCTTATTCCAATTTTCTGCAGAAAATCCACTTTTTCCGAAGTTTTTGAAGCCCTTTTGTGTTGAGTAGTGAATTCCTCCTCTTTTAGGGTTTGTTACGATACCCTATTTGTGGGTTTTTTCTTCTTTTTTTCTGGGAATTTTGAACGAGAAATTGCAGCTGCAAGGTATTTTGGGGCTCGAATTAGGGATTGGATTGCTTTTTATTAAGAATTTGTGGGTAACAATGGATGATAGAGAGAGGAAAAAGGCGCTGTTTCGTGCTAAGTTGAACGAGAAGCAGCAGAAAAAACGCATCGATTCTCCTCTTGTTAGGTATGAGAGTTTGAATCTATCCTTGTTGTTTCTGCATTTGTTCATGTTTTTGTTATTGGTAATTTTGTTAAGGTAGTTTTCAACTTCTGTATATATAAACCCTAGCTTTTGGATTGAAGAAGGATCACAGAACCCTATGTGTACTGTATTTCTGTAACGTATGTTTTTCATTGTTGCAAAATTGTGAACCTCATTGGAGGTTGTTGATAGTTGTGTATTTATTCATTGAGAAAACTGTCTCAAATTTTTGTCCCATTGCAGAGATTGAATCTTTCATGCCCATGTTGTTGAGGATTCGTATATGCGCGTAACTAGTTACGTCCAAATTCGATTATTGAACTATATTGTGAGACCATCTATTGCAAGTGAATCAGGAGATGATGTAGTTTAGTTATGCAACCATATATTTTCCTATGGAAAAAAATAGACAGGCATATATATTGTCTTAGAATGGACTATTATAGTCTTACACAAGGATTAGTGTGTTTGGCGAGAAGTTATCGCAATATGAATTTTTTCCCATGTAGCATTGATACAATGTTAGCTATAAAGAGACACCCCCGAACAAAGAAAAAGAATGACTATCGGAAAGAAAGGAAAAAGGGCGGAAAAACAAAGCAGCAAATGAACTTTTGCTGAAAATGTTGTTTAAACTTTGGACTAAATTGGGAAAAAGTTAGAGAAAATGGACAGATATACGATAATAGTGTGAAGCTTTCTGTCCAAAGCATGTAGATTTATTTGGGATACCCTGTCACCTGCCAGTGGCCACTAAATTATTGTATGGTTCTCATGGACTTTGCGTGGCCATCTTCAGAAAACAGTGCCAATTTGTCAAATTGTGGGAAGTGGATGATTGGTGAATGTTATCTCAAGCCTTTTTTTTATGGTGGACAAATGGAATGATTATGCTTATAATTTTGGGGAAGAAGGTTTGTTTTTTGGGGGGGAGGGGGGGAGGGGGTTCATTTGGGTACGTCGGAGAATTGGTATCATGATCGTATAGAACCCTTGAAACACAAAGGCTAAACTTGGTGACGAGGCGGCTCTTTTTTTTTTTTTTTTTTGGATAAACTAGTGTGTAAGTGGTGGTTATTTCTCCTCGTGTACACTTATCAGGGTTCTTGCTAGTGGCCATTCGATTTGGAATTCTTTTAGGCTTTATATTTCTTGATCTGGCGATCAATAGATGTGTGAGTCTTTGAAAATATGTGCAAAGGATTCTTATAAAAAGCAGAAAAAGAATAAGTACTGGAACCGTTAGAACTTAACCTGAACTTTGCACCATTAACAATTGGTTGATTTAGAATGTATCTGAAACTCATGTACAAGTATTTGGATATTCATATATGGATTGTTAGACTTGGGGTTTTTCTAGCAAAATTGTCGATTTGTTTTACATACTAGGCTTAGGCTTGTGTGTCCACTACCATATGCTAGGATGAACAGATGACGGATTTCTTTCTATTTTTTAAAATTAATGATTAAGCCGATGAACAAAGCTTGCGAGTAGTGTTGATCGAGTATTTGCCTATATTTCTAAACGATGATTAAATCAGTTGTTTATCCCATTTTAAGAATTTTCTTTTTCACTCCTCCATTCTCTCCTAATTTTTACAAACTTAGGGATTTAGGATTAGCCCACGATATGCTAGGATGAACCAGTGAACTAATGAAAAGTGCAATTGTTTGTTCGTAGGAAGATTCTGATTCATGTGTATATGAGAACACCAAGTAATTCACCCTTACAATCAAGCGTCCATGCATGAAATCTTGTTGCCATTGTTGATTTTTCCTCAATTTCTAATTTTCTCATGTGCAGGTACAATGATCAGGATAGACCCGTTTGTCGAGTATGTGATGTTGTCTTGAAATCTGATTCTGATTGGATAGCACATCAAGCCTCTCGTAAGCATCATGAGGTAAAAGCTTATTTATTCATTTATTTATTTTATGTTCACAGAAGAAAAAAGATGCACAGTAATAACCTTACTCTTGAGGCATGCTTAATTTCCAATCCGATTATGTTCTTGCTTGGAGTTTACATGCAGTTGTCTGTTTGGATGTTTCTGCCAATGTTTCCAATGTTTTTGAATGGGATACTGGTAACTGTAGCTCAATATTTCTGTTGATTCTTAAGATATATCCATGGACCATGGTTCATTCCGGTGTATAAGCTACATGGTTATATTTGTATGAACTTTTCTTTCGGATCTAATAGTAGTAGTTTCACAGGCAATAAACAATCTCAAAGCAAGTGCTTCTAAGAAAAATGTGGTTAACAATCCGAAAACTGCCGCTGCTCAAGAGTTACCGAAACCCCCGGAAGAGAAATTAGTGAAGCCTAGCAGCATTAAGCTTGGAGTGTCCTCAGACACACAGAAATCGCGGCCATCGTCTGTGCTTCCTCCAGATTTCTTTGACAGCCAGGATGCAAAAAGGCAAAAAGCTGGTAGGTATTTGTAATGACTAATGTGCCCTTTTTGAGTCAGTTTAAGCTGTTATAAATGTGATACTCCATCCCATTTTATTTGTTTTGACTTTTCTTTTCTCATAGTATATGTTGGCTTTACAATTCCGAACCATATTAATTGCTTTTCTTGTTGCTTTTCCTCAATGCTGGGTCTTTTCCCTCTATCTACGTTTTTTCTCTCTTACTTATTTTCTCTTCCACAAAAGACTCCGGAGAAGTTGTGTTGTCGTAAAACTGAGGGTTACCTTCTTATTAAAATCTCCGTTTAATTAATGAAGCACTTAAAGGCGAATAGCTTTGAATGTTTGCTAAAGAAGGGATGCTTTGTGGAGAAAGGTGATTGTGACTAAGTTGTAATAACGTCAACATATCTCGCCAGCTTGGCTTTTATAGGGTTTTGCACTCATGTGCATAGTGCTGAAAAGATTTGATCGTTTTCATTCTCTCACCCCCCCCCCCAAACAAAAAAAATGTTCATTAGGTCAACTTTTCATAAATGTATGACTTAAAAATCATTGACGTCCTTTGTTGCATAGATGTTCCGGTGTGTTTTCGTCCCCTTTCTTAAACTTGGTTTAGTATCAGAAGCGTTTCTTGTGAGACAGCTTTATTGATTGACTTGCATATCTAGGATCTGGTCAGGCGGATGACATCGATGTGAACAAGGGAAATGTGCCATCGAAGGCGGCAATTCCTAGCAAAGGTGATGCCAAACCAGCAAGAGTAGCGGATAATGTGAATGCCGAAAATGGGCCTACACAGGTGAAGGGAGCTTTACCTGAAGGTTTCTTTGATAATAAAGAAGCTGATCTACGGGCACGTGGTATTGAACCCGTTAAACCAGATATCAAGTGAGTTTCATGCATTTGTCTTGTTACACATTCATGCCGCTATTTGTTACTCCCTTTCTTCCACAATATTTCACTTTTTGTTTGTTTGTTTGTTTTTTTTATTACTTTTTTACAATATTCAATGCACCACTTTAACCTTCAATTTCTAACACAATATTTTGTAAATTACATCATATAAAAGAAATTTTCATGACAAAGCTGATGTTGCTAATTTTATGTTTTAAATCATTGTATAAGTTGAATAATTAATGGTCATTTTGCTTGTGCCCTATGGTTATACTTAAATAAATTGAATAATTACGTTGATCGTTCCACAACAGCACGTGTCAGTTACATTTCTTACTTGTGTGTGTGGCTTATCCTGGCCATTTTGCTTCATGAATGTGTTGCCTATGGTTATACTTGAATTGCACTGTGGTCATTCCTGATTTTACTTTATAATCCTGCTCAGAGACGAGTACAAGGAATTCGAAAAATCGATTCAAGAGAATTTGGCTGAAGTGGATAACCGTTTTGAAGAAGAGGAGGTGAAGCTCTTCTGTTTTATTAATTGTGCTCATTCTTAGCTGTACTCAGTTCAAATAGCAAGCCGTGACACATCGTGCATGTAAAAGATAATAACATATGTTTTGAAGACAACATAGAGATGTTTTGTCAGGAGAGAACCCTACTCTTCATACTGGGAAGCGAGGCATTCCTACTTTGACTTAAGGTTTGGGGAGAAATCGAGAAAGTTGTAGTTAGGCATATTGACAACCTGCAAAATATGAGGGAAAAAAAATACTTCATTCCTTAATAGTTGTCATTTTAAGGTTTGGGAAGAAATCAAGTTGTAGTTAGGTTATTGACAAAAACATCCCTACTTTGACTTAATAATTTTATTGGGAATGATAAAAGTATGGGAAAATTTTAACGCATGGGCGGGATTTCAGAATGTTGGCTTTGGATTTTAGTCATTAATGTTTAAGTGACAGATATTGTGAAAAATAAAAAGTTAAAGTGACATATATTGAGGAATGGAGGGAGCAATTCATCTGACTTTGGCATTTTATTGTGTCTGACATTGATAGATTGATGCTGCTGAGCAAATAGAGGAGGAAGAAATTATAGAGCAAAGGTCAGTTTGAGCTTTCAGACCACATTATATGCCTCGCTTTCCATTTGAGATATGTTTCAATTCATATGCCTCCTCCTATGTTGGTCTATTTGCAGGACGTACCGGGATAGAGTGGAGATGCTGAAGAGAAAGAAAGCTGAGCTACTTTCTGCCAAATCTTCTAAACCCGGGAATGCTTCTGATGTTGCTGGAACAAAGCCTGGCCAAGATGGATCATCAAGCAGTGATGATGATGAAGATGACGATGATGATGAGAGTTTCACAGTTGATTGGAGGGCACAGCATCTGTGAAAGGATATTGGTATGCACTCTCACTTGCAAGTTTATCATGCGCTCCTGGAGTTTGTGCTTCAAATAGTGTGATTGTTCCCTTTCAGATACTAGGTTGTTCACTCTCAGTAGTGTGATTGTTCACTTACAGATATCCGGAGTTTATACTCTAGGTGCATGTAATGTATATCGGTTATGAGTGATCGAGGAGTCAATACTAGGGTTGGCTCAAGTTTCGGGATGGATAATTTTCAGGTCAATCAATGTTTCGGTTAAGTTTGGTTTCTGGTCAAGTGATTTTTGGTTATGGTGAACTGATTTTTTGTCTGTTATGATCTCCATTGAAAAAGAAGAATCTTTGGGAGGAAAAAGAAGATCGGGTTTGGTTCTGTTCGGTCGTACTTTTCGGGGTGAAGGTTTTTTCGGTGTCTGTTTGGGTCATTCGGTTCCACTTTGGGTCTTTGGTTAGTTTTGCCAGGTATACACTTATCCTCCCACCTCAGCTCACCCCCGCATGAAGAATTAATAAAAAAGTATCGGAAAAAACTTTGTAGCCCAAGCTGAGCCAACCTGAATAGGGTACAGACCCATGAACCAGCGAACCGGGTTGATGTTTCATTATGTTTGACACATGTATCGGTATTTGCAGATTGAAGCACGCACTCATCCGAATTTCAGCAAAGAGGAAATAGTATTTTTCATTCAGTCCTGGGTTCGGGATTTCACGACCTCTAAAGAATGAGTCGAGAACTGGTCACCCAAGAGTACAAGTATGAGGATGCTCAACTATGATTGTATCGCGAGTTTATGATGTTATTGTCCGGTGTTGAGTATTGTTTAACTGAGAAAAAAAGAAGCAATTTTGAACAGGTGCAGACTGATATGTACATTCTTCAATTTAGTGGTCAGAACTGCAGAACTTGATATATTACTTCAACCAAAAAATTTGACGCACTATGAATTTGCTAAGGATGTCTACACAATGTATTGGTGACTTTTGGTGCTCTTCTTGAGAGTTGCAGCTTCAGATGACCAAACTTTTAGGCTCCATAGTCCGTATCATGCTACTCCCTCCTTCCCACTATATTTGTCACCTAAATATACAAGTCAGTCAAATTTCAGAAATGTTGATCATTAATTTTTCAACATATATAATATTTTATTATATAAACGTGTTATTATTAGATTCTTAATGAAAAATATATTGTAAGAGCATCATATTGTAATTTTTAAGAAATCATCAAATCACATATAAATATTGATGACCGTGACACTATTAATACATGACAAATAATAGGGGAGGGAGGGAATACTATCTTTGTTTCAAAATGATGGTCCGGTGTTTATTGTTTGTTTGTTATTGTTGCATCCACTAGACATACTTTTCATTAGAATTATTTGATCAACCTCTTAGAAAAATTACTACCTCCGTCTCTAAATAATTGTCATCGAAACTTTTTTACAAAACAATGAGTATAAAAAATTGAATAAAAATTTTGCACCTTATAAAAAATGCTCATAGAAATATCAATACAATATGGTAAAAAGCTTATTTATTAAAGACAAAATGAATATTATAATTATTGAAATTATAAAAATTAGATAATTTGAGAAATAAAAATAAAAAAAACTAGTGAGGTGATGTAATAATAATAAAAAAAAAGAGCATTTTTTCGGTTTCTGAGATACAATGAGATCATAATAAAACAAAGAACCAACCAATTTAAAGAAAATGTTACAACCAAACATCCCAAATAAATAAAGTGAAACGATAACAACAACCAAAACTATCACAACTCAATCACGCTGTTGAAGATCACTAACTTCATTTTGGTGGATCATCGATGACTCTTACGCTTATATCATTACCGATAATCCCAGCCATATGATCTACCTTAGCATCAATATCTTCAAGATCAAAAATTTCTCACACTTAAATTTCATCAATATGTTTGGATAGAATCAGATAGTACATCATACTGATCAATAAAAAAAGAGCATAGAATGAGTATTTGATCAACTACATTTAATTATCCACCTTTTGAAATGGATCCAAAATCCAAATAATGTTGTCTCTTCCCCCTCAAAAGCCATTGAAAATTGTACAACAAGTGGAAGTCTAACCAAGCCGGCCCATTCACAGCCAATTCATTCCCAATTCTTCTCTATCCATTATTTAATTTCAAACCAAACCTTGATGAAGCTTGATGAGCCAAAAAAAAAAAGGAAAAAAACATCATACAATACAATACAACTTCTGTTGAGTGAAAACCACTACGACTGAATGCACATTTGTAATTGTTGTTGCAATCAGCAAAAAACTTCACCCCTCAACACCAGAAAAAAACCCAGAAAAATTCAGAGCTTTTTCTCAAGTTCGGCAAGATTTGAAGTTCTTACTCCAATTGGGTTTTCGATTTTTGATTATTTCAAGCAAAGATTGAATGAAATCATAGTGGGTATGATTTGAATCCAACTGGGTATGAGCCAATTCTCATATTTTTGCATCAGATAGTTTGAGCTTGAAGTTTAATCAGGTATGTGGTTTCTATGTTTGATTTTTTGGAAGGATTTTGAGTTTAAGTTTGTAGTTCTGTGTTTGATCTTTTTGTGATAGTTGTGAATCAGTTTACCAATTCGTTTGGGTTCTGGAAATGTGAAAATGGAAGTTTTCTGGGTGTTTTGAAAATGCCCAATTGGTCGACATTTGTCAAAGATTATGTTTGGGTATGTTTTGGAAGAATTGAAGGAAAACCCAATTGTGAAATTGTGCAAATTTGTCAGATTTTGTTGAAGTTTGTGATGTTTTGTGATGGATGTGATTCTTGACTTGTTTGTGTCAGCAAAGTCTTGGATTAAAGTTCACTTTTCAGGATCAGAAAGGTCAATGAGGAAATTCATTCTGGGGTGTAAATTCAATGACTAGAAGTCTAGATTCTGATTTACTGCTTGTTTACAATGCCAATACTTCTGTTTTTTAGTCATACAATCATTTTGGAAAAAGGGGGGGGGGGTTGTTTAGAGGTGGTTCATACTGTTAAAATCTTTTGATTAGGGCTTGTTTGTATCAAAAATGTGATTAGGGCTTGTTTGTTTCAGCTTTATGTTAATTACTTATGATCGACATTCGGCACTTGGTCATGTTTTCAAGTCATAGTTTTAACTCCAATCAATTAGTGATGAGCACTCATCAGTAATAAGTTACTTATGATATGTTAGAAATATCGAGCTCTTAGTGTTTCATTTGTATTGTAGAATCTAGGTTGAACATGAAAACACTAGTCCAAATGCGAAACAGTCCACTGAAGAAGCTCAATAAGAAAAGAAAGGTGGACGTAAATTCTCTCCTGATTACTTCTCCCACAAAGTTGCTGAAGAAAACCAGCTCCTGCCGCATGAAAAGAAATGCCGAATCCATGGCGAAGAGTTTCTCTCGAAAGAAAGAATCAAGCAAAGGCCAACTTAGAGCTTGTTCAAAGAAGAAGCGGAAGAAACTTGAGTTGGTTCAGGTTGTTCAGTCCTTACCTTCTACTTCGAAAGATGCGGGGTTGCAAACCGGGAAGTTGAAGAGACAAAGAAGGCGTAAGAAAAAGAGAACTCAGTTGGTTCTTGATGAAACCACTCAATTTCAGAGAAGGGTAAGATACCTATTGATCAAACTGAAGCTGGAGCAAAATCTCATTGATGCTTATTCGGGAGAAGGTTGGAAAGGTCAGAGGTACCAGGATCCAACATTCTTCTCTGCTGTAAATTCGATTTCGTGATTTGGAGCTTTAATTCTTTTCTGCAATGCATGTCTTTCTCAAAACTTCTCGAAATTGAATGTTTAATGGGAGTGGGCTATGTTACTCGGACTCAGGTTTGGGTGGGCTATGTTTAATGGGAGTGGGCTATGTTACTCAGCTAATTTTAAGAAAATTTGCATCTTTTCATTGTAATTTGAAGTGTCGTGTGTCGTACCCTTATCCGGGTGTGGAGGGTCCAACACGGGTACGGCAAGGAAAATGAAGAGTCGGAGTAACATAGGGAGTGGGTAAATATTTACCAGAACTTACCAAAGTTTACCAAACTTTACACGTTTATCAATAGTTACTTTTCTCAATCTTTACCAAAACTTACTTTTGTTTACCAAAAACTAGCAAAACTTAACTTTTACCATATCAGTATCATCCATTTTTATCTGCGAACTTTACTGCCTACTGATCAATATGTTGTTTTAAGAGAGTTACTGAAGAAGATGAAAAATGAGATGAAAAGGTGGACTCTCTACTATCTACAACTGTGCCGTTTTCCGAATATGTTCTTGTATAAGTGACTTGGTACCGTCTTCTTTCTTGTCTACAGCCGGGAAAAGATTAAGCCTGAAAGGGAGTTACAGAGAGCCAAGAAGCAGATATTGAAATGTAAGCTTGGTCTCAGGGATATAATTCAACGGTTGGATTTACTTGGATCTGTTGGGCAGATTGATCGTTCTCTGGTGGCTTCAGATGGCTCGATCCATCACGAACATGTAAATATGTGTTTTATCCCACACCTTTTGTATTTTTGGTATCTTGGATAATTTAACCTTTGTGCTCTAGTTATATGAGTGCAACTCGGTAGCAAAGAACTCTTCTTGTTGGCCATCTTAGTGCCTGTCTTTTGTGGCAATCTTTCGAACGTGTTGGTCCAAAAGTAATTGTGCTTGTCCTGTGAAATTCAATGGTAAATGGGGGTGGGTAAATATTTACCGAAGGTTATTAGAACTTACCAAAATTGACCAAAACTTGTATGTTTACCAATACTTTTTCTCAATACTTACGAAAACTTACATTTATTTAGCAAAACTTAACTTTTACCATATTATTCATTTACTAGCGGTTCTTGCTATGGATGTCAAGATTTCTTAGACATGCTAAGTCGGCTATATGTTGTGCCTGTAGATAATCTGCAAAAAGTGCAAATCTCGGGAAGTTCAAGAGGATAACGATATCATACTATGTGATGGCACTTGCAACTGTGCTTTCCATCAGAAATGCCACGACCCTCCTTTGGCAACTGAAGATAGTAAGTTTCTGAGTCATATTTTCCGGTTTCTTTTTTGTTATCATTTAAGCTGGTACCTTGATAGAATTTACTAATCTTTCCCCCGTTATTGTAGTTCCTCCTGACGACGAAGCTTGGTTGTGTAAGTATTGCGACTGCAAGACAGAGATTTTGGAGACAATCAATGCGCATCTTGGGACATTGTTCGCTGCTGATTGCACTTGGGAGGTAGGTTGGTTGGTGCTGGAATGCTTTTTTTTTCCCGCTTCTGATCATTGACTCTACTTATCAATCAAGTATTTGGTATGATTCTTTTTAATGTTGGACAGGAGATTTTCAAAGAAGAAGCCCTTTTATCTGAAAATGGTATCAGTGAATTCGATAAAGAAGAAGAATGGCCTGATGATGAATCTGATGATAATGACTATAACCCGGATGGAGATGACAGTGATTGTAGAAGTAAAAGTTGTAGTTCCGAGGGTAGTGATTCGAATGAAGAAAGTGGTTCGAGCAGCTCATGTTGTTCGTTAGAAAGTGAAGTTTTTTCAGAATCTGAATTTCTAGCGGAAAGGGACGGAATCACTTGCAATTTGTCTCAATCGCATCCGGATTGTGCTCCGGACCCCGATGATCATGAAATTGTTAATGGTCCGAGGCAGCGTTCGACGGTGGATTATAGAAAGCTTTATGATGTAAGTTTTCGTGATTCTCAAATCTACATGTTCAAAAGCATTGTGGATATGCAGCTACCTCTGCAAGGATATACTGAAATTACACAATTTCTACCCTGAAAGGTGGAAATGAAACCAGGAACTTTTGTATAAGTGGATTTACTAGTATGGCTAACCAAGCTCAAAACCTTTTGATATGACCTAAATCTAGACAAATTCGTCAATGTTAAAATAATAGAAAAAGAGAAATTTTATGTCCAAATATTATGTTAATTCGGTCAAATGTCAAAATTCGGATGAAAAAATCTATGTCCAACCGGAATCCAGACCCGAGTCTGAATAGTGGAAGTGCTAGGGAAGGACAACTTTAGAGGAAAACACCCATATTTGCTATAGCATAATCTCTTTTCATTCAACCTGATTGCTGTAAAAGCTTGCAATGTCGTCTTCGGGATTCATTTTTGACTAATCTTGCCCTGAACAAGACAGCAGAAAACCGACATAGTGCCTACTTGAATAGATTGCTCCAAGTCAGACTTGACTGTTCGTCAAGCCAAATGAAATTCTTAAAACATAGTTTTACTCGGAATCATCTTTCAATGCGGGTGGATATTACTTTTCAAGTTTCCCATGCGACCAAACTGATAAAGTTTCCCATGCTTCTAGGAAATGTTTGGAAAGGAGGCTACACCGGGTGATTTACTTAGCGAAGATGAAGATTGGGGCCCTCCTAGAAAAAGGCGGAGAGAAAAAGAATCCGATGCAGCCACCACTCTTATGACTCTGTGTGAAACCGAAGTGAAACAATCTCGTGTTGTCGTGGAAGTGGAAGTGGAAGCAGACAAGGATCATTGCATTCCAAATGCAAAACCCAGAAAGACATTGTCAAGAATTCCTACTGATGCTGTGGAGGTATGCTTGGTAGCACAGAATTCCGAAGCTTAAGACATACTAGTTTGCTTTTTCCTTGTATAAGTATAGTGCTTATTTGCGGTGTTTACTATTTCAGAAGCTTCGTCGGTCATTTGCTGAGAATGAGCTTCCCTCTAGAGACGACAAGAGAAGGATCTCGGACCTTCTGGGGCTTGATTATGAGAAGGTAAAACAATTCTTTTTTTTTTCCTTAAGATTAAATGGCAACTTTTTTTTAGAAAATGATGTCTTGCCACAAAGAAGGTAAAAGAATTCTATTTGTTTTTGATAATCTTCTTATTACGTGGGATACGGGCAGGTAGACAAATGGTTCAAAAATGCACGCTACATGGCCCTTAAGAATCGAAAGGTGAGTTTCTGAATTACGTCCTTATTTGTTGTATTCGTAGAGTTCAGGAATAGTTTTCTTTGTCCCGCATGCTTTCATTTCTCAACCTGCTTGTCAAAACTTTATTGTCATGGGCAGTATGTCAATTAAAACTGTTTTTCTGAAGATGTCTCACATATGCATAGATGCTTTCCCTTGATAAGTCCTTGTTTTCGAATTGATTGATATTGAATTGTTTGTATATCTGATGTAGGCAAGAAGAGATGCACACGGTTCCGCTTCTGACAAATCAGATTCAGAAGCCGATAAAACACCTGAGATCAACTCTTCAAAGGGCCCCAAATTGCCCGTTTCAACTTGCGCAGAGAAACCTTCTGACAAATCAGATTCAGAACCCGACAAAACATCTGAGATTAACGCTTCAAAGGACCCCACCTTACCCATCTCAACCTGTACAAAGAACCGGTTGAAGAAAGTTACGTGGAACTCAAATTTGACGACATTGTTCAGCCCTTCAAAACAGCAACGACTAAAGAAAACCGCACTTTCGGATGCCAAGGTATCATTCCAATGTTTCATACTTACCAATTTTACTTCCTTTCGGTATGTGACATACTCTGTGGATGGCATAGACATAGTTGAACAAAGCTGAGGTTTTTGTTGGTTGCTTCATATTGTCGATAAATTTTTCACATTCCTTCATAACTCTGAGCTGATTTTCAGCGGTTGTTCTTCATCCTGTACCCTCAATCGATTTGCTTATTATGTGCCACTTTTGTCTTGATCTGAACGACAAAATTAGGCAAAGTTGGAGCTGAGCGACGACATGAGCTTGAAGAAGCACCTCGTACGGTTAAAGGCGAAAATGAGGAAGAAACGGCGAGTAATAAGACCTAACAATAACCAGCAACAAAGTGCAGATGCCCAGATAGAGCAGTTATTTCGGTTGGAGGCTAAGCTTCAGAAACTGAAGCGAATTCTATCAACTATTCAACAACCCAAGATCGACGAACCAAACGGGCCCCATTCGAGTGAATATGTGATCTATGTTCCGGTCGCAGAGCTTAAGGAGAAATCATGACACTAACTAAGCTGAAGATAGCAGTTTAACAGTGGATTTGGTGCAGTAAAAAACTGCATTTGAACCATAATTGGTGGGGTTGAGCTTGAAGTAACTTGTAATCAATAGCATCTTATATAGTTATAAGTCCCTGTAAATATGATAGATATTTTTAAACCCGAGGAATGGAAATGACTATAATATGCCAATATGGTACTCTTTCCTTTCAATTTTATCTTTCGCGGTCTCTAATCCTTCTTTTTTTTTTTAATAACAATTTCTCAAATGATATTTTATCAAAAAATAACATTATTGCATTCTTATGATAATATTTTTGTGAGGAATCCAATGATGAAACTTTCGTGTAATGGAACATTGGTATAAGTAAAGAATTAATACCACACAACAATTTTTATTGGAGTGCATTGTCATAAGCAATATATATTATATGTATTTAAAGTATGTGCTCCAAGATATATGCAGTTAATAATCTTAATAACAAGAGTGAAGAATTATAATATTAAGAGTGAACAATCGTAGAATTTGAATCACATGCTTCGGATGCACGTAATAAATCTATTAGATCTGTTGATGGGTCAGGTCGGGTCGAGAGGAGGGCCTTGCAAATTGTCATTTACCAAAATATTTTTTTGATTGAAATGTATATAATTTTTTATCGGGTTGAGTCGGGTCAAGACATCTTTAACCTGAACCCGACCCTAACTTGACTCAGACCCAAAACGTTTCAAGTCGTGTTGACCTTTAAAAATCTGGGTTTGACCCTAAAATTTGTGGGTCGGGTCAGATGAGTACCCCACCCTGTAATCATGATTCATGTCTAGTCTAACATATAATGCGTTCTTCTTTATTGCATGTGCTCTTAATAATAAGTGATTGGAAAAACCAAAGTTACTAGTAATATATATTAAGATCATCCGCAACTACGAAGAGAGAAAATATAATAAATGTGCGTGGGCGGGGCGAAAGAAAAAAAAAAATGTGAGGTGGAGTGAGTGAGTTGTGAAGAAGAAACTCGAACTGCGCTCGACGTCAACGATATTCTGATATATATTTTTTCATTTTTTATTTTATAGTGTATTTAAACTATTAAATATTTTTTACTTATTTTAATCAAACAATCAAGTTAACGTGAAGTCTCTAACTCTTTTTTTTTCTACGCATCATTTTTTCCATCCATCATTATAAATAAAACATACACACACTCATGGCTCATACCCAGGCATGTGTTTTAAATTATTGTAAGTTAACAATCATAATAATAAAAGTTAGCAATCATAATAATAAGAGTGAATAATCATAGTATTTGGTGAACAATCATAATAATAAAAGTGAACAATCATAATAGTAAAAGTGAAAAATAATCACCTTACTCTATTCGTTCAATATTAATTGTCTTTTTTGGAAACCGTACAGTCAAATTTAAAAAATATTGACAATATATCCTATGTATTGTTATATAAAATTACTACCATTAAATTCATAACGAAAAATATTATTATAAAAATATAATAGTATTAATCTATAATTGTTAATAATCGTAAAAGTTAAAATTAGAATACTCCCTCCATTTCTAAATAACTGACTTTCACGCTTTCCAAGCTTTATCTTTCTTTAATAATTTTCCATATAATATTTTATAAAAAAATTTAATTTTATACTTTTCTAAAAATAACTTTTAGTACTCCTTCCTTCCCAAATTAAGTGTCACTTGGGACACAATTTAAAAGACCAAAAAAATTCCCATTTACATTAATTTAGTGCATTGGAAATGTGGAATTATTGAATAAAATGGTGAATAAAAAAGGGAAATGTGAATAAAAAAGAAAAATGAATGAAAAAGATGTAATTAATAAGATTAATTTGATAAAATAATAATTAATGTGCTATTGAAAATATAAAATGACAGATATTATGGAAAAAAAAGTTAGTTAAAATGACAGATAATATGGGAAGGATGGAGTATGAATCTAAGGATATCAATTTTGTATGATGAATCAGTATATATATCGAAAATTTGAGATATGACAAAGAAAACGAGGCGACAATAAAAAAAAGGAAAATTGGAATCTAATAAAATTTTGATATAAAGAACTAAAACTTACATTTTAATGGCATACCATACCATACATTATATTTTTGATTGTTTTCTTTTATTTTTGGCTATAAAAAAATTTAAAATATAATGAAAATTGGTTTATTAGATTCCAATTTTCCTAAAAAAAAAAAGGGAGTAATTTTTTAGCATCTAGAAACTAATGATCAATCTTATCAACTCCCAATATTAATTTAGTTTCTTACCGCCATGGCACACACTCCCACGTTACGTACTCCAATCTAATCAAAATTCTCACAAGGCTTCCCTACTTCTCCCACCAAATTTTCTTCTTCCCCCAAAAATGGCGACCACAACCTCGCCGGAAAACCTCATCGTCGTCACCAAAGACGCCGGCGGCATCGCCGGAATCACCATTAACCGCCCCAAATCCCTAAACTCCCTCACGAAGTCGATGATGACTGACCTAGCGAAGGCCTTCAAAGCCCTAAACTCCGACGACTCTGTCCGGGTCATCATCCTTTCGGGTTCGGGCCGGGCCTTCTGCTCCGGCGTCGATCTGACGGCTGCGGCGGAAGTCTTCAAGGGCGACGTCAAGAATCTGGAGACGGATCCTGTAGCTCAGATGGAGCGGTGCACGAAGCCCATCGTGGGCGCGATTGCAGGGTTTGCGGTCACTGCTGGGTTTGAGATTGCGCTTGCTTGTGATATTATCGTTGCTGCTAAGGGGACTAAATTTATTGATACGCATGCTAGGTAATGAAGAAGTTCATTGCTAATTTAGTGTTGTTTGTTTTTTGTGTTTACCAATTTGGATGATCAATTACTCCATCTTTCACAGAAATATATAGGGTGCTTCGTGCTTAGTGAGAAAATTAATTGAATATGCTTAGTGATGTTAATGGTACAATGGAGAATTAGTAATTGATAAGAAAATTAGTGATTAATATGTTATTGAGATTGTAAAATGATAAAGAAGAATGGAGGTACTAGCTAGGGGCTGTAAAAAATTCGGGTCATTTCGGTCCGACCAATCAAACATTGGACGAAAAGTCGATGTACGATACCCAGTTTTCGAGGTATTTTCCGGGTCGGACAATTTGGACCCGATCTAAATTCGGGTCAATATCAGTAGAAAAGTGGAAAATATTGTGTTTGGGTTTTCAATCAAATGGGTTGAAGTTCAATTTCAGACGAAAAATTTATGACCATACCCGGTTTTATCCGGGTCGGACAAACTGGGTTTTGGGTCATACAAACTTTTGACAGCCTAGTGGTAGAAATTTTGGGTTTGAAAGGATCACTTTTTCAATAAATATGAGAGGAATGTGTAATTGGGAATTTGTCTTTTGTTGTTGTTATTGTTGTTGGGGAAAAGGGGTTGGATGGGTTGACCAACTAGCCTTTTTGTGCAATTTATTATGTGTGGCTAGAGTTTGTGCTTCAAATAGTGCATTTGTTCACTTTTGGTTGTTTGCTGTCAATAGTGTGACTGTTCATCTACAGATATTCTAGAGTATAAACTCCAGGAGCATGTAATATATATCCGTCATTTTGGGTTTGAAAAGAGCTTAGGTCGGAGGTTGATTAATCTCGGTTTGTTTGACGGTTTTTGTTATAAATCAAATTTATTTGCCTGATTCGCATGTCTGGGTTTGAAGGTGGTTGCTTTTTGGGTGAATGAGAGGGAATCATTGTTGGAAAATCTGGTTTATTGTTCTTAATTTTTGCTGTGAAATTTGGTTGATCAATTAGCAAGCTCAACTTTTGGGGCGCGATTTTGCGGCATTAGGTGGTTTCCCAATTTGGGTTTGGTTAATGATTTCAGTTGTTATTCGGGTTTCCCCCCTTGCATTACAGTGAGGAGGATTAATCTAATTGAATTTTAATTAAGTTTCTTATACAACTTTTTGGAGTGAGATGAAGAAGCTAAGAGTTATAGAAATCTCAAGTTTTCTTCTTGGTGGATAGGTTGTATTGATTGATGATTGCCATGTATGGTGATAGTAATGACCCTTTTTAGATTCTACGCTACAGTTTACGAATCTTAAGCCATCTTCACAATCCACATACTGCTCACTGACTAACTTGTACATGAATGTATTTCATGCAGATTCGGAATATTCCCTTCCTGGGGGCTTTCGCAGAAGCTTTCTCGCATTATAGGTCCCAACAAAGCCCGTGAAGTGTCGTTGGGTGCCATACCTTTGACTGCAGAGGAAGGTGAAAAACTTGGATTTGTGAATCATGTAGTTGAAAGCAGTGAGTTAATGAAAAAGGCCCGGGAAATTGCTGAAACGATTGCGAAGAACAACCAAGATCTTGTGCTGAGGTACAAATCAGTCATAAATGATGGCCTGAGGCTCAACTTGGGGGATGCACTTGCACTTGAAAAGGTATTACAGTTGATTGAACTCATTATTTCTGGTTGATACAGATTACTTTAAACTGAGGGAGGCTTGAATATTGATAACATGATTTTGAGTTCCACATTCATTTGTCTTAGATTATGTAGTTCTTGGTAGTTAACTGTGGTGCAGCATACAAAAAGAAGAGTATCTTATCTAAAAAGTTAAATGTGGTGCAGAGGTTCATCTAGGGATCTTGTAGGTTATATATTTTTGTCGGTATTTGTTTTAACGGAGGAAAATTTGATGTTTTGCATCCTCATAATAGAAATCATTTTGTGTTTTAAGGTTGAAGATGGAGTACGTTTGCAATGCTTTAGACTACCTCTTAATACGAAATCAATACATTCTTTGAAACACGTAACCCTGTTTTTTGGACTGGTAACTCTTTCCAATCCAATCCAAACTTTACATAATTCCCAAAACAAATCATCTCTAGAAACACAATTTCCCCAAAAAACATCATAACTTATCCAATCCAATCCAATCCATCCAAACCTCATTTTATCCAATCCAAAGAACAGGTATACTCCCCAATTCTGAAGATTCTGATATGTGAAATCCTGTTTGACAGTCTGCTGAAGCTTGTCGACCTGATTAAATTTTTCCTAGCATTGTTCTAGTTACGTAATCTACTAATCAATCCTCTTTCTGTATCCCCTTGTGATCTTCGCCAACTACAAACGATACATCTAGATTAAGAACTAGTAGAACAAGGTGATAACAGGCAATAAGGCATTTATCCAAGTCTGTTGGTATTGAATGCAGCATAAGGTTTCATGCCAAATTTCTATGTCTATCGGACTATAAGCCCTATTTGACAACTAGCTGTTAGCTGTTTGAATTATTTGTTAGCTATTTGAATCAACTATTTGCTGGAAAAATGTTTTTATTTGTGAAAAGTTATTTCAAAAGGCTACTGCAAATGACTTTCTGAAGATTAATTTGATGGGTTCAAAAAGCTAATATGAAAAACTATTTACCGAATACTTGAAAGAGTTTTTCTGCTGTAATTGACAATCCGGTATATTCCAGGAAAGGGCACACAACTATTACAACGGAATGACAAAGGAGCAGTTTCAGAAAATGCAGGAGTTTATAGCAGGCCGACGTCCACCCAGGTCCAGGCTGTAGAACTGTTACCCCTTCACCTCGACCTATCTTGTTGTAGAATAAATGCTCTTGTATGTTGGGTTGTCTTCACTGTTTGTACTGGTTTGAGCTTGTTATACCCTCCTCATTCTGGTATAAATTCTGCACCACCAAGGTGCTTTTACAGCCTTTTTTCTCCTTGTTATGCCTGGTGTTTTGGTTGCTCAGTAAATCTTCACAAGGAGCTCCAAATAGTAGATACCTTCATTACAGAGACTTGAGAAAGGAAAATTGGATTCTAAAATCCATACTTTCAGTTTTTGTATGACAATAATTCCTAATTTATTTTTGTATTCTGGTGGTTCAAAAAAATTAAAAATTGTATTTTGATGGGATATCTTTTTAATGTATAATTGTATATCCTATATATCATGGATTTTGACTTACATTTGATTGAAAATTTAGCACAAAACTTCCTCACAATTTTTAAGAGTGCTGCGAAAAAAATGCCACTCAAATTTCTTAAAATGTTAAATTTGTCATTAATATTTCCGAATTGTCGAAAATACCATTACAATTTCTAAAATTGTCAAATTTGCCACTCTTCCCAAATATTACCTGTTGTTGCCGTTACCTTTGACAAATTATTTTGAAACTTTTTGAAATTAAAAAATGAAAAGGGCAGTGACAGTTCGTTGCTCTTGCTTTGCTTCTTTCCCTCCATACTGTTCCTTCCTTCTTCCACCATAAAGCTCCTTCTTCCTCAAACCACTACCCAGAAATCCTAATCCTAAAACATGGACAGTTTTGAATTCTAGATCCAGAACCAGAATAAGCCATGGTCACTGTTTTGAAGATGGAGAAGAAGAAGATTGAAGAAATTGCAGGAACTCAAGCCCAGATGAACGAAAAATAACAAGATTGAAGAAGAAGAAGCTCAAGAAAAAGAAAAAAATTGGATGAAAAGCGTCGAAAATGGCGAACAAGAAGAAGAAGAGTGAAGAAGATTGATGAAGAGTGAAGAAGGAAGGAAGACGATGGAGATTGAGAGTGATGAAGAGTGATTACAGAGGAGGGATGGGAATCGCCATTTTGGCGGGCAAAATGGGGGGATGGAGGATGTTAATCAGGTTAAGGAAACAACCATGACATTAGGGTATAAATAATGGGTGGGATTTTTCCTTTTTTTTGTTTGTCAAAGATAAGCGGTAACAGCAGGTGATATTTGGGAAGAGTGATAAATTTGACAATTTTAGAAATTGTAATGACATTTTTAACAATTCGGAAATATTAATGGCAAATATGACATTTTAGGAAATTTGAGTGGCATTTTTTTCACATCACTCCAATTTTTAATGAATTTAGGGTGAACAAATTAATAGGGTAGATTCTATCAAAAAAAAAAAAAATTAATAGGGTAGACCTAAGGACCATCAAAGCATCCTATCATCCATCATACCCAAACAACAAAATAACTCAATACACCCCCAAATATCATTAACAAGGGCTCAAAATTAGATTCAATATCCACCAAACATTGCCCAAATGATTTCCCAGGGTCTCAAAACAGATCAAACCAACCCAAATATCAAGAAACCAATGAAACATTTCTCCAACTACCAAGATTTTGTGATTTTAATGAGAAAAGGATCAAAATAAGCAAACAAGAGGCAAGATATGATCACTGCTAAAGAGTACCACCAAGGATGATATGAGGGGCTTCAAATGCAGCTGACACAATTGGAGTAAATTACATTTATCCTACCTGACATTTGTGGTAACAATTTTTGCACACCCGACATTTGTGAAATAATTTTCATCTTACCTGACATTAAGTGAAAGTGATTTTTAGTGGCAAAATCCGGTTACTTCTCATCGAAAATAAAACGATGAAAGGGTCATTTAATTATTTCCTTCTCAATATTAATGGACAACATGATACATTCACATAGTCATATAGGGACATTATTGTATTTCCTCATTTCCGATGAGAAGTGACCAGATTTTACCACTAAAAATCACTTTCACTTAATGTCAGGTAAGGTGAAAATTATTTCACAAATGTCGGGTGTACAAAAATTATTATTACCACAAATATCAGGTAGGGTAAATGTAATTTACTCAAGGATGATCTGAGGGGCTTCAAATGCAGCTGACACAATTTGCCCGCTAAGGACACGGCGTGGCGCCTTGTTTCTCCCGTTTTTCACTGTTTTCATACGACAAGAGCACGATACATATTACATGTATTTGAAACATATGCTTTCGATTATCTAGGGCAGTATACTAGGGCAGTCTTGGTGCAAAAAGCGTCCCCACAAGCGGGGAAGGGTCCCACCAATATATATATATATATATTACATGTATTTAAAGCATATGTTTCAAATTATCTACAAAATTATACTACTGAATGTGAATAATCTAGTACATGCAAGTGAACAATAACTCCATTTAGAGTACAAACTCTAAGAGTAGACTCAATAGTCCGACTTGACCCGATAATTCAACCCAAACCCGCTCGAAAATAATTGATATGAACACGATTTTCTCGACCTGTAGCTGAAACTTTGAACCTGACAAAATTAGACTTTACCCGAACACCGACTCAAACACGCCCAAAGGCTTTCAAAGACGGTTTCCAAACACAACAACTAAAATAAACCCGAACCCAACCCATATCAAACCAAACCCAAAACAGCCCACACATGCCCGAATTGACAAGTCTATCCAAGAGCATGTAATATTTGCACTGTTACGCTTTACGCTGTTAATCATTTAAAAGGTGGCAAAAGGAAAAATTTAGGGGCCAATTTTGACCAAATTGTGGCGCACACCATATATCCACAACGACGGTACCAACTGTCGACTGACGAAACCATCCAATTTTGCCGGCTCCTCTGCAGTTCTTCGCTGGTGTACCAGGTTAGTTCTCACCCACCTAATTACTTGATTGATTAGATCCCTTCCCTCTTGATCTGGGCTTCCCAAAAAAATCCGTCCGGAATCCAATTAATTGTGCAAAATTATGCTCAATTTGGACGTACAGATTCGATTTTCTGATCTGGGTAGTGATTAGGTTTGTGTAATTGTGCTTCTACATATCTTGAATTTTAGGGTTTTTGTGAAATTGGGCATATCTGGGCTGATCGAGCTTCTACATTTGATTGTGGGTGCGTTTAGTTGAGGAGAATGATTATAGTTTGCGATTTTGGTTCTGGGTTTGGGGAGAGTTCATCAATTTTGGCTGATTTGTGAAATGTATTTTGTCATCTATCTTCTTTTGGGGGAAACTGTTGTATCCTAGTCCTAATAATTGGCTTTCTGCAGATTTTCTCTTAGTAGCTCGAAAACTTAGCCATAGAAAGTTGCTATCTTGTGGGACTTCGGAATTAGTACAATCTATTGCTGATTGTCATCATATTGATGCCTTGAATCTGACAATTCCTGACGTTAAAACTCTCACTTGAAGGTAGATTTATCTTTGGTTGTTTTTCACATGATTTTCAGTTTTGAATGCCTGGTTTTTGTAGGTCTAAAACTTGTAAGTTGTAACTGAATCTAACATGATGGGTCTAAATTCAGAAAAATCAATCATCAATTCTGTGTTTTAGCTTTTGATTTGATGTGCAGATGTGTGAGTAAAAAGTCCGCCATGCTAGAGATTATCCGGGTCGTTTATTTGTTCTTGGGTTCTTTTTTGTACAGGTTTAACTCTTAAGGAAATCATGAACTGGATACAAAGAAAGATCTACCTTTACAATGTCACGTTTGGGCTGTATATGCTTGATTGGTGGGAGAGGGTGCTATTCAGTATCCTTTTAGCTTAGTGTTACTTACATGCCTGGATTTTTAGGATTATTATTTGTCATTCAACTTGTTTTATCGCTGTTATTCTTTCCTCATTGCTTGCTTGGAATATCATTGGTAGAATGCTAGACAATACAATTGACAATCTGGCATTAAACCATGTCTGAATATTTGTGGATCCTTCTCTCATAAGGTAATTATAATAGCGTTGGCAAAAAGTCGGGAATGGGTTAAATTCTGGTCGGCCAAATTCGGTTAATGTCAAAATTCGGATGAGAAATTGATGTCAAAAGCAGGTTTGGACAATAGAAAGGAATATTATGTCCGAATATTTGGCTTGTTAAAATTGGGCTCGGACGAAACCCCATTTTTCCGGGTCGGACAAATTTGGGTATTTAGATCAGACAAAATTTTGCTAGCGCACTGCTTTAGTTGTCTCTTATAAATTGAAAAAAGTAGGTCAAGGAGTTCCAAAGTAAGATATGCTACAATAGACATACATTTTTTGTTCTCTATAATTGACAGGCATTTTGGCGAGGGAATTCCTGCATACTTGCATTTACATTGTTGGGATTTTTCATGGTGAAATGTCAGGGATTGAGTCAAAGCTTCTCTGATACTTATTTGAGATTCGAAAGATGATACCGAATATAGCATACTTCCCTATTGATCTATCCCCCTCTCAGTTTTCTTTCTCCTTGTTTTTAGAACAACTTTCACCTTTCGCTTCAAATATTCCTATGATTTGTTTGTTTTTGTACATCTGAATTACGAGTTCCTTAGCCTGAACAGATACTCTGATTGTTGTCTTGATGTGGTTTATTTTCCATAATACATCAAGATACGTAACAGAATTTTGGAAGAGGTAACATTGACTACCCTATGCTTTATTTTATAGATCATACTGTATCCTTTGCTTTGGTTGGCTCTTAATGGTTAAAATATGTGTAGAATTCAAATTTGGCTAAACTTTTCTGAATGGATGACTACAGAATAGTTTCCGTTTTTTACAGTCACAGATATTTCCAAAAACATTGACGACGAACTAAAACAGATTGTAACAAACGTTGTTGCCAATTAGTTATCCGTTTAACATTTATGTTCTGCCATTTATTCCACAAAGATGCTTTTGGCTGACACGTTTTCGTTTACCGACCTCTACAGTTCTCTTGGTTATGCTCATTCCCAGCCATCAATCAAAGGGTATGTTTTCTTTATTTTTTGGGCAAGTTTGATCTCGGCACCAGATTTTCAGACCAGTTACCTTTTCTTTGAAGTTGCCTTGCTTCTCTTTTATTAAAGCTATGATATGATATGAAAAGGTCTTGCCCGTAGAGTCATGTAACCATTTCTGCTTCCTCTACTGCCCAAATTGCAATCTGGGTTTGCTATTCTGATTCGTTTTTCCTGTTCTTTTTGTGCTGATTTCAAACAAGTACAATGCGTTGTGGCATTGGGCACGAAAACCCCGAAGAATGATGGATTTGTGACTCTAAAAATTAACTCGGTTCTAGACATTTAACATCCTCATACGGTTAATTTGTGGTTCTATATGTTTTTATCAGGCATTTGTGGGGAGGTGCTTAGAGAAGGACCGAACACCTTGGAGATGATGCTATGTTGAAGTTCCCCCTTTGCATATTCTGCAAGGTCTGTTGTGATTTTGCTTCCCTTTTCTAAGATTCAAGGGATTACTGCTATGTTTCGCTTGTAGACAAATGTTGAACTTTTATATTTGCACTATGAGTAGATTCTTTGATCCATAGTATGTTTGATCAAGAACAAGTTCACAATTTAGATATCAACCTATTCCATTGATTTCATTTGTGTGTGTGTTCTTACTGTTTACTTGCTGCAAGTTTTGGAATAAATATTGCACTGGGTCAGTGTGCAATCAGTCAAAACTGAAAGGTTATCTCATGTGTGAGCTAAAAATGCATTTGAAGAGAATACACAATTGACAATACAATAAAGAATGCAAATTAGAATGTTAAGTTAAGGCCGTGTCCATAAAGATGATTGGGGTAAATCGGGTAACATTTTACGCATAAAACAGAAATTTAAACTCATCAGAAAAATATGCAAAATGTTTCTGGAAAGTCCTTACAGTTTGTCGAAACTTAACCAAAGAGAGCTTTATATAGTAGCTATATTAGGGAGTGTCCTTAGAATACAAAACAATGAGCTCTTCAGAAACTTAACCAGTTAATCTCCTGTCAGGGGTTGTCAGTAGCCTGGTTCTGTTCATTTGTTTGTCTATATGTACCTGTGTCATTAGGAAGACTGTATAGAGCCGAAACAGAGTCTACACCCGTAAAAATTAAAAGTCTATTTCATTCACTACGCGGTTAAAACAGTCGATTCAAGTTTCCTCCTTGATACTAGTTTCCGCAAAACATAAGGGACCTCCGAGAAACTTTTTGAAAAAAATATGCGCAAAACGGACGAGTTTTAGAGTAATGATCAAACATCAGCACTAGTTATATCACAGTCCTGGAGAACACATGGTAATGAGGCATTACACATACTCTAGAAAACAAAACAGCAACCAAAAGAAAAAAAAGGGCCTCTTTTTTTGCTAAGTACTGTCAGAGCTACCAGAATATAACACCCAAACCTACATATACATACATACAGACAGACCAAATTCATGGCAAAACATCTACTTTGAGATTCTTATAACTGAACCCCGGAATCCCATCGAACTCCTCACTCGACACGAAACCACTGCTACCGCTACTGCTGCTGTAACTGTAACTGTAACTGTAACTGTAACTGCTGGTTCTTCTCCTCTTTTTCCTTCGCCAACTCCCCATCAGCAATGAACCCAATGTCGCGGTCTTCGACCTAGGAGTGTCGCCGGTGCTAGCGCTCCTGACAAGCTCGCGCTCGGCTCGTTGGAAGTACTCGATCTCTTTTCTGACGAGCGATCCTACCGTGCCTCGGGTTCCGATTGCCAGAGGAGCTACTGTTGAGCTACCCATTTTTATTTTTTCTCTAAGTTGAGGGGTAACTTTGTATGGTTTGTGTGTGTATATATATATAAGGTGGTAAAGTTGTGGGGGAGGTTTGTGGAGGAAGCATGATATGATGAGGCAGGCTGAATGTGAAGTCTTTTTCTGAGTGGGGGTGGGTGTTGCTTTGTTTTGCTTTGCTTTGGGTTTATGTCATCAGATGTATTCTCTTGCTTTGTTGCAGGGTAAAATTAATGCATGTGCATGCTTTATGCAAAGTACCCATGACAATATTCTTCTTTTTCCTTTTCTGGTCTCAATAGGATGGTGACTTGTAGGGTTGGGAACCGGGTCGAGTCGGGTTGGGTGGACCCATTAGTAAACGGGCCGGTTTTATGGCAGATTTGAGCATAGTTTAGAAATGCTTAAAATTGGAAATCACTATGTATTTAAGCTGAACGGTCAAATTGTGTCGACTTTCCATTCGAAGGTTGAATTGTTGTCATTTGATTGTGAGATCATGGGCTCGAGTTCTGGAATCTTGCAGAAATGTAATGTAAGGTTTGCTTTCATTAAACCTTTGTGACGAGATCCTTCCCCAGGCCCCAACTTGCGGGGACATTTTGTGTGCTACGCTGCCCTTTCTTTACAAGGGTCGGTCGATCCGTCGAGAAAACTATCAAAACTCTGTTAATGGTCAATAGATACATACAATTATTTTGACATAACAGGCAAATTGGTGGTTAGTTCCAGTCTAAAAGGGGTAGTTGCAAATCTCACATTCTATGGGAAACTAAAGAGGGGAAGTCACTCTCTTGACTAGTCATGTTACCCTCCAATTAGTATGTGACCTAGGCACCAAGGCAAATTACAAATATTGGTGCACCTTAATGGTAGCCTTTATTAGCCTATGGTCCCTTTTTTTTTTTTGGACTAGGTAAATTTGACCTGCATACTAGACCTCTATTTCATAGATTATAACCACTGGTAAATTTAATAGGTCAAGTATGAAACTGTTCATGATAAACAACCGACCTCATAGTTTTCATCAATGGGAAATATTTTCCATCCGCCAAAGGAAAAGGGTAGATGATTGTTCTTCCCTTTGTAAAAAGCATGTCTTGAGTGTAGCCTACAAACTTAACAAAAGTGTAGAGGGGAAGCAGTAGTCACTGCAACTTTACAGTCTTTCCAAGCTTGCATTGAATAGTAATAATGTATTTCAGGCTTACTAACACAATGAATTCCTGCCTCAAAGTCTGATTCTTTGAGGGCTCAGACTTTGTTCTTTTGTATGGTGCGTGCAGTACTATATCATACTACAGTTTACCACAATCGGTATCAATATATCTCTTCAGTTTTCTTTCTCCTCTATTTTTCACATTCGCTTTCATCACCACCTACCATATCAATCACACTCGCCACAAATTTTACCATACCATTCCACACTTTACCGCACTCTACACAATTTCATCATATCGCACCGTTTCCGTTCCATATCAACTGCATAAAAGAACATGACCTGAGGTTGTAAAATAAATGGAAAAAGAACTCGATCCCGGTCCTTTGCTACAAACTACCCAAACTTTAGTTTATCCACTCTTATTAATTTCTAATTTTTTTGTACTTAAAACCTATTCAAACTTACACCGGAAGCAAATCTGAATGCTCTGAGAATTGCGAGGGAGCTTGAGATCTGCAAGAGGAAATTGGTGTGTTATCGTCATTTTGGAAGGAAAATTTTAATTTGTTGACAAAATTAATTAAATTCTCCACAATTTTGTTTTCCCATCTGATGATACTCTTCCAATCTTTTTAAAGTCAAATAAAGAATTCTTTTTTTAAAATAAAAAATTTTAATTTCCAGATGAACTTAATTTGATATCAGAGTCAATTTATAGCAGCAAAAATAGGCTACACAATAGTTTATGGCCTAGCTATGAGTTACTGTACTAAAAGAAGCATTAAAAGGGCGGAAAACTGCTGGCTATGGGGTTCGAACCCATGCGCACTTATGTGCAGAAGATCTTAAGTCTTCCCCCTTAACCACTCGGGCAAACCAGCTTTGATGAGATGCATTGCAATGTTAGTGTAGTTTGCCTGATTCAATGCTACAACACAATAAATGATCAAAAGCAGCGTTGAACCAAAAAGGCTATAATTCGTGAGTTTGAATTCGGCTAATTGAATGAGGTGAAATTCAATGAAAAAAGTCAAAGTTTGTCTTTCTATTTATCCAGCTCTCAAATGGAGAACCTAAATTTGATTCATATCAATTTAAAAAGAGAGTGGGTTCAGGCCGATCATGATATTTTTGGGATCCTGGGCAACATAGTAAATCAATTTGTAAACTAAGGTCCTTTTAAAAAATGTGTTAACATCTCTTAAACAACGATAGTAAGAATTTAAGATTAAATATATTTGTCTACTCATATTTTATTTAACCAAAGGGCTTTCTCAATTTGTCCTACCAATGTCACACTAGAATTCTTTATAATCTTTTTTTTTTAATTTCTCCAGTGTTTTTTTTATCGTATTTTGGAAAGCTTGGATCTTGTATTGTGCCTATTTTAAACTTGTAAGGCAGACAAAGGTAGTTACCTATTGTCAATTTGTAGGGCCCGCCGCCCCCCGGGAGGGGCGGTCTCATGAGCGTCAGTCGGAATGAGGTTGCTTATTGAACCTAGGGTGTACTTTTTCTCTTTTAAAGAAGATTTTCGGATGATGGTACTTCACTTTAACTTGACCTTTATAATCTTAAACACACATGCAGATTTTTTTAAAAAAAACCCAAAAAACAAGCAAAAAACGGTCAAACATACTGGGATCCGCGCGGATCCCAGTCCATCGTGGGCCAAAATTTTAGGGTTTTCTGTTTCAGTTCATTCGAGCCAGGGGCGAGAATCACCGTCGGCCTACCAGAAGCGGATCCGCGCGGATCCACAGCCCCCTGCGGTGGTTTTCGTCTCGAAGCTTGAATGAGGCTGGTAATCTGACATGTATAAAAAGAAAATAAAAATCAATTTTTTAGGTGAATACCAAAAATGGAGGAGTCGCCAGTTAATTTTATAAAAATTAACAAAAATAGGGGTTGACTCCGGTCTCGAACCGAAATTCGGATTCGGGGGTAAAGGTATCGATGTAGGGGGGTGCCCTTGCATCGTCCGCCGAAGCGGCCCTTACTAGGTCGGGTTTAAGAAAGAGTAAAAAAAAACTAAAAGGTTGTCACCAGAAATAAAAAAAAACAATGCATGCATAAAAATCAATAATAAAGTCTGAACGAGTACAAAATAAAAAAATACATCGGGCGGGGATTACGACTACATTGTTACAATCGGAAAAGAAAACTAAAACAATTAAAGTCGAAACCCTACCAAATCCAGCTGGATTTGCAAGCTCACAAAACTTCACCCCGTACTCGGTTCCCGGAAGCGTGGAAAGATCTCCTTGTGATCCGCGCGGATCTCCCTCAGTTGGCTCTCAAAGGTGTTTTCCTCTCTTTTTCGGTTTTCTCTCCGTAGTCGCCCTTTTTTTTGTCTCTCCTTCACCTTCTAAAGGATCCGCGCGGATCCTTTTATAGGCGGTAATAGGGTTAGGTCAAGGAATCCGCGCGGCTCTTTTAATTTCGATCCAAAGCATTTGGCCGGAAGCTGCAAAATCCGCGCGGATTTTCCAAATTCCAGTACTAGGTCAAGAAATCCGCGCGGATTTCCTGATGTTTTCGGGTCAAGTTACAAATCCGCGTGAGTCTTTTTGCTGGGTTTGGCCCGGATCCGCCAAGATCCGCGCGGATTTCATCTGAAATGGGGCCCCAGAATCCGCGCCATCCCACCTAAGTCTGGGCTTGGATCCGTGCGACTTCCATCCGAATTTGGGGTCCAAAAATCCGCGCCATCCTTTTCCGACATTGGGCTTAAAATTCTGCTGAGTGAATTCTGCTGGGCCCGTATGAGCTTGGGACTACTGGTGCGGTCTGTTCCGCTCGACTGAATTTTGTGTCTACAGTTAGCCCCCACTTTGACTGAGTCTGGATAAGACGAAAGTCAAAGTATATATCTTGAGAAGCGTCGTAGTTAACTGGAGGTAGTCCGAATGTTAACTTTAATTGTTGGATATTGTCCAGGCTTGAATGATCCAAGGGCAGCTTGGATTTCTTGACCGGAGGTAGTCCGATGCTGGTTGAATTGCTGGATGTTGTCCAGGCTTCTGCTTCCAAGGGTAGCTTGAAAGATATCCGGAATTGTTTTGTAGCTAGCTTGATTGCTGGATATTGTCCAGGCTTGAGCTATCCAAGGGTAGCTTGGATTTCTTGACCGGAGGTAGTCCGATGCTGATTAAATTGCTGGATGTTGTCCAGGCTTCAGCTTCCAAGGGTAGCTTGGATTTCTTGACCGGAGGTAGTCCGATGCTGGTTGAATTGCTGGATGTTGTCCAGGCTTCGTAGATTTTTCCTGAAAAAGAAAGAATTTGTAAGTATCTGATTTGTAAAAGATAAAATGGAAGTAAAATAAAATGAAGTAGGATAAGATAGGGGAAGAGAGAGGATATGATGCATCGCGCCGTGCTCATCTCGGAGTTTCACCCAATTTCAGGTAAATCCTGCGTGGTTCTCGATGATTTTGAGCCATTTTGCTGAAATTTCTGCTGAAATTGTGTACAAATTCGCGCAGCTCTCTGTGGTTTTGAGCCTTTTTCTTTGCATTTCTTTGAGCTTGCTTGAGAATATGTGTTGGGTGACAAAGCTTGTTCTAGGATAGTCAAACCCATGCACACATTACCGAGTCTTGAACTTAAATCTGTTAAGTTTTGGACTTGTCTGTGTTTGAAAATGAAATCCTGAATTTTGAATTGTCGCCAAAAATCCGTGACTCCATGTAATTTGGGCCAAAATCCGCGTGACGATAATTGGAGTTTAACGCCGGTCTTGTGGGCTCCCGCCTTGCAAGAACATTATCCGGGTTCCTTTCATGTTGACGAGGTCGGGCGAGTTCATACACATGATGCTCCTAGCTCTTCTTGGAACGAGGAACCCAACACCGGAAGGTACCCACGGTCGATCTTACGCCTCTTGGGCGGCTGATGGATGGGATTTCTTCACTGGGCAAGACCCTGCTCCCCTGCCGGGCCGACGCTTTGGTTTCTCAGGCCCAGAATATATAGACCTGGTTTCTGACGGAGAAGATGGCGATTGAATGATTTTACATGTATAATGCTTAGACAAAAACTGTTTCGTTTATTATTTGACTCATGCAGACCATGATGCAAATGCTAACCTATTATGACTACATGCAATGCACAGACACAATAACTGAGGCAGGACGTTGAGCTGTGGTCAAAACAAAAGTTGATTTCAGTAAACTTTGTCGGAAACAAATAATTCTTGAGTACATAACAAGCCTGCTCGCAAATAAACAACTCGGGCCTTTAAGTAGCCCAGCAATTTGACAAAACTGCGGGAAATTAGATGGGCTCCACTCTGATCCATATCTGTGCGAAACCGACATCGGGTCCAAATCTGCTCACGTGGACCTAAAAAAGATCTTAGAGGGTGAAAGGGTAAACTTTCTGCCCTTGATTTCCTTATTCAGGAGAAGCGAACATATTGAGAAAAAAGTTAGGGTCTTAGCCCTATGCTTATTAAGTGGGTTCTGTTTTTGTGGTGGCACCAATAGTGTTCCGGCTTCGTTAATCAATACTAGTGAAAGCCTCCGTGGTGATCAAAATCTAGCACCAATGATACTATCATGGGCTTGGATCGAATTCGTGAAGAATCTGAAAGCGAATTTTCAGGAAGCCCCCTGCTGCTTTAGGTGGACCCTCTTTTCTTCCTTTGTAGATATGGTTGATGGAGCACGCCTGCTTCTTGACGCCTTCTAAGAACGAAGCCACATTCCGAATGGTCAACGCCTGGTGGAGAATACGAGAAGTGGTCATCGTCGATCATTGATGCCCTTTGGTGAGACTTATGGGTCTGACATATACCACCTACTACTTCGAGCCAGACGTCAAATCAGGAGAAAACAATGTATCCCTCCATTGGACTGCATTCAGCCTAATCCTAAGACACTTCCAAGGTTCGATCTTGGCAGGACTATTGGAAGAAGGACTACCCTCGCTGTTCCTATGACAGGAGGAAGCGCTCATGTATCTATGGCCTATCGTCAATGGATTACGGAGAAAGATCCTGCTATTAGGAAGCAGTTAAAAGAACAGGAAGAGAAAATTAAACCCATTGGCCACCGGATCTCGCCCTCCTAGTACAACGCGTTTCGGGGAAAAATCTATCGGGAAGAGCAAAGAGGAAGCCCCCAGTGATTCAATCATTAAGGAGAGATCCCGAAGTGTATCTTTACGGGAGGAAGGATCTGAACCTAAAACTAAAAAAGATCGATGATGGCCGTTTGCTTTTTTTTTTTTTTTTTGAGATGCTGATGAACGTTCGAGTAGCAAATCGTAAATTTGCATGCTCTTTCTTTCTTTTAGATTAATAACATTTCACGATATTCCAACATTTTCCATTACATATGTGAAATCCCATGGACTTATGCATAGAAAATTTATTTCAATCGAAATGCAAAATCCACGGATTTTTGCATCAAGAAAGTAATCCATAAGAATTAAGGTTAGGCCTGGGAAAACAAAATCTGCGTGGATCCGATCGGAACTGCTCCGACAAAATCAAGTGAGTATCCGGGTCGTTAAGTAGATCCGCGTAGATTTTCGAAAACGAATGAGCCTAGGAAAGCCGGGGATCCGCGCGGATCTGCCCAGAATTGCTCTGAAAATGAGTATTTTGGGTCGGATTGATAACCGAATCGCGTGGATCCTAAGATGTTGGGTCCTAAAGATGCATGCGGACTTGCCCCAAAAGCGCTCCAAAATATCGTGAGTATTCGGGCTAAAGGTTCGCAAAAATCCGCGTAGATCTAATGGGAAAGCGGGCGAATATGGTTTGAAATCGTGGATTTGCCTAAAATCGCTCGAAAATATCGTGAGTATTTCGGGCTAAGAGTTCGCAAAATCCGCATGGATTTAATAGGGAAACGGGCGAATATGGTTTGAAATCTGCGTGAATTTGCTAAAGCGCTCAAAATATCGTGAGTATTTCGGGCTAAGAGTTCGCAAAATCCGCATGGATTTAATAGGAAAACGGGCGAATATGGTTTGAAATCCGTGAATTTGCCCCAAACCGCTCCAAAATATCGTGAGTATTTGGGCTAAGAGTTCGCAAAATCCGCATGGATGTACCTAGGAACTGGTCGAGCAAGGTCTAAATCCGCGGATTTGCCCCAAAATCGCTCGAAAATATCGTGAGTATTTCGGGCTAAAGGTTCGCAAAATCCGCATGGATTCACCTTGGCCGGATACTATTAAAGCCCTATAAAGGTCTTAAGTGCATGAATCGCGAAGAGCTCATGTTGCTTCAAGGACTAAAACGGATAACCAAAATAAATTATCGGAAATTTTTATTTATTTGGGCGGACTTTAGAAAAGCTTCCTCGTATCCACATTACATGGAATCGCCATCGTAGTTCAAACGATAGTATTTAGTTCTTGACTTAATAAGTCGGTGGCTAATAACTTGGGATAGTTCTTTGGTTCGATCACGATTCTTGTATCCACTTTTACCCTTATGCATAAAACTTCTTTAGTTGATCTAAATTAGTCACCGAGCATACTCTTCACCCTCCGATCAACTAACTTCACATTTCTCCCGAAGGACCTCTTTTATGATGTATGGACCCATCCAATTGGGCCTAAACTTTCCTCTCGGGTCCTGAATAGGTGCCCTTATCTCCTTCAGAACCATGTCACCCTCTCCAAGGTCTTTTGGTTTGACCTTCCTGTTAAATGCCCTGGACACACGATTCTGGTATATCTGGACATTGTGCATGGCTCTGAGTCTCCTTTCGTCGATGTTAACCAATTCCTCATACCTAGCTTTAGCCTAATCCGCTTCTGGAATCTGACTTTCCACTACAATTCGCAGTGAAGGTATTGCCACCTCTACTGGCAACACCGCTTCTATTCCGTATACCAAAGAGTAAGGAGTTGCTCCGGTGGATGTACGAATAGAAGTTCGATAGCCCCACAAGGCGAAAGGTAATTTATCTGGCCAATCCTTATAAGTCGTGGCCATTTTCTCTATTATCCTGGTAATGTTCTTGTTAGCTGCCTCAACCGCTCCATTGGTCTGAGGCCGATATACCGAAGATCTATGATGTTGGATCTTGTATTTTGCTAACAATTCTGCTGTCTCCTTTTTAAAGTGAACTCCATTATCACTTATCAACTCATGTGGAACTCCATAACGACATATTATGTTTCTAAGTATGAACTTAGTGACGTGCTTAGAAGTCAATTTTGCATAAGATGCCGCTTCCACCCATTTTGTGAAGTAGTCAATGGCTACAAGCACATATTCATGTCCTCCTGTTCCTTTAGGAGTGATCTTCCCTATAATATCGATGCCCCATACTGAAAATGGCCAAGGCGAGGTTAAAGTCGTCAAGAATGAAGGGGGTTGGTGTTGCAAGTTCGCATAAATTTGACACTTGTAGCACCTCTTCACGTAATCGTGACAGTCGGCTTCCATAGTTGACCAAGAGTACCCCATTCTTTGAATCTTTTGACAACATCCGTCCATTCATACGGACCACATTCTCCTCCATGAACTTCTCCCATCAAGTTACGGGCCTCATCTTGTCCTGCATAAAGCAAATTGATGCCCATGTCGGTTTTCTTATGATTGACCTTGAATCAGGCAATACTGTGAAGCCAAGAGTCTAATTGCTCTTTGTGACCTCGTAGTAGAACCTCCAGGGTAAGCCCCTTTGGTGAGGTACTGGTATATATCATAATACCAACAGGTCGAGTCCACCTCACAAACCTCCAAAGAGTACACATGTTCGGTTGATCCCTTCGTTCTACGCATATAGGCATAGACACAGCTCCTCTCGGGATATTAAGCAAGGATGATAGCTTGGCCAAGGCGTCCGCTAATTCATTATGCTCCCGAGGCAAATAAGTGAACGCTATCTGATCGAAATGTTCTGCTAAATCTCTCACATAGGCTTGATAAGGTGCTAAAGCTTCATTCTTCACTTTCCATTTATTGGAAACTTGATTTATTATGAGACTTGAATCACCGAATATTCTTATGCTCTTTATGCCCATCTCTACCGCAGCTTGCATACCAATGATGCATCCTTCATATTCAGCCACATTGTTGGTGGCTTGAAATCAATTTCACCGAAATTGGAGTATGTGCTCCTTCGGGTGAGATCAGAATGATTCCTACTCCATATCCACTTTGATTAGAGGCGCCATCAAAATACATTTCCCAAGTTTCTTTCTGCGTTTGAAATATTTCCTCATCAGGAAATTCGAGTTCTTCCTCACAAGCTTCCTCTACGGGTAGTTCAGCCAGAAAATCCGCCACCACTCTTCCTTTTATGGCCTTCTCATGGAACAAATCAGAATCAAACTCCGACAGCATGACCATCCATCGAGCTACCCTGCTATTGACCAATGGTTGCTCCATCAAATACTTGAGAGGGTTCATGAAAGCAGTCACATGCACTGTATGAGCAAGCATGTAGTGACGTAGTTTCCTCGTTGCCCAAACAAGAGCTAAGGACAACCTCTCAATGTTGGAGTACCGAGTCTCATATTCTAAGAACTTCTTACTTAAATAGTAGATTGCTCGTTCTTCACCTTCGTATCTTTGAGCTAACATAGCCCCCATTGCTGCCTCTGTGATAGTTAAATATAACAATAAGGGTCTTCCAGGCGTGGGAGGCATTAAAACGGGTGGATTGGCCAAGTACTCTTTAATCTTGTCAAAAGCTGCTTGGCATTTTTCGTCCCACTCAGGCTTGACCCCCTTCTTTAGCTTCTTAAATATAGGGTCACAGATCATGGTTAACTTTGCTATGAATCGACTTATGTACTGTAGTCGTCCCAGGAAACCTCTTATCTCCTTTTCTGTCTTAGGCGGTGGCATTTCCTGTATCGCCTTGATTTTTGCAGGATCGACTTCGATACCCCTGGAACTTACGACAAAACCTAACAGCTTCCCCGATGTCACTCCGAAGGCACATTTCTGTGGGTTTAATCTCATTCCGTACTTTCGCAGCCTAAGGAAAAACTTTCTAAGGCTATCTAAATGTGTTTCGCGATCAACGGATTTAATAATCATATCATCCACGTAAACCTCTGCTTCCCTATGCATCATATCATGCAACAATGTGGTGGCAGTCCTTTGATAGGTCATACTGCATTCTTTAACCCAAATGGCATCACTACGTAGCAGAATGTACCCCAATGAGTGATGAATGTTGTCTTCTCCATATCCTCCTCAGACATCTTGACTTGATTATAACCCGAGTACCCATCCATGAAGGAGAGAAGGGCGTGGCCACAAGTATTGTCTACTAAGATATCAATATGGGGTAAAGGAAAGTCATCTTTCGGACTTGCTTTGTTCAAATCCCTAAAATCTACACACATTCGAACTCTCCCATCCTTCTTTGGAACTGGAACTACATTTGCTACCCATTGTGGATACTCCGACACCCTAATGAACCCTGCACTTAACTGCTTCTCAACCTCTTCCTTGATCTTCAAGGCCCACTCTGGTTTCATTCTCCGAAGCTTCTGTTTGACTGGTTTAGCATTAGGGTAAAGTGGTATTCTATGCTCAGCTATTTCCCTGTCTATGCCGGGCATATCTTGGTATGACCAGGCAAAGACGTCCACAAATTCTCGTAAGAGTAGAGTAAATTGTTCTTGCTCTTCGAGAGTTAAAGATTTCCCGATTTTGGTTATCTTAGGTTCCTCCGGGGTACCCAGATTTACAGTTATGGTTTCTTCGATTACAGAAATTCGATTCTCGTGCTCCTCTACAGCCTTTAAAAGATCTTTAGGAATTTCGGGTTCGTTTACAGCATCATTATTATTTTCTTTTGAGGCAAAGCAGCTCAGGGATGGGGAATGAGAAGAGCCGTAAGCGAAAGAATTCATTTCATTGAATTGAAAAACAGGAACATCAACAGATGACTCAACAGACCCTCCAGAAGTAGATCTGCAGACTTAGTGGGCTTAAGGCCCGACTCTAAGACAGACTCAGAAAATGGAACATGAACAGAATGAGGACTAGACCCAGATCTATGCACAGACTCTCCTATAGCTAGAGTGAACTCCTTATCTCCATCAGCTGATATCCAGGTGATTTGTTTGTTCTCCTGGCCCCATGTTGCAATGAGCTCAGTAGGATCGAAATCCATGCTTGATAGGGCGAGGGAAAGTGCTTCCACAGATTTCTCTTCTCTCGCGCCTCTGGAACAAAATCCCAAAGATGTTGCTCCCGGCTAGATGAGTCCAATCTAGTGGGGTCTTGCTCTCCCGTGCTGGTGTGAAAAGTTCTTCTTCAAGCAGCATGCAGTCACTGAAAACTTCCAGTCCTGGAACCAGAATCCCCTTGCTTTTCAAGTAGTATGGCTCTGGAAAGCCAAAGTAAGAAACAATCTCCTTCTTTTATAAAGACCATTAAGCGTGAGTGGATCGGCTTTATATTATAAAGCGGTATTGGCTCGCTCTTCTTGACAATCACGACCTTCTTGGCGATCGTTGTTCTTCCTTCGTCGAGTGTACCCCAATCCAAAGCGATAGTTTCCTTTTTAGTCGAGAGCGGATGTGGGCCCTTGTGCTCTCCTTCCTAAAGGTAAACCAGAAAGTAACCTTGTCTTTTGAGTATAGCGTTGACCTTCCTATTCGAGTAAGGATCGAAGTCCAAAGGTGCTTCGTCCTCATCAAGGCGACAACAATGTCAAAATGATGGAATTCCTCATCCTTAGAGTTATGTTCTACTTCCAACCTCGGCTTCTTAGAAGTAATCATTGCGGATAACTCCTCTCCTTGATAGTTACCACGACCCTTGGCCACAACTTCACCTTCGATGCAAGTAGACGACACGCTCGTTGTTCATGCAACCAAGGCGCCCTAGCAAAGGTTGAAGGATCTTTGGGATATCGATTACCAAGAACTCAACGTTGTTAGAAATCGTATCCATGGTGACAGTGAGAGGATTGACCCCAAAACTCGCCTAGGAGTATTGTCATAAGCCCTAAGCTGGATAGCTTGTTGAGTAAGCTGATGAGGTTGAATACCCAGCTTTTGAGCTGTCCTCCATGGGCAAATATTTACAGCGGATCCATTGTCAACCAATACCAATGGTATCACCTTATTAGAACAACCAGATTAAGTATAAGGCCTTGTTGTGTGCAAAACCTTCTTTGGGCAAATCCTCGTCACTAAAGGTTATAGTACTCTGGTCAGAAGTGACAAAAGATACTACTTCCTCGGGTGTGGTCTCTGGCGACACTTCAAGTTTACTTAAAGCCTCAATTAAAGCCTGTCTATGCTTTTGCGAAGGCGCCAGCGATTGCCAAACCGTCACATCCATCTTCAATTTCTTTAGTTGTGAGACTAGATCTTCCTCGGGAGTAAAACCTCCGTCTCCCTACTTTCTCCTTCCCTTTGTCTTGAGGTTGGACTTGGGAGGACCTCTGGATGATTATGGCGTCGGACGCGTTAGGAAAGTGACATCAGGGTTTTGGTTTCCCGTTCTGCTGTTCCCCAAAAGTCGTCATTACCATCAGAACCCCAGAAGTTATTAGTGACCTCTTCAACATGAGGTTCGCCATAGACGTCTTCTTCATCACTAACCCATAAACCGTTGACCTCATAGTCCTCCGTGAAGTAACGCGTAATGTAAGTTGGTTTCTTCGCATCTGTAACGAAATCCAAAGGATCCCATTCACATTCTTCGAATACAATATGTATATGAAACGAGCCTAGTGGATTGTTGGTGTTGCTAGGCTTTTGTGCCGCCTTTGGTAGAGGTAGCCGCTTGGACCTAAACATCTCCTCCATTATGTTCTTCAAGGTGAAACATTGCTCAGTATCATGTCCTCGAGCCCTGTGATACTTGCAAAATTCTGGCATCCCAACCCCGTGGCTTCTCCTTCGGCTCAGGTTTTAAGTCGGGAAGGGTAATCATTCCCTTGCTTAACAGACGTTCCAAGGCTTGAGCATATGAAGTGTCTATCGGGGTATATTCGGTGTAGCGTTGTAAAGCATTCACCTCATTCCCTTTGTTAGCCGATGCGGATGGGCCAACTGACTTCTTATTGGTGTAAGTGTTCTTCCATTTGATTGTAACCCGCTTTAGCGAACTCACTTCGATCTTTGTTCGGCCAATCTTAATGAAACAAAGTCTTTGAGTTGGAACCTTAAATGAGTATTATGCGATGTAAACTACGGATGAGCATATCAACTTGGTGCTCCTCAGATGGTGATCCACCATCCGGCTGCCTTTGATCTCCACCGAGAAAAGTAATTCGAGAAAGTCTCCCTTTCTTCCGCCTCATCACTCCATATCCCTCGGGGTGTGAGCATGTCGACATTGTAGGAGTATTGGTGTAAAAACTCCTTGCAAAGCATGCTCCATTGTGAGGTTTTGGCAGGACTGAGAGTATTATACCATTTCATAACATCAGGGCCTAGAGTGCAAGGAAAGATGATGTGATAGATGTCCTCTTCAACCCCCTTCAGCGTCATAGCCCCTAGAAAATTCCGTATATGTTGATGCGGACTCTCGACACCATAGAATTTGATGTCAGGCATGTTGAATTTAGGGGGAAGTCTTCCCCGGGGAACAGGTGTGAAGCCTACATCATCCATGAATTGATTGTTAAAGAGTGTGGACTCTTTCAACATTTGTTCAATGCGATCAAGTCTCGAGTTGAAATCCGTGGGTGATCCATCTTTCTCTCTTCAGTTGTTCTACTTCACTTGTAGGAGTGTTTTCACATTCGAATTTTTCGCCTCCTCCATAGCGTGAATGACGGCGTCAATTCTTTGATTTTGTGCCTCTAGTTGAGCATTCATAGTGACTTGCATATTCAGAATTATGTTGGTCAATTGCTCAATATCATTACGTGGAGGTGGTGGAGGAGGTGCCGGCTCCCCTTCAGAATCACTATGAGGATGGTCATCGTTAGGATTCGACATTGTCTCAGATGGATCGATAACCGAAGATTCAACCCCTCTTGGATGCTTCTTCCTCGGTCATACGGGTGAGTCGCCTCGGATGATGCCCGATCTTCGTTCTTTGTCGTAGTGGGCGTCAAAAGTTTCCAATCGTCGATCTCGTCCATTGGTAGACCGAAACCAACCTATCTTGTTCCACGAAGGTGGAGAATTTGAAGACTCATTTCAACATCGCCCAAAACTTAATGCATGCGATGGATGAAGAATCCTATTTGAACCCAATGATCGAGCTAAAGCTCAAAATCATGTCGAAGCCCAAATAAAACTCTTATGCGGACTCTAGCTCGAAATAATACATCCAGCCTTATCGGGCGTGTCCAAAACGAACTCAAGCCTCACATAAGGGCTAAACATACCGTTTCTAGTGACTAAGCGGACCGAGAGCCCATTTGGATCACACGAGTGGGCCGCTCACAAAATCGCGAGGATCCGTGAGGCCCAACATCTCTGTGCCACGAATGTTCGCCAACACAAAGCAGACTCAAACTCATGCGAGAGATGCAAGCTAAAGACCTTAAAGGCGCCAAAATTTAGGCGGCGGTGGCGAGCTCGCAGATCCGCGGATTTCACAGGCTTAGGCCCGATGAGTCTGCGGATTTTCTGAGCTCGGGCTCACACGAGCCTAAATCCAGTCGGACCAAGAGGCGAAGAAAAACAAGAATTTGGAACATACATGGTTCGGCCGATCACTGGAATCGCGCGGATTCTGCGGGTTTGAGCGATGTATGGGCCAAATTCCAAAACGACACGACACAAAGGGGCGGAAATCTGACTTGGACCATATGGGCTTAGCTGGATCCGCGGATTTCCTGGGCTTAGGCCCAGTGAGGTCTGCGCGGATTTTAGGAGCTTAAACTCCATATGGGCCAAGTCAGCCCCCACAACCCGACACAAAACCCTAGAAGACACTTTGGCTTAGGCGCGGTAGTACCCGAGCACACCAAAATCATGCGGATTGGGCTCAAAAGCGCTACAAGGCCTAAGCGGGCCCGACGACCAAAAGCACGAACATTAATTTGGGCTATACAAGGCCGACTGCTCATGGGATCCGCGGATTTGTTGGGTAGCCCAACCTCGAATCGCGTGAACCTCCGGTGCGAACTTGTATAGACCAAAGTAATTATCTTGGCCCAACGACTCTACTTGATTTTTTATATTTTTTTGTCTAAGCATTAAGGCATGGTTTAGGGTTAGAGGTTACACAAAGCACATAGCATACAAGTGAATTCCAACCTAACCAAGGGTCTAAGTTTGTGGATTCAAAGTTGGTTCAACCTAACCTCTAGCTCGTGTCCTGGGTGTTGTGCCTTCCATGGGGTGCATGGTAAGGTTAATGTACCCGAGTTGCTCCTTTTATCATATGGATTAGGGAGTGGTGCAGTGGGAAAACAACCACCGGCTCGGTGAAGGTCTAAGTGGACCCACCTGAGTTGAATGGTTAATGTTTTCCCGGAATGGTAAACGTAAGGGACAACCTAAACGGTGCCTTGTGTGCCCAACAAAGGGGAAGGCCCGTGAATGCAATGATGCCTAAAAAAGAAAAAAGGGTGACAACCTCTTTTTTTTTTAAAAAAAAAAAAAAACAAAAAACAAACCCGACTTTTCAAGTCTTACCCACTAATAAGTCCCCAGTGGAGTCGCCACTGTAGGGCCCGCCGCCCCGGGGCGGTCCATGAGCGTCAGTCGGCAATAGGGTTGCTTATTGAACCTAGGGTGTACTTTTCTCTTTTAAAGAAGATTTTGGATGATGGTACTTCACTTTAACTTGACCTTTATAATCTTAAACACATGCAGATTTTTAAAAAACCCAAAAACAAGCAAAAAGCGGTCGAACATCTGGGATCCGCGGATCCAGTCCACCGTGACAAAATTTTAGGGTTTTCTGTTTCAGTTCATTCGAGCCAGGGGCGAGAATCACCGTCGGCCTACCAGAAGCGGATCCGCGCGGATCCACAGCCCCCTGCGGTGGTTTTCGTCTCGAAGCTTGAATGAGGTCGTGTCGACATGTATAAAAGAAAATAAAAATCAATTTTTAGGTGAATACCAAAAATGGAGGAGTCGATTAATTTTATAAAAATTAACAAAAATAGGGGTTGACTCCGGTCTCGAACCGAAATTCGGATTCGGGGGTAAAGGTATCGATGTAGGGGGGTGCCCTTGCATCGTCCGCCGAAGCGGCCCTTACTAGGTCGGGTTTAAGAAAGAGTAAAAAAAAACTAAAAGGTTGTCACCAGAAATAAAAAAAAACAATGCATGCATAAAAATCAATAATAAAGTCTGAACGAGTACAAAATAAAAAAATACATCGGGCGGGGATTACGACTACATTGTTACAATCGGAAAAGAAAACTAAAACAATTAAAGTCGAAACCCTACCAAATCCATGTGATTTGGCAAGCTCAGTCGAAAACTTCACCCCGTAATCGTTTCCCGTAACCGTGGAAATATCTCCTTGAGATCCGCGCGGATCTCCCTCAGTTGGCTCTCAAAGGTGTTTTCCTCTCTTTTTCGGTTTTCTCTCCGTAGTCGCCCTTTTTTTTGTCTCTCCTTCACCTTCTAAAGGATCCGCGCGGATCCTTTTATAGGCGGTAATAGGGTTAGGTCAAGGAATCCGCGCGGCTCTTTTAATTTCCAGTACTAGGGCCGACAGTTTGGCCCAGAAGCTGCAAAATCCGCGCGGATTTTCCAAATTCCAGTACTAGGTCAAGAAATCCGCGCGGATTTCCTGATGTTTTCGGGTCAAGTTACCAAATCCGCGCGGTTCCCGTCTTGGATCCGCGTGAGTCTTTTTGCTGGGTTTGGCCCGGATCCGCCAAGATCCGCGCGGATTTCATCTGAAATGGGGCCCCAGAATCCGCGCCATCCCACCTAAGTCTGGGCTTGGATCCGTGCGACTTCCATCCGAATTTGGGGTCCAAAAATCCGCGCCATCCTTTTCCGACATTGGGCTTAAAATTCTGCTGAGTGAATTCTGCTGGGCCCGTATGAGCTTGGGACTACTGGTGCGGTCTGTTCCGCTTGACTGAATTTTGTGTCTACACAATTATTCTAAGTCCCCGTTTTTTCATGCGGTACCACACCAAACCGCATTACTCAATATTCTACCACACTTCATCACGCTCCACCACACTTTACCACAAATAATTATCAAAATATTTTCTTACTTTTCTCTTTCCTCACTTTTCTCCTCTACTTTTTACATTCTCTCACCTCACCTACTCTACCTACTACAACTCTCACCACAACTTATCACAACATATCACACTTCACCATACTTTTTCAAATTTCACCACACCACAACCAACTACACCGCATAAAAGAACGGGGCCTAAGACACATAACTACACCCCACATACCTTGACTAGTTGACTCCCCTGTCAAAGGCATCACAAAAACAGAACTCAAAATTTTCCACGCTCCAAAAATCTCCCATATCCCCATTCAAACTGCAATCATATTAATTCTACCATAAAAGTGTAAGTACGATTTATTCTATTTGATTCTTTCAACTATACCAACAATCAGATTAATTCTACCACAAAGTTGCCAATTTCAAATATGTACTATACCCTATTTGATTCTTTCAACTATAAAAGTGTAAGTACGATTGATTCTACGATAAAAAAATCAAAATCAATTGTACTTGCATAAAAGTATATTAATGTTGCAATTGTTAATAATATACTATATAAAAAAATTACCAATCAAAAAGATACATTATAGACCGTGGAAATTAAAATTATGACAATTAATATGGAACAGAGTGAGTATTGCACAATGTGACAATGATGTAAAAATAAATAAATAAAAAGTGCACACATGCTCTCTCTCTGTATATATAGTTATTTGGGTCTACACTACAAGCTCTGAGAAAACACAGAGGAAGATGAATTGTAAAAGAAGCTGAAACATGCAAAAGTTTGTCCTCTATTTGAGCACAGGGACAGGGGTTGGCCACACAGGAAGACGAATGACATGAGCACCCCCGGTTGACGTAACGTCTCTAGTTGTTGGTTGTTCCGTACCAACTCGCATTGCTTCTATGGTTTTTGTTCGCATGTTGAACTCAGCAACTTGAGCACCACAACCGCGTAAATAAAAATAGAGATATAAAATATCTTCAAAGGGGTGAAACCCTAACACACGAATATGAATATGATTGATAGATTCCCTAATTTTTTCGACAGAAATTTGGTGTTTTAAGCACCATTCATCCTTATGGAGAGATTCCTCAATATCTTTGAGAGATATTTCGTGTTTTAAGTGCCATTCACTCTTGTCATAGTCCTCGAGATCCCACACTTCGATAACATAAGAATTTTGACACCTGCCCAAGTAGATACCCTCAAACACCTTGACCCGAAAGGTGATAGTTCAGTGATAGAATGTTTGGGCAAATCAATAACGCGACAAGCAACGACACCACCCATCTGATCAGACACAAATGGATCAAAAGCCACGATGTTCGAGAAATCACAAAGATGAATCATCCCATTATGTACCACAGATTGCAAACATATGAAGTGTTAGGAAAGTGTCCTAAAATCACCAAATCTCTTGATCTCACAATTATTTGTTTCCTAATTGTATTAGGATATTATTTAGGTTTCCTTATTGTGTTGGGTTTCCTAATTGTATTAGATTCTAAATCTATTTGGAGTGGGAGTCAAGTTAGGTTATAGGGAGTTCTCCCTATAAATAGGGTGCATGTTTCTCCACCTAAAAATATCATCAGAAAACACAGAGAGCTAGAGAGAGAGAGAAAATATTGAGAGAGAAAGGGGTCTCACCAATATTTTCCCCAGTGTATCCTGAGAGATTGTGAGTTGAGTGTTGAAAGATTGTTATTGTAATCTCCTTTGTGGATCGCATCACACCCTGTGATAGTGATCAGGTTGTACTCCTCCTTTCTCATAGTGGATTATTTTCTGGCTATCGCTGTCCGTGGGTTTTTCTCCGAGTTCTTCAGTTTCCCACGTAATTCTGGTGTTTGATTTTATCGCTTATTTTTCGTTCCTAAATTTTGTCGTAATATCCGTCATCTCGTTTTCGATTCTATTATTCGCTTCCGCTGTTACCTTGCTACTCACTTTTCTCTAACAAGTGGTATCAGAGCAAGGTGGAGATGGCTTCAATCATGAAGTGCGATATTCCAAAATTTGATGGAACGAGGAGTTTTACTATGTGGAGGCTGCGGATGAAGGCGGTCCCGATTCAAGACGGGCTATGGGATGTAATTGAGTATCCCGACACGAAGACCGATGCGACAATGAGCGATGATGAATTCAAAACTCGGAAGGATATCAAGGGGAATCTGACTCCAAGGGAGTGGAAGAAGCTTGAAGATAAGACTCTGGCAGGGATTCAGCTGTGTTTGGCAGAGCACATTCAGAGAGAGGTGATGCATATCGAGAAACCTCGGGTGCTCTGGACCAAACTGGAAAAGCTGTACATGTCGAAGAGTCGTGCAAACAAGTACCGAATGAAGGAGAAATTCTACAGTTGAAGATGCCCCAAGGTACTTCTATTCAGCACATCTTAGTGAATTTGATTCTATTATTGAATTGGAATCAATGGATATAAAACACCGATGAGGATAAGGCTTTTCATTTAATTACTCTACCATCACATAAACAATTTAATGAAATCATGTTGTATGGGAATCGTTTTGACCTTAACCTTTGTGAATTAAAGGCTAGTTTTTTGTCTAAGGAGAATCTTTATTCCGTTGGTGATGACCAGGGTGGTGATGCTATGGTTGTAAGGGGTAGAAATACTGAACGTAAGGGAAACGGGTCTAGAAGGAGGTCTAAACACCGTTCAAAGTCTAGGAATCCTCACAAGAATAAGAAGTGTAACTACCGTAGTAAGATGGGGCATATAGAGAGAGACTGTTGGGCAAAACAGAGAGACCAGAAGCAGGAGGGTAAGGATAATCACACCAAACCTGGTACCTCAAACTGCGTAGAGTCCGAGTCAGATGGTGATGGGTTTGTAGTTATGGATGATGCCTTGGCTACCACATCGAGTAGGATAGCTAGAGATGAGTGGGTTCTTGACACGGGGTGCGCCTACCATATGTGTCCTCATAAGGACTGGTTCGAGTCTTATGAGAGTGTTGACACCGGGGTCGTAGTCATGGGTAACGACACAGCCTGCAAGGTTGCAGGAATCGGTAGCATCAAAATCAAGACTCATGATGGCATCGTTAGAACTCTCAAGGAGGTTCGTCATATCCCTAACATGACTCGAAATTTAATTTCTTTGGGTACTCTTGAAGCTAACGGCAGTACAAAGGAGAAGATGGTGTTTTGAAAGTGTGCGGGGTTCCATGGTTCTTATGAAGGAATCGGGAAGAGGCGGTCTATACATCCTGCAGGGTCTACTGATGAGGATCTGCGTGGCATCCTAAATCTTGATGAGTCCGACAGCACAAAACTGTGGCACATGAGACTAGGCCACATGGGCGAGAAGAGAATGTCAATGTTGAGCAAGAAGGGATACCTTGAAGGCGCAAAGATCGACAAGTTGGAGTTTTGCGATCACTGTGTCTACGGGAAACAGAAGAGGGATACCTTTTCAAGGGCTAAACATACAACAGCAGGGATCCTTGATTATATTCATTCAGATTTGTGGGGTCCTGCTAGAGTGCCATCACTGGTGGCAAGCGCTACATGTTGACATTCGTGGATGACTTCTCGAGGAAGACTTGGGTTTATTTCCTGCGGCACAAGAATGAGGCATTCTCATATTTCAAGAAGTTCAAAGCTTTGGTGGAGAACCAAACAGGCAGGAAAATCAAGAAACTCAGGACTGACAATGGGTTGGAGTTTGTTGATTCTGAATTTCTTGGTCTGCGAGGCGTGGGATTGCGAGGCATCGAACCTTGGTGGGTAAGCCTCGTGAAACGGGGTAGCCGAGAGAATCAACAGACACTCTTGGAGAAAGCCCACGCATGCTCGAATGCGAGGGCTTTGGAAGAACAAATCGTTATGGCAGAGGTGATATCTACTTTGCTACTGTGAGCACAGATCACCTCATGCCTCTATCGAATACCGATTCGGAGGAAGTATGGGAGTAATCCAGATTAATTATTCTAATTTGAGAATTTTTGGATGTCCTGTATATGTCCATGTGAATGATAGGAAGGCTGTCTCGAGTACATTAAATGCATGTTTCTAGGTTACGTGCAGTCTAAGGGATATAGAATGTGGTGTCTGATTTGATGAAAGTTATTCATCTAGAGATGTAACCTTTAATGAAAGCTGTTATGTTATCCGGAATGAAATCTCACCGGTACTTGATGATGCAGGAAATCGGGAGAAGGATGCAGGAAGAATGGTGTTCGAGGTGGAGCGAGGCTCAAGGTGAGCTCTTTGGAACTGCAATCGAGCAAACTCATCGATGCTCTGAACCAACTCAGTTGATGAGCCTGAGATTGAGACGAATGTTCCTAAGGTGGAGGAACAACCATGCATTGCTAGGGATCGTCCCTGGAGGGAGATCAGGAGACCAGCGCGATATACTGAAGAAGAGGATGCTATGATTGCTTATGCACTGAGTGTTGCAGAGGAGACTCACTGAAGGTGCTGAACCTTCTACCTATCGGAGGCCATCTCTTGTCGAATGCCTCAAATTGGATAGGAGCTATGCAAGAGGAGATGGAGAGTCTGAGAAAAATCATACATGGGAGCTATGTGAGTTGCCTAAAGGCGACGAGCTCTTCTGCTGAAGTGAGTGTACAAGAGAAAGGAAGGTATCCACTGGTGTAGAAAGTGCAAGGTGGAAGGCGGTTAGTGGTAAGGGGTTGCAACGGAAAGAAGGAATCGACTACAACGAAGTATTCTCGCCATCGTGAGGCATACGTCGATCCGCACCTTGCTTGCCTTTGTTGCTCTATTTGATTTGGAGTTGGAGCAACTTGATGTCAAGACTTTCCTCCATGGCGAGTTGGAGGAGGAAATATATATGAGGCAGCGAGAGGGTTTCATCGTTCTGGTAAGCGAGAGCAGTATGCAGATTAAGGAAGTCCTTCTATGGACTTAAGCAGCACCAGGCGGTGGTACAAAGGTTTGATACCTTTATGGTAGGGCAGTACATAAGAAGTCACTATGATAATTGTGTGTACTACAGCAATTTGAAGAAAGGTCTTTCATTTATTTATTATTGTATGTGGATGACATGTTGATTGCCTCAGGACATGTCACTAATAAAGAAAGTGAAATCTCAACTCAACCAGAAGTTTGAGATGAAAGACCTCGGAGCGGCGAAGAAGATTTTGGGTATGGAGATCCAAAGGGATAAAAAGGCAGGGAAGTTGTTCCTGTCTCAGAAGAAATATCTGGAGAAGGTGATGGACAGATTCAACATGAGAAAGCGTAGCGGTTTCAACTCCTTTAGCCGCACACTTCAAGTTGTCAGTGAGAACTGTCAATCTGATTTGGAGGTAAGGAGGATGTCTAATATTCCTATGCTAGTGCAATTGGTAGTTTGTTGTATGCTATGGTGTGTACTAGACTGACTGTCCACGCAGATTAGTGTGGTGAATAGATATATCGAGAATCCAGGAAGGAGCATTGGGAAGGAGTGAAGTGGATCCTTCGCTATGTGAAGGGTACTTTGGAGAAGGGCATCCTGTATGATAGAGGTAGTGCTGCAACGTCTGATGTTGCAGGTTATGTTGATCTTGATTATGGTGGAGATCTGGATAGGAGACGCTCAATTTCAGGGTATGTGTTCGTCATGTGTGGAGGAGCAATATCTTGGAAAGCTTCACTTCTCTATAGCAGCCTTGTCTACTACAGGCTGAATATATTCTTTGGAAGGAGTGAAGGAGGCCATCGAGATTGGTCATGGAGCTTGGAGTACCACAGGCGAGGCGTAGTTTATTGAACGATCAGTGCTATACATCGACAAAGAATGACACTTATCATTCAAGACCAAGCATATAAGCGTCGGTATCACTTCATCGAGATTCTTTGCAGGAGAGATCGTGGTGAAGAAGGTTCATACTTGGATAATCCTGCGGACATGTTAACCAAGCCTCTATCTATAGCTAAGTTCGAACATTGTTTGGACTTAGTTGGTGTTCTAAGCATGTGAGAGCCTGCAGTGCCACGCCTGCGGAGGCGTGTTGATGGCGACGATCGAAGATGTTTATCCGGGTGATGATTCGTTGATTTTTAGTCCAAGGTGGAGTTTGTTAGGAAAGTGTCCTAAAATCACCAAATCTCTTGATCTCACAATTATTTGTTTCCTAATTGTATTAGGATATTATTTAGGTTTCCTTATTGTGTTGGGTTTCCTAATTGTATTAGATTCTAAATTTATTTGGAGTGGGAGTCAAGTTAGGTTATAGGGAGTTCTCCCTATAAATATGGTGCATGTTTCTCCACCTAAAAATATCATCAGAAAACACAGAGAGCTAGAGAGAGAGAGAAAATATTGAGAGAGAAAGGGGTCTCACCAATATTTTCCCCAGTGTATCCTGAGAGATTGTGAGTTGAGTGTTGAGAGATTGTTATTGTAATCTCCTTTGTGGATCGCATCACACCCTGTGATAGTGATCAGGTTGTACTCCTCCTTTCTCATAGTGGATTATTTTCTGGCTGTCGCCGTCCGTGGGTTTTTCTCCGAGTTCTTCGGTTTCCCACGTAATTCTGGTGTTTAATTTTATCGCTTATTTTTCGTTCCTAAATTTTATCGTAATATCCGTCATCTCGTTTTCGATTCTATTATTCGCTTCCGCTGTTACCTTGCTACTCACTTTTCTCTAACATGAAGCCATCTTGTAGGTTGGGAAGGACCAACTTGCCCCATCGACCAGTTTCAGAGTTAAACAAGTCCAACTTGTGTCGTTCTAAGTTAAACACTTTAGCTGGAGTACGGACAACCCTGTACTTGTAACAATCATTCAAACAATATTTATTGGCGTCGGTGTTGAAAGGGCAAATAAAAGGCTCACATACCAGGACCACTTTGTAATCACAAAAATCGTCGGTAGACAAAGGAGGCAGCTGAACCCATTGCATGGTTCCAGGGTTGCAGATGACATAGTTTCTCATCAATCTCTCAGGCACAGACAATTTTCGCCTTTCCATCGACAAAAGTACCAAGTCTCCATGAACAACCCGCACCAAACCTTGCATTGGATTTTGGTCGTCATTGCGAAAATGTGGAAGGAATTTGAATGAAAACCCACCAGACCCAAATTCAACGGCATGATCCTCGGAGTAGTACAATAATGTTCCTTTCTTGTTTTCAAGAGTTCGATAATTAAAAAAGAGTCCAACAGGTGGAGAGTTTGTGTGATTTCTAACAAATTGGGAGATTGAAGAAAGGGGATGAAATCAAATTTCGCCAACGTTTTGATACTAACTTACACTGGAATGCAACTTCACAACGATCAACTGGACTAAGGATTTCCATCACCAATTCATCAGATAACTCGTCGATATAGTTATGGGCTATTGAAGCTACTCTTTTCTCTATGTGTTCGCAAATTTTAAGCCCCTCAGATTGAGTACTCTCCATAAGACCTAATATTAGGGTTTGGACTTTGGAATATGTTCAGTTTAATCTGCTTTCATTCAACGTTGCGAAATATATTTATACTGATGCTCAACCTGGGTCACGAAGGAGATCAACAAACACTAGGATAGCTTTGCACCGCCAGTACCATAATTAGGGAAGTCTTATTTACATGCAAATTTATCAAAATCTTTATGATGAGTCCTAATACAAATAATATATATAATTTCTTAAACTTCAAACATTAGTTTAATTATATTATATTTGGTTCGGTTGGATATAACTGTTACAACTTATCTTAATTTATTCTAACTTATTCAAATTTATCCAAACATAACACAATTCCCAAAAAAACATCTACTCTAAAAACACAATTCCCCAAAAAAACATCATAACTTATCCTAACTTATTCTAACCAATTCATCCAAACCTGAAAATAACCTAACCAAATAACAGAGCATAAATTATTAGTCTCTCCTTTTTTTTTAAATTTATCATTTAAGTTTTTCAAGGTCAATGTTTAATCAATAATTTTAGATATAAGATTTTTATGGAAAAATATAGTATTATACTTTTTTTCTAATAGTATTTTTTATTAATTACGAATCTAACGACATCAATTTTGTATGATAAATCATTATATAAATTAAGATATTAACTATCAAAGTTTTTTACAAAATTTCCTAAGTGACACGTAAATAAAAATTGAGGGAGTACTAGTTACTTTTGTATTTTTTTTTGGACCACTAACCCAAATTTAAAACTCGAACAAAATACAGAAATTGTGTCTAAATTTAGTGTAAATTTGGCCTTCGGGTTAGAATATATGCAGACTTTATCAACAAAATTTGGGTTTGAACATATGATTGATGTGACTAAAATTTCGATTTTTTAGGACTACTAGAATAAAAGAAAAAGCAGGTAGAGATTTGAAAAACGACTAAATGGGCCTCACATTTTAGTGTAATAATTTTAAGGGCCTTATATTATGAAAAATAATTGTGGGTTGACATTATTTTTTATGTAGTTATTTAGGGGGACAATCCGGCCAATTTTCGGACAAAAAATTTTTTTTTCAGTGAGTTTTTATGTTTAAACGTGTTTTAAAATTGAAGTCTATGTTAACTCTGACATATATAAGCAAATCTCTTTAATATGATAAACACGTCTAAACATAAAACCCACTATTTCGTCCCATTTTTGCCGGAAATTGGCCGGAATGTCCACCTAAATAATTACATCAAAAATGATGTATCTCACAATTATTTTTTCATAATATAGGGCCCTTAAAATTATTATACTAAAATGTGAAGCCCCTTTAGTCGTTTTTTTGGTAAAGATTATCTATAATCTATAATAATATAAAAGTAATATATTCGAAATTTGAAATACTCAAACCAGAGTTATTGTAGGGGTTATCGGCCAATTAGATTAAAGGAAAAAAAATCGATTTAAAAATACAATAAAATATTCCCGCCCATGAAATAATAATAAAAAAAATTGATTTAAAAAAATAATAAATATGAAGTCTAATCAGTCTACCTTATCTAATTAGAAATCTACTTCCCAACGCAACCGGTTCGATAACAGCGTTTGGAGGAGCTTATAGCGTTTTAATTTATCAAAACGATATTTTATCAAATTTTTAGTGTTCGGTAAAATAGCGTTTAAAATTAGTGTATAGAGTTTGGGGGAGCGTTTCAACCAAAATTTTTGAAACGTTATATTGGTTAACGTTTGAGAATGAGGTGTAGCATTTGAGATTGTAATTTACAAGGTTGCCCTCATGTATTATAGAAAGTTACAAGGGTTACCATTAGTATGAAAAGCACTGACTCCCTACTTTTCCTTGTTTATTCCACCGTCATTCTCCAACCTATTTCCACTCTCCATAATTCTGCAGCATCAAGAAAGGGGAAACCGCCATTTTTTCAAGTACCCATTAAACCCAGAAAACTCAAACTCAGAAACCAACAATATGAAGTGCAGAAGAGGGAGATTTGATGGGAGAGTACAGAGTAGAGAGTAGGGTCTAATTGGCTGGGGAATTTAAGGAGCCATCTTTAATTGAGTGCATCTACAAGAGGATTACGGTCATTCTTAATTCTCCCTCCGTTCCATATTAATTGTCACGACGTGTCATTAATTTTTCAACATATATAATGTCTTTTTCGAACATTATGCGGCAATAATAATAATAATAATAATAATAATAATAATAATAATAATAACAACAATAACAATGTCCTTTTCAGTCATTTTACATTCATCTGCTAATCAAACCGCTAACTTTACCGAACATCTTCCTTACAAACAACTACCTAAACAGCTATCATCTATCCACTAAACTGCAACAGCTATCCGCTACTCTAACCGCTATCTGTTACCTCAACCGCTATCCACTACTAGATCCGCTATTTTTTTCAAACAGGGCCTAACTCGCACCCAAATTTAATTAGGACTCTACCTCTCACCAAATCTAATTAGGACTCTACCTGTCACCCAAATCTAATTAAGAGTCTATCTCCCGACCTAATATATAAACATCGAAACATCTTTCATTTTCTTCCAATCTGTCAACTATTAACATTTGAAGTAACCATTGAATTCTTGGTAAATCTACAAATACAAACAGGTTAGTTTTCGAAAAGTACTATCAATTTGAAGCAACCATTGAATTCTCCATTTTCCTAAAAGGAAAATTCTCTCTTCGTAATAATGTTTCCGCAATGGTGTTACCCCTTGCTTTTCATCCAACTCTTATGTTATTAAATACTTCTTCCTCTCCATTTTTTTTTTGGCAATTGGGCGAGAGATTTGTAGTGAATGAGGATATGGTGTGAATTTTTGATGAATTTAGGGCTTGGAGTTAAAATTTGTGTAGAATTCGTACACGGAAGTGGCAAATTTTATGGTTTTAAAGTCCCATGAGCGTGTCGCATCTGTGCTGAAAGGGTCAATATTGATCGAACATGATAGTCAAGAGGCAGTGGTCGGGTGTCCAACGATAGCGAGCGATGATTTCATGGAAGATGATACATCAATGGTTAGAGTTTTTCCCCCTTCTTTCAATTACGAGTTTCATTCTATTTTGAGTTTGATTTTTCAGTTAAAATTTTTGTTTTTACTTAACTTTGTAATTTGGATGTTGAATTGTCATGTGGATATCATATCATGTCTTTTGATGTATCAAACAACAGAAAAATATGTATGCCTGAGAGACCACAATACCTCAAGTTATTATATTGCTTATGTATAAACACCTTAAGTTGTTATTGATGTATCCCAACAGTGAATGCTGAGTTTGTGTTTCTATAGTTATTCTTAAGTTTGTACTTTATACTTTTAATTTTTCATATAATGTTAATGAAAGGGTACATGTCATGTATCTTACTCATCAATAATGATAGAATTGATATACTTTAGTTAAGAGATTCATTTATAATATATGGTTCTTTTATTTTCATTATTATGGATAGCTACCTACAAGGTTTTAAGTTGGATTGTATTTTTTCTACTTGTAACTTATATTTTATAATATTAATTCGAAAATATCATTTATTTATATTTACTGTTACACTTTTTACAAGTAAGATATGTGTTATACAATCCTTGGAACAATTTATTTATATGTTTATTGAACAATGTAATAGAATTTACATTGTGGATAGATTTATTTTCTGTTTTGTACATATATTTATATTAGGGATATTGCATGACAATATACTGACCTTTGGGGCTATTGGATTGTAATATACCGACTTTTACTATTGGACAACAATATCCCTGACCTTTATACTTAGGTGAGATTATTATACCAATAGTGACTAAGGGGGTGATGACTAGGGGTGAGAAAAAATTCCGGGAATCCCGGTCCCGTCCCGGTCCCGGTTAATTCCCGGTCCCAAAATCCTATTCCCGGTGGGAGCGGGACTAAAAATGAAGTCCCGGTCAACAACGGGACCGGGATCGAGTGGGACTTGACCTCATTTCCCGGTCCCGGTCTCGATTCCCGGTCTATATATATATATATATATATATATATATATATATATATATATATATATATATATATATATATATATATATAACAAATCAAGTGACTTCATGATAATTGATAAAATTGTTTAGTTTAATTTGTATTCTCTTTTTAGATTTATTTTATTTATTACTATTTCGAACTTAACATAATTTTTTTCGAAGAAAAAACATTATGTATTAGTTTCTCCATAATTTTAATTTAGGAAAAAGTGGCTATGTAAATAAACTAACACTGACATTTGTGAAATTAGAGAAAACTAGTATAATTTATTTTGATTTTTAATAGAAATAAATCAAACAATTGGAAAAAAAATTAGAAAACCGGGACTAAAAATTTCCCAGGTGATTTCCCGGTCCCGGTGGGACCAGGAGCGGGAGCAAATCTTTACTCCCGGTCACATCCGGGACTGGGACCGGGAGCTAAACTTTGCTCCCGGTTACAACCGGGACCGGGACCTCCGAAAATTACCGGGATCTTGGTCCTGCTCACCCCTAGTGATGAGTGATTAATTGGTCTCGATTCTGACGTGATAGGTGGAAGGAAAAAAAGATTAGGCGGTGCATATATAAATACTCGGTGGATTTGCTTCATAATTAGGGTTTTCTTCACAGACAAAAATCTTTCTTCAATTACTCAAACATGGAGGATAAAGCAGTAGATTCACATTCATCAACCCATGCAGATTACGTAATTGGCAACGACAACAACTACATAAACAAGCTACCCGATGAATTGTTGCTTGAAATCCTAAGACGAGTCCCTACTTATGAAACTGCAGTCCAATGTAAGTTCGTGTCGAAACGCTGGCTAAACTTGATTTCCTGCCCTTTTTCCATCTCCCAGTTCTCACTCCATCAATCTGTTAAAAATCACACAAACTCTCCATCTTTTGGACTCCTTTTTAACGGTCAGCCGGGATCATTGTTGTACTACTCCAAGGATCATGCCGTTGAATTTGGGTTTGGTGGGTTTTCGTTCGAATTCCTCCCGTGATATCACACTAATGAGCAAGGAGAGAAAATTCCTATGGAAGGTAGGGTGTGGGCTATGCATGGAGACTTGGTACTTTTGTTCATGGCAAGACGAGGAAGATTGTCTTATCCAGAGATATTGGAGAAAAACTATGTCATCTGCAACCCTAGAACCATGGAATGGGTTCAACTTCCTCCTTTGTCTGTCCCCAATCTCTACCATAACCAAGTGGTTCTTGTATGTGACCCTTCTATTTGCTCTTTCAACACTAGCCGTGGTAAATCTTGTTTGAAGTGTTCTTGTAGGTACAGGGTTATTGATATTCATCATGATGATGAGTATAGATTAGAATTCGACGTGTTTAATTCTGAAACTGGTCGATGGAGCAAGATGCAGGTGTTTCCCGACGCACAAGGTAGCTTTACAAGTCTGGCGGCCAGTGGTACATAACGGGATGGCGTATCTTTGTGATTTCTCAAAAATCCTGGCTTTCGATCCATTTGTTTGTGATAAGATGGGTGGTGGTGTTGCTTCTTGTCACATTATTGATTGGCCCATATATTCAATTGGCAGTGGAGATTTCAGCAGAAGATTGCATTTTGGGTTGTGTTCCGGGCGTTTGAGGGTGTCCGTTCCAGAAAAGTATGAGAATTCTTTCTTTATCAAGGTGTAGGATCTTGAGGACTATGACAAAGGTGAATGGTGTTTAAAACACAAGATTCGTCGCAAAGATATTAAGGCAACTCTCTTCAAGGATAAATGGCGCATAAAACACCAAGTTTCTGGCAAAGAAATTAGGGCATCTCTCAATGATATTTGTGTGTTAAGGTTTCACCCCTTTAAAGATATTTTATATCTCCACATTTATTTATCTACCGATGATCAAGTTGCTGAATTCAATATGCGAGAAAAAACCGTAGGAGCAACACAAGTTATGAAAAGCACAACTAGTAGCATTATATCACAAGGTGCTCACATTATTCATCTTCCATGGTGGCCTACTCCCATCCCTAGGCTCAAATAGGGGATAAATTCTTCTTCTCTTACAATTAAGATGCTAATGAGTTTAGTGAAATACTTTTAAACCTTTTTGATATAGATGCATATGTTTTTAGCAAAGCTTTCTCATAGCTTGTAGTGTACACATAAGGAGCTGGCTTTATTATATATTAGAGCGTACGGACTTTTTGTGTTTTTTTTTTTTTTTATCATTGTGCCTTGTATATATACATCTCATTCATCTGGTTCAATTCTTGTGCCTTCAATCATTTTTTTGTTGTAAAACATTGATTATAAATAGAATAATTCGAGCCATTGATTGATTTTTATTATTTTATTAATTTTATTAATGTAATCTTTAGCAAATAATTTAATTTTCAAAAAAAAAATCTTGTACAATATTCTATTAAGATTGTGGAATCTCCATAATAATAAAAAAAAAGATGGTGGACGTTAGTTATGGTATAAGGGGCTTTTTTACATTTTGGACCCCGAATTATGGGTATTTATTTTCTGGCCCCACGATTTTTATTGTTTATTTTTTGGACCCTAAAGTTTATGGGTTGAATTAAAAAAGGACAAGTTTGTATGTTGAAAAAAGGTCAATGTACTGTTTTTCCTTTTCTTCTCATGTTTGAATTTATCTCCCGATCAGCGCCAAACTTCAGTAGTAAGGTCAAAACTGATATTGAAGCTATAATACACCTCTCTTATTCATGTCGGAACTAATTAGACCCTAAAATATCCAGGGTCTAAGTAGTTCCGACATGAACAAGAGAGGTGTATTACAACTTTACTATTAGTTTTAACTTTAGTCCTGAAGTTTGGCGTCGGGAGATAAATTCAAACATAGGAAAAAAAAAAAAGAAAAATAGTACACATGCTTTTTTTTTCAACCTACAAAATTTAAGGTTCTTTTTTATTCAATCCACAAACTTTAGGGTCCAAAAAATAAACAATGAAAACCATGGGACCAGAAAATAAATACCCCTATACTTCGGGATCCAAAATACAAAAAACCCATGGTATAAGCACAAACACACTTAATTTGACAAATGACAATCAAGCATGACAAAGTAGGTGTTAGTGTAATGGTTTGATCGGGGACTTGTGTAAATGTCTCCTAAGGTTGTAGGTTTTAATTGACAAATGACAATGAAGCATAACAATTTATTTAGGTTGATTGTTTTGTCCCAATCAGTCAATTTTTAATAGGTTGGTTAAAGTAGCCTATTGGGAATGAATTATTATAAAAAAGACATTTTAGTTCAAAAGTTGTCTAAAATTACACATATGTCATCTTTAAAATATTATTTATTATGGGTGAAAATGGAATTTTGACAAATATTTTTTCAGAAACTACTAACTTAGCAAACACATATTTTTCAAATAGTCAATAATAAATAACCAATTCAAACGGCTTACAACGACTTACAAAACATGACCTATGAGTGATCTGGTACATTCTCCCATCGTTTCAATGTGTACAACTTGTCTGTAGTTACCCCTAAAACAATGCAATTTATTAGGTGCCCAAGAGCATGTGCTCTAAATATAAAGATTGTTTACTTTTATTATTATGATTATTCACTGCTGCAAATATCCTAAAACACATACTCTAAATGCATGCAATATATATTCCTAAAACAACATCCTCACTCGACATAGCAATGAAGGAATGAGAACCCTAAACTTACCCATACCAAAAAGAATATAAATTAAATAGACATGGAAGATGAAAAGAAAAGGGGGATATGATTGTTTTTCCCTTTATAAAAGCATGTCTTGAGTGTAGCCTACAAACTTAACAAAAGTGTAGGGAGGAAGCACTCACTGCAACATATACTCGTGGACGAGTTATCAATATAATCTATACCTGTCAATTTGGGCAGGCGGATAGGTTACGGGTCGATCGTATATCGGGTTTAGGTAAATACGAGTCGAGTGTATTTCAGGTTCGGGTAAATACGAGCGGTGTATTCCGGTAGTGGGTCAACCCAACGTGTTATGATTACGACCTTTTTCCGTTTTTTCTTTTAGAAAATGTTTTTAAATATTATTTTTGGTACAATATACATAATAAAATATGATTATCTTCTAGTATCGGTAGATTATTGTAAATATTTCAACTTAAATTAGAGAAAGAGTGGCGGTTGAATTTCAACGAAAAGTAACAAATTCTAATAGATTTGAACGTAAAAAAATAAAGTTTCCGGGTCAAACGGGCGGGTCGGGTTTAACCCGCTAATTTACGAGTTTTCCGGGTTCAATATATTTCGGGTTTAGTTCGAGAAAATTATGTTTGAAACCCAGAATTTCCAGGTAGGTTCAAGTTGAGTTTTCGAATCGGGTCAAAGATTTACAGGTCTAATATAATCTCTTTGTCTGTCTTCCCCTCCACAAAAAAAAAGTACTCACTGCAACATTTTACGGTCTTTCCAAGCTTGCAATGAACAGTAATAATGCATTATTTCACTCTTACTAACACAATAAAGAAAGGTAAAACATGATCCTGAACATTTGCTAGGCAAAGGAAATGAAAGAAACTGAGCCTTGTTTTTATTTTTTTGATCATTAGAAGTCAACATGCTAAAAACATTAAAGATGCAATAAAATATCCGTCAAAATAGCAAAAATAGCAGAGGCAAAACGCCAAAACAAACAGCAAAATCAGAAAGCTACAACCAAAAGCACCAAAAAAAAACATCCAAAACTACAGCTGGAAAACCACCCAAAGAAACGAAAAGAACAATCACATCTTCTTGGATGGAGTAACCTTTAATCCACAGATCTTTCCACCAGAGCCTGCTTACGATCAATCGCCGCTCTAACATCTTCAATGACCTTTAACTTCCGCGAAGTTTCAGAAGAAGTCGATTTAGACTTTAGAGATGCATCCAAAACCATCTTCCATTTAGATTTTAACACAGCCTTTCATCTCCTTTTACTCCTAGCATCTTCAATAACCTTTAACTACACCTTGTTTTCTTGGATAAACTAAAACTACCCAACATTAATTTATCCACTCTTACTAATTTCTCTTTTTTTTTGTACTTAAAACCTATTCAAACTTACACCCTCGAAGCAAATCCGAATGCTCTGAGAATTGCGAGGGGGCTTGAGTTTTATCGTCATTAATTCCGGAAGGAATATTTTAATTTTTTGACAAAATTAATTAAATTCACCACAGTTTTGTTTTTCCATCTAATGATACTTTTCCAAGTTCCAATCTTTCTAAAGTCAAATAAAAGAATTTTTTTTAATTAAAACTTTTTACTTTCCATCTAGTCTTATAAAAAAAGAAAGATTTGTTTGCAACTTGCAAGTACAAGTCTAACCTTAGTTGTACTTAGCAACAATGAGCTTAATTTGATATCAGAGTACGAATATGATTGACAGATTTCCTAATTTCTTCGACAGAAATTTGATATTTTAAGCACCATTCATCCTTATGGAGAGATTCCTCAATATCTTTGAGAGATATTTCGTGTTTTATGCACCATTTACTCTTGTCATAGTCCTCAAGATCCCACACTTCGATAACGTATGAACTTTGACGCCTGTCCCAAGTAGATACTCTCAAGCACCTTGACCCGAAAGGTGATAGTCCAGTGATAGAATGTCTGGGCAAATCAATAATGCGACAAGCAATGACACCACCCATCTGATCAGACACAAATGGATCGAAAGTCACGATGTTTGAGAAATCACGAAGATGAACCATCCCATTATGTACCACAAATTGCAAACATATGAAGCCATCTTGTAGGTTGGGAAGGACCAACTTGCCCCATCGACGAGTTTCAGAGTTAAACACGTCCAACTTACCCTGTTCTAAATTAAACACTTTAGTTGGAATACGAACAACCCTGTACTTGTAACAATCATTCAAACAATATTTACCGACGTCGGTATTTAAAGGGCAAATAAAAGGGTCACATACAAGGACCACTTTGTAATCGCAGAAATCGTAGGTAGACAAAGGAGGTAGCTGAACCCATTGCATGATTCTAGGGTTGCAGATGACATAGTTTCTCACAAATCTCTCAGGCACAAACAATCTTCGCCTTTCTATCGACAAAAGTACCAAGTCTCCATGAACAGCCCGCACCAAACCTCGCATTGGATTTCGGTCTCTTTGCTCGTCATTGTGAAAATGTGGAAGAAATTTGAATGAAAACCCACCAGACCCAAATTCAACGGCATGATCCTTGGAGTAGTACAATAATGTTCCCGCTTTGTTTTTAAAATATCGATAATTCAAAAAGCCAACAGGTGCAGAGTTTGTATGATTTCTAATAAATTGGGAAATGAAGAAAGGGGATGAAATCAAATTTAGCCAGCGTTTCGATACGGACTTACATTGAAATGCAATTTCACAACGATCAACTCGACTGAGGATTTCCATCACCAATTCATCGGATAACTCGTCCGTATAGTTGTGGCCGCCAGAATCGTCTTCATGGGCTACTGATATTAGGGTTTTTTGCCGTCACTAAGGAAAAGACCTAATATTAGGGTTTGGACTTTGGAATATATTCTGCTTAATCTGTCTTCATTCAATGCGATTGTGAAAATTATTTATACTGCGGCTCTGTGCCGCCAATGACATAATTAGGGAAGTCATGCAAAATTATCACAATCTTCGGTATGAGTCCTAATAGGAATAATATACTCCCACCGTTTTTATTTATCTCTCGCTTAGAAAATTATGTTAAAAACTCTGACTATTAATATCTTAATTTGTATAATAATTCATCGTACAAAATTGATGTCGTTAGATTCGTTATAAAAAAAATACTATTAAAAAGTATAATATTATATTTTTTTATAAAAAGTTGATATTAAAAATGATTGATTAAATATCAACACGAAAACCGTAAATAACATATAAAAAAGAATGGCAGTAGCATATAATTTCCTCAACTTCAAACATTATTAGTTTAATTATATTATATTTTCCGTGGGACGTCGTCGGTGTGTTTTTCCGCTAATCTTTTATGTATACAAGGACTCTCTCCACACTAAATTATTATTCTCTTTATTTTTTTTAATTTATTATTTATGTTTTTCAAGCTCAATGTTTAATCAATAATTTTTCATATTAGATTTTTATGAAAAAATATAATATTATACTTTTCTAATAATATTTTTTTATTACGAATCTACCGACATCAATTTTGTATGATCGATCATTATATAAATTAAAATATTAATAGTCAAAGTTTTTGACAAAATTTTCTAAGTGACACATAAATAAAAACAAAGGGAGTACTAGTCATTTTTGTATTTTTTTAGGACCACTAATTCAAATTTAAAATTCAAACAAAATATTGAAATTGTGTCTAAACTCAATGTAAATTTGGGTTTGAACATATGCGGACTTTATCAAGAAAATTTGGGTTTGAACATTTGATTGATGTGACTAAAATACAATTTCGATTTTTTTATGACTAGAATATGAAAAATTGTTAAACATCGCCCTAAAGGCAATGGATAAGCAATTTCTATGTTATTTAATTTTTTTTATTTATGGAATACGAATATATTTTAAATTTATCATGTTATATACTTTCCTATTCATGCTTAAACTTCGTGATATATTTTAATTAATCTTCATGATGAGTCCTAAACTCCTAATACGAATATATATTTGCATAAACTTTAAACATTAGTTTAATTATATTATATTTACTGTCCGCTATTCTTTTATGTATACAAGGACTCTTTCTCCACATTAAATTATTATTCCCTTTATTTTTTTTATTCTAATCATTTACGTTTTTCAAGGTCCATCTTTAATCAATAATTTCTTATATAAGATTTTTATGAAAAAAATATAATATTACACTTTTCTAATAATATTTTTATTACAAATCTAACGACATCAATCTTGTATGATGAGTCTTTATATAAATTAAGATATTAACGGTCAAAGTTTTTGACAAAATTTCCCAAGTGACACGTTAATAAAAATCGAGGGAGTACTAGTTACATTTATATATTTTGTTTGGGACCACTAACCCAAATTTAAAATTGGAACAAAATACTGAAATTTTGTCTAATTAATTCAGTGTAAATTCAAGTTTGAACATAATTTCGATTTTTTTAAGACTAATAGAATTAAAAAAAAAAAGCGAGTAGAAATTATTATAATTTTGTTTAGTGTTTCCTAATTTTGTATCAGTAGATCTGTTTGTTTACTGTTTCCTAATTTTGTTGATTCTGTTTTCAAAAAAAAACAAAATAATTTGTTGATTCTAATATTGCGATAATTTTGTAACTTTGTGTTCTCTAATTTCCTAGTTGTGTTGGAACCAACTTGTACGCTCCTATTCTCAAAAAAAAAATATAATAATAATAAATAAAAGTTAGCGGTGCATATATGGATACTCGGTATGTTTGCTTCATAATTAAACATGGAGGATAAAGCAGTAGATTCACATTCATCAACTCATGCAGATTACGTAATTTGCAACAACTACATAGACAATCTACCCGATGAATTGTTGCTGGAAATCCTAAGTCGAGTCCCTACTTATGAAATTGCAGTCCGATGTAAGTGCGTCTCGAAACGCTGGCTAAACTTGATTTCCTGCCCTTTTTCCATCTCCCAATTCTCAGTCCATCAATCTGTTAGAAATCGCACAAACTCTCCACCTTTTGGACTCCTTATTGATGATCAAACTCGTGGATCCAAGGCGGCCGGATCATTGCTGTACTACTCCAAGGATCATGCCGATGAATTTGAATGTCATGGGTTTTCATCCAAATTCCTCCCGCGATATCACACCAATGAGCAAGGAGAGAAAATTCCAGTGGAAGGATTCGTCGAGGATGTTCATGGAGACTTGATACTTTTGTGGATGAGAAAGCGAACAATGTCTCCGACGGAGAGATTAGTGAGAAACTATGTCATTTGTAACCCTAGAACCATGCAATGGGTTAAGCTACCTCCTTTGTCTACCCGCGATTTTTACAATAACCAAGTGGTCCTTGTATGTGACCCTTTTATCTGCTCTTTCAACACCGGCCGTGGTAAATCTTGTTTGAATGGTTCTTGTAGGTACAAGGCTATCTATATTCATCATAATGATGAGTATAGATTAGAATTGGACGTGTTTAATTCTGAAACTGGTCGATGGGGCAAGGTGCAGGTGTTTCCCGACGCACAAGGTAGCTTTACAAGTGGGCAGTCGGTAGTACATAACGGGATGGTGTATCTTTGTAATTTCTCAAAAATCATGGCTTTTGATCCATTTACCTCTGATCAGATGGGTGGTGTTGTTGCTTCTTGTCGCATTATGTATTTGCCCATGTATTCAATTGGTAGTATAGATTTCAGGAGAAGATTGTATTTTGGGTCGTGTTCAGGGCGTCTGAGAGTGTCTCTTCCGGAAAAACATGGGAATTCTTTCTTTATCAAGGTGTGGGATCTTGAGGACTATGACGTCGACAAAGGTGAATGGTGCTTAAAACACGAAATTTATCTCAAAGATATTAAGGCAGCTCTCTACAAGGACGAATGGTGCATAAAACACCAAGTTTCTGCCAAAGAAATTAGGGTATCTCTCAATGATCTTCGTGTGCTAGGGTTTCACCCCTTTAAGGATATTTTATATCTCCACATTTATTTATCCACCGATAATCAAGTTGCTGAATTCAATATGCGAGAAAAAACCGTGGAAGCAATGCAAGTCATGAAAAACACAACTAGTAGCATTATATCAGAAGATGCTCACATAATTCATTTTCCATGGTGGCCTACTCCCATCCCTATGCTCAAATAGGGGATAAATCCTTCTTCTAGCTTTTACAATTAAGATGCTAATGAAGTTACTGCAGTATTTATTATTGCTTATTATATATCAGAGCATGAACACTTTTTCTTTTAGTTTTTTTGCATCATTGTTTCATGTATATATATATATATATATATATATATATATATATAATTCGTCTGGATTAATTTTTATGCCTTTGCAGCTAGTAGGTTTGCAAATCGTATCAATCATTTTTTTGGTTGCAATTATTATTGACCCATTTGTTTTTGCTTTTTAGGTTATTTATTGTGTAGTTATTTAGATCAATGGATGACGTTAGTTTAGTGGATGGATGCCTAGTTGCTTAACTTCAAAGCATCCTGTATTTTGGAAAGATAGATTAGCTACAAATTACCTCCTTCTACAGCCTTTTTATGTAGATTATTGACGAATCAAAAGTGTCTTGCACAGTTGATCAAGTATTAAAGAGAAACAAAACTAATTCAAGAAACAAGTTTATATGAACATAAAAGACGAAGGGATGGAAAAACTTAGTCTTGAATTGAAAGCCGAATTCAATCTTCTTCTTAGATACATAATCTAACCTAAATTCTTTGAGGGAAATCTAAACCTAGAATTAGAGAGGCTTAGAGAGAAAACCTCCCTTCCAACCTAGAGAGAAACTGGCAAGAAAAAGAATGTTTGATGGAAAATTAATCTTTTTTCTAATCAAAACAACATTTGTAGTTATTATATTAATAAAGTTATATTCTTTTCAATGCATAATGAGTTATGTTCTCCTCCGTTAACCCTCATATTGGGGGTTAATGAAAAGGGGGTTAATGGAGGGGAATAGAGGTAAATGGTTCCCCTCCCTTCCAGCAACCAATTGTTTGAAGATTTGGTCCCCTTCGAGTACATTAAAAAAAAAAAAGTAATTCCTTTCCGGTAAATTGTTAGAAATGTACGTATAGCACCTCATATCATTTTTTTAAAAGAATTTCATAAATAAATTTTAGGGTGTGGCTATCTCAACTGAAAATTATAGTGAGACGAATTCTTGCATTGTATCCATGGATGATTTTACTATGACAAGGGAGTCATATTAAAATGACCTCTAATACCGAAATCACTAGTCCCTCCGTTCCATATTCATTGTCCATTGAGGTCATTAATTTTTCAACATATATAATATTTTATTATAAGATCAAAGTATTATTATTAGATTCATCATGAAAAATATTATCATAAAAATATAATTTTGTAGTTTTTTGATAAAATATATTATAAAAAAATTTTAATCAAAAAAGACATTGGAATAATTAGCATAGAGCGAAGGGAGTAATTTTATTGGGGTGAAAGAGTCCTTATATTCATAAAAAGTTAGGAGAAAAATATACATCCCACAACAAATATAATTAAATTAATGTTTGAATATTAAGATTTATACATTCTTATTAGGACTCATCTTTAAGGTTGATAATTTTGAATATAATAAGACTTTCGTAGTATTTTTTTTTTAATAATTAGCGTCTACTAGCCAAATTCATTATCCCAATTAAAAGTGTCTTTTGATCACAATACAAATATTAAGATTTATATATTCCTATTAGGACTCAACTTTAAGGTTGATAATTTTGAATATAATAAGACTTTCGTAGTTTTTTTTTCGATAATTAACATCTACTAACAAATTTATTAACCCAATTAAAAGTGTCTTTTGATCACAATACAAATATTTCAGCCCATATATAAAAATTGGACAAAACAAACTTATGAAACTTGGTAATCCAATCTAGACAATTGGATGGAGTGTTGAAATACAAGCAAACCTGCAAAATTTACCCTAGTATGGCCACTCTACAAGCCAAACTAAACCCTGAAATAGATTCTCCTTTGAGACTTTTCTTCATCTTATTCATTCTTTTCCTTAGTACCTTGGTTTTCTAAAGATAGTTTTTTTTGATATATAACAAGTGACAAAGGTAGTACATTTACAATAACTTAAATATTTTTATATTTAATATTGAGTTATTTAGGTGAAATAACAATTTTAAATCACAAAGCTTATCGATCCATTTGCTTATCGAGCCCACTGTAAAGACCCTTAGTGTTCCAAGTTTCCTGATTGTGTTTGGAGTTATTTAGGTGAAATAGCAATTTTAAATCACAAAGCTTATCGATCCATTTGCTTATCGAGCCCATTTGCTTATCCATTTGCAATAGTTTTGTACCACACTTAGATTAGCTGTCCATTCAAACTTTAGATGTTTGGAGTTTTATACCGTCATTTAAATTTTTTTTATTTTGTTTCATGATAACTTAGTAAGACGCCTTGAGAGAAGGGCGTCTTAAGTGTCTTTAGAGCATCTGCAATGGTGAGTTTTAATTCGACTCACTGCTGACATGGCATGAAACGAGAACGAAGTAAGGTCGTGTAGGACATTTCAGTGGTGAGAATGAAACTCGTCTCGCGAGAATCTCACTTTCAGTCTCGCGAGACGAGTTTGAAAGCAAGTTTGAAATATTAATATTTTAATCATATTTTTTCTCTCTCCTCCTCCATCTCATTTTTATCAATATAACCAAACTAATTATATTCTTAAGTGGGACCCATTTACTTTTTTTAATTAACATGAGTCAAACTCATTCTCACCATTGGAAAGCTAACAAATAAAAAGTTAAATTTTGACTCTCTTGATAGGGGTCCACAGATCTCACGTCATACAATTAGTCAAATTCAAACTCACCATTATGGGTGATAATCCTCTTTTACCCGAAATTAAAAAAATAGCAGTCCATATATAAATACTTTGTAGTTTGCATAGTATACGTGGATGGTTTTACTATAACAAGTGAGTCATATCAAAATGATCACTAATACCAAAATCGATACTCCTTCGGTTCCATATTAATTGTCCGTTGATGTTATTAATTTTTCAACATCTATAATGTTTTAGTATAAGAAAGTATTATCATTAAATTCATCACAAAAAATATTACCACAAGAATATAATTTTGTAATTTTTTGATAAAATATGCTATGAAAATTTTTAGTCAAAAAAGCATATTGGGATAATTAATATAGAGCGGATTGGAGAGAGTAATAATTTATTGTTGAGAAATTAAGAGTCCTTATAATCATAAAATTAGCAGAAAAATATATATGTCCTACGGCAAATATAATATAAATGTTTGAAACTTAAGAATTATATTCCTATTAGGACTCATCCTGAAGGTTGTGATAATTTTGAATCCAATAGGACTTTCTTAATTTATGCGATACTATAAGCTAGCCTAGTGTTAATAGGTTTCTTGGCTATCAAGGCTGAGCATGCATTAGTATAAATATATTTCACAATCGTCTTGTTGAAAAATATATTAAGTCCGGAAATATTTCATATTCCAAACAAATTAGCTGTCAAAAATTTCTTATGGAGGGTTGATTTGAAGGGGTTAAACTTTGCAAAAAGAGAGAGAAAAGAGTTAATTCAAAAGTCCATGCAGATGATTCAAGCCACCACAACTATATCGACAAGTTATCTGATGATTTGGTGATCGAAATCCTCAGTCGAGTCGATAGTTCTGAGATTGCGTTTCGATGTAAGTCGGTATCAAAACGCTGGCTAAACTTGATTTCCTGCACTTTTTTCACCTCCCAATTCTTACTCCATCAATCCACTAAAAATAAGAGCAAGCCTCTTCCTTGCGGATTCATTTTTAACTATGTAACTCCTGAAAACAAGTCATGGCCATTGTTATACTCCAAGCATCATCCAGTTGAATTTCAGTCTAATGGGTTTACATTCAAGTTTCTTTCACAAATGCAAGGGTATTGTGTGTGTTCTGTGTAAGGCTCAAAACATATGCATCTATCAAAAAGGTTCTAAAGTATTTCACTAATCTCATTAGCATCTTAACTGTAAAAGAAGAAGAATTTATCCCCTATTTGAGCATAGGGATGGGAGTTGGCCACCAAGGAAGATGAATAATGTGAACACCTTGTGATGTAACCCTACCGGTTGTGTTTTTCGTAACTTGTGTTGCTTCCACGGTTTTCTCTCGCATGTTGAATTCAACAACTTGATTACCGGAGGGTAAATAAATGTGGAGATATAAAATATCCTCAAAGGGGTGAAACCCTAGCACGCAAAGATTATTGACAGACTCCGTAATTTCTTTGGTAGAAACTTGGTGTTTTATGCGCCATTTGTCCTTGTAGAAAGCTGTCATAATATCTATGAGATGAATTTCGTGTTTTAAGCACCACTTACCCTTGTCATAGTCCTCAAGATCCCACACCTTGATAGAGAAAGAATTCTCGTACACTTTTGGAAGAGACACCCTCAAACGCCCTGAACACGACCCAAGACGCAATATTTTGCTGAAATTTCCAGCATCAATTGAATATAAGGGCAAATCAATAATGTGACAAGAAGCAACAACACCACCCATCTCATCACAAGCAAATGGATCGAAAGCCACGATTTTTGACACATTACAAAGATGCACCACCCCGTTATGTACCACTGACCGCTGATTTTCAAACCTACCTTGTAGGTTGGGAAACACCTGCATCTTGCCCCATCGACCAGTTTCAGAATTAAACACGTCCAATTCTAATCCATAATCATCACCACTATGAATATGGATCACCCTGTACCTACAAGAACCATTCAAACAAGATTTACCACGACGGGAGCACATAAAAGGGTCACATACAAGGACCACTTGGCTATTGTTGAACTTGAGGGCAGATAAAGGAGGTAGTTGAACCCATTGCATGGTTCTAGGGTTGCAGATGACATAGTTTCTCACGAATATCTCAACATAAGACAATATTCTTCGTCTTGTCATGGACAAAAGTACCAAGTCTCCATGAACAGCCCACACCCGACCTTTCATACGAATTTTCTCTCCTTGCTCATTAGTGAGATATCGCGGGAGGAATCCAAACGAAAACCCATCAGACCCAAATTGAACGGCATGATCCTTGGAGTAGTACAACAATGATCCCGGCTGACCGTTAAAAAGGAGTCCAACAGGTGGAGAGTTTGTGTGATTTTTAACAAATTGATGGAGTATGAATTGGGAGATGGAAAAAAGGCAGGAAATCAAGTTTAGCCAGCGTTTCGAGACGCACTTACATCGGACTGCAGTTTCATAAGTAGGGACTCGTCTTAGTATTTCGAGCAACAATTCATCGGGTAACTTGTCTATGTAGTTGTTGTCGTTGCCAATTACGTAATTTGCATGGGTTGATGAATGTGAATCAACTGCATTATCCTCCATGGCTGTTTGAGTAATTGAAGAAAGATTTTTGTCTGTGAAGGAAACCCTATTATGAAGCAACCGAGTATTTGTATATGCAACGTTAATCTTTTGTTTTTTTTTTTTTTAAGAATAGGAGCGTACAAAGTTGGTTCCAACACAACTAGGAAATTAGAGAACACAAAGTTACAAAATTATCGCAATATTAGAATCAACAAAATTAGGAAACACTAAACAAATAGATCTACTGATACAAATAAAGAAAATTGGATTTTATATTATAATAATTTCTACTCGCTTCTTTTTTTAATTCTAGTAGTCCTAAAAAATCGAAATTAAGTACAAATCCGAATTTACGCTGATTCTAGACACAATGTGAGTATTTTGTTACAATTCTAAATTTGGGTGGTCTCAAAAAAAATACAAAAGTAACTAGTACTCCATCGATTTTTATTTACGTGTCAAAAACTTTGTCAAAAACATTGACCGTTAATATCTTAATGTATATAATGATTCATCATACAAAATTGATGTCGTTAGATTAGTAATAAAAAATACTATTAGGAAAAAGATAATACTATATTTTTCATAAAAATTTTATATGATAAATTATTGATTAAACATTGACCTTGAAAAATGTAAATAAGAAATTAAAAAACAAAGGGAATAATAATTTAGTGTAGAAAAAGAGTCCCCGTACACATAAAAGAATAGCGGACAGCAAATATAATATAATTAAACTAATGTTTGAAGTTTAGGAAATTATATACTATATTATTCCTACTAGGACTCGTCTTAAAGATTATGATAACTTTGCATGTAAATATAATATAATTATGGCAATGACGGTGCAAAGCTAGCCTAGTGTTTATTGGTCTCCTTGGTGACTCAGGTTGAGCATCAGTATAAATATATTTCCCAACGTTGAATGAAGACAGATTAAGCCGAATATATTCCCAAGTCCAAACTCTAATATTAGGTCTTTTCTCTAGTGACTGCAAAAACCCTTCTTATTCCTTCATTGTTGCTCCTTGGAGTGTCAGAAAACTTCTTATGGAGAGTCAATCTGAGGAGCTTAAACTTTGCAAAAACAGGGAGAAAACAGTAGCTCATGAAGATGATTTTGGCAGCCCCAACTATATGGACGAGTTATCCGATGAATTGGTGATCATGGAAATCCTCAGTCGAGTTGAACGTTGTGAAGTTGCATTCCAGTGTAAGTTAGTATCGAAACGTTGGCGAAATTTGATTTCATACCCTTTCTTCGTCTCCCAATTTGCTAGAAATCGTACAAACTCTCCACCTGTTGGACTCTTTTTGAATTATCGAACTGTTGAAAACAAGGAGGGAACATTATTGTACTACTCCGAGGATCATGCTGTTGAATTTGGGTCTGGTGGGTTTTCATTCAAATTCCTTCCACATTTTCGCAATGATGAGCAAAGAGACCGAAATCCAATGCAAGGTTTTGTGCGGGCTGTTTATGGAGACTTGGTACTTTTGTCGATGGAAAGGCGAAGATTGTCCGAGGCCGAGAGACCGGTGAGAAACTATGTAATCTGCAACCCTAGAACCATGCAATGGGTTCAGCTACCTCCTTTGTCTACCGACGATTTTAGCGATTACAATGTGGTCCTTGTATGTGACGACCGTTTTATTTGTCCTTTCAACACTGAGACCGGTAAATATTATTTGAATGATTGTTACAAGTACAGGGTTGTCCGTATTCCAGCTATGGTGTTTAATTTAGAACGGCGCAAGTTGGACGTGTTTAACTCTGAAGCTGGTCGGTGGGGCAAGTTGGCCCTTCCTAACCTACAAGATGGCTTCATATGTTTGCAATCGGTAGTATATAATGGGATGGTTCTTCTTTGTGATTTCTCCAACATCGTGGCTTTCGATCCATTTGTGTCTGATCAGATGGGTGGTGTCGTTACTTGTCGCGTTATTGATTTGCCTAAACAATCTATCACTGGACTATCACTTTTTGGGCCAAACCGTTTGAGGGTATCTACTTGGGACAAGCGTCAAAATTCTTACGTTATCCAAGTGTGGGATCTTGAGGACTATGACAACAGTGGATGGTCCTTAAAACACGAAATATCTCTCAAAGATATTGAGCATGAATGGTGCTTAAAACACAAAATTTCTGCCGAAGAAATTAGAGAATCTATCAATCATATTCGTAATCGTGTGCTAGGATTTCACCCCTTTGAGGATATTTTATATCTCCATTTTTATGTACTCGGTAGTGGTGATCAAGTTGCTGAAATCAACATGCGAGCAAAAACCATAGAAGCAAAGAGAGTTATTACGGAACAACCAACAACAAGAGACATTATGTTAACAGGGGGTGCTCACATCATTCATCTTCCTGTGTGGCCAACCCCTGTCCCTGTGCTCAAATAGAGGACAAACTTTTGCATGTTTCAGCTCCTTTTACGTCAATTAAGAAGCTAACAAGCTTAGTTAAATACTTAAGAACCTTTTTGATTTTGTAGTGTAGACAAAGTTTGTAGTGTAGAGACAAGCAACTATTTATATATATTATATATATAGAGAGAGAGCATGTGTGCACTTTTTGTCACATTGTGTCTGGTGTAGACCCTTTGTTCTATATTAATTATCATAATTTTGATTTTTACGTTCTCTAATGTACCTCTTTGATTGGTAATATTTTACACAGTATGTTATTATCAATTGAAACATTATACTTTTATGCAAGTACAATTGATTTTAATTTTTTTATGGTAGAATTAACCATACTTACACTTTTCAACTATGATAGTTGAAAGAATCGATTAGGGTAAAACATTCTCAAAAGTATTAAATTTTGTAAAAAAAATATATCTTGCAAATAAGATTATTTATTGCAACATGGGGGTGTTTGACCAAGGTAAGTAGCTTTTTATATTAACTTTTTAGATCCAATAAGCTAGTTTTCAAAATTTTACTTGATGCAAATAAGATTATTTATTGTAGCCTTTTTATTTATTTTTTCTATTGTTACATATGTCGAATCTAGTTACACTTAGGCCATGTTCTTTTATGCGGTATTTTGCGGAATGGTGTGGTGGAATTGTGGTAGGTTATTGGAATTGTGAGAGAGAAAAGTAATGATTTGCGGTAAAATGTGGTGGGTTGTGGCAAACTGCGATAGGTTGTGGCACCGCAATTTGACAACCGCAGAAAAGAACATGGCCTTAGTTGGGTATGATGGAAAATCCCTCATTAGATCAAGGGGTGAGACAGGCAAACTCATACTTAAAATGTTAATGTTGTCATTGGAATTTTCCAAATATTTACAACACTACCATACTGTAATAGTCTATTAATTTACTACTTGTTGCCCTAGAAAATGACCAAGGAAATCAGCAGAAAGCCAGGCTAGCTCTGTGGTCGGTACGTGTGCAAAACTTGACTATATTGTAGTATGTGAGGCTCTGTGTTGTGCTACGTTACCCGGACTCGCGATTTGAGGGTATTGTACCAGGGTCGACCCGACCCGACCCAACACACGACACGACACTTAACACATGTCGACCCGACCCAACACACGACACGACACTTAACCCATGTCCGACCCGACAAGAAAGCTCGGAGGCTTGGCAGGAATGATGGATGGTGTTGTTCAGAGAAAGAGAGAGGGAGAGGCAGTAGTTTTGTGCTTCAAGACTTGTGCGGTAAGAGGCAATAAGAGCTCTGTTAGGGTTTCTTAAACTTATATTTGTTTTCTTTTTCTAGGTAATGCAATTGGATTGTTGCATTGCTAAATGAGTTCGGGCCTTTCTTATTAACAAAATATATGCAGTTGTAAAAAAATCTAATTCTGCATTGCAACTTATTTCCTTTTAAAAATTTCTCTTCTAATATGTTATACAATTCTGGGTCGTGTAACCCCCGCCGTATCGAACCCTTGGAAACTGTGTCCTCGTGTCAGCAAATTTTAGGGATGTCATGTCGGACCCTTGGATCCATGTCCATGTTGGATACCCATGTCTAGAGTCCAGGTAACATATATCTCAAGCAAATCCAATCCCTAGAAAGTTGAAATATGATGAACCCATTGAAAAATTATCACCCAGAGGACCTACTGCACTGTGCTACAATAGTAATTATTCAAGACATAAGAAGAAGCCAAGCTGAGGTTTAGTCTAAAACAGAAGGAGCAACACACTAATTACATGGACATAACCTAAAAGAGTCCCACAAAAATACTATATTTCCAACATCCTAAATCAATCGGGGGCACCGCGTAACCTAACCAAGCCGTCACAACATTACCAAATTCTTTCTTCGTTGGACAAAAGCATGTCAAGCACCTGACATATAGCTCATCACAACAACCCCAGGGCTAGCTCCTGTCAACAAACACCAATCACAAGAAAAGTAAGTCTTTGACAAACCCAACCCCAACAGACAATACATTAGGTAACCAAAATTACTGTGACGGAAGGCTAAGTGAACATGTCAACACAGATAGAGAGACGCACGTGCAAAAAAGACTAGAACAGTGATGTTCACTGTAGCATACAGCCGAAGGTCTAATTATATAACACGTGATGAATAAGGTCTCCAACAATAAAGCATCTGATTGTTTGTTTTGATGCAGGGAACTGTTCTAAAAAACAACAGCATATCGTGACTAAGAGTTTATTATCGAGCACAGCATCATCTTGATTATGAAGGATGGAAGGAACAAGCAAGGAACCTGGCTCAATAATGTGCTACATGATTACATTGGATAGGTGCTGCAAACAGGGGAGGAGCATCATGTGAGACTCACGATTTGAAGAGCATATAGTTTGGGTCAGAATAACTTGAGTATGAAATGCTCATTTTATAGCAACATCAAAAATTGTCTGAATGTATACGACGACATAACCAGGACACAAAGATACAAAGTGTTCAGGTCATGAGGGTGAACCAAATGTACAGGGGACAAAGATACAAACTGTTGACTAGTTTTACTGCAAGTTCTTCTCAACCAAACCAAACAGTTGAACCAGGGCAGGGATAACATACATTGTACCTAAACTCTCAAATTCAAATTCGGTTCCTCGTCTTATGCACGGGAATTTCAATCTAATAACCATGAGAAGAGTTTCTTAACTTATCGTCAAAATCATTGTGCACAAAGAATACTGCCAAAATGGAAGGTGAAATCGCCAACAACAAACATCACTTGCCCGAGTTGCCTCACACTTGACAGTCACTGTCAACTCAATGCCTAAATTAAATTCCTTCAAAATCATACTAGAAAACCTAGTATCATACACAGCCTTATTCCAACCCTAAAATGAAGTTTGGTTAGTCATCAAAGTCTTGGACACCCCCCCCCCCCCAAAAAAAATGAAAAAAGAAAACAAAACACGCACAGAGGAAACATGTTAAGGTAAAACAATTGAAATGTACTTCCAAATAAATAAATGATAATATATTAATGCATGGCTGCAAGAAACCATGCTTGAAACAATGACATATAGCTAAAACATACAAACAATTATCAAGTTTGAGCACAAAGCAAAGCTTTAATCATCATGTAAGCTGGAAAAGAGAAGGCCATAACTTACCATAATTATAAACTCTTATCCTATGCTGAAGCGTGAACAGGGGTAGGCCACCAAGGAAGGAAAACCCAACCAATCCCACTTACGAGCATACCTTTATCTCTCTCAGAAGTGATAGCACCAATATCTTGATATTCATATACCACACATGACGTTCTCATTTGCATGTTGCACTCGATAATAGTACAGTCATTGAAAACATATATAATATCTATGTCATATGGATGGAACCCCAGCACCCTCTTATTCCGCATGCAATCAACTGGATGGGCCTCGGCACCCAACAAGTCTGCTGTAGAAATTGCATGCTTTAAGCACCATTCGCCTTTATCATAATCCTTAAGTTCCCACGCCTTGAGAATGGATTGCTCCCAATCTGCCATGCAAAATAGCAAAGACCCCGAACTTGTACCCAAATGTGTAACACAATAAATCCCATTTGACACCGAAGGCAAATCAATAACACAACAACTCACACCGCCACCTTCATCTTCAGCACCAAAAGGATCAAACGCCACAAAATTTGATCCGTTTAAGAAGTGAAGCTTGCCATTGTACATTGTAGGGCCGGTTACACTACAAATTCTGCAGGGTAGGAACAACTTCTCCCATTGATGAGTTTCAGACTTATAGACATCCAACTGGGTTCGTACCACACCAGACCCCGCGAAAACCCGGTATCGGTAGGAATCTTGAATGCAACGTTTACCCTTGTTGTTCTCCGACGAGCAATGAGGCTCACAAACAATGGCAGTGCTAAAATGAACATTGCGTCCATAAGGAAGATGAGGAAGTGAAATCCATTGCTTGGTACGGGGATTGCAGATAACATATTTACGATGGATTGGAGGGTCAAACGCATCTCGTCCTCTCCAAATTCTCTCTATCCCAAACAACAGCAAGTCCATATGAACTGCTTCTAGTCGAAGTTTTTCTCGCTCGTTGCAAAGTGGGGGGAGGAAATTAGGGTTTAAACCAAAGCAAGCAAATCTAGCCTCATTATCCTTAGAATACACATGAGTTCTCTCCGAATTTTGAGCTTCAGTGAAATACGTACTCACTAGGGCAAAAGGCGAGAGTTTTTGCGCCGATTTCTTTCAGATTGTGCAGTGAAGAAATTGCTAGAAATCAAATTAAGCCATTGTTTCGAGACGCACTTACAGCGGATTGCAGATTCGTAATTAGGGAGCCGATTTAGTACTTCGAGCAACAATTCATCCCCTAACTTGTCTATGTTGCAAACATCGTCAACTGGTTCTTGAACCAATTTCCTCAGTCTTTCTTCGCTGAAATTGACCACGGAATGAGAAGTCGCCTCCATTTTAGGGTCGGAATTCATCAAGAATCGTTCGGCGATTGAATTCTTCAAGCAATGCAGCAAGCGAGCAACAATGGAGATCGAAACCTCTTGGAAAAAAAATTTCGTGGGTAAAATATCGCAAAAAATGACTCTGAGACCCCTTTTATTTTGTGGTAACTCTCTCCGTTCCATATTAAATGTTACCTTTAGATATCCTGCCGTCAAATTTTAAAAATTTTAACCATAAATGTCTCAATATATATAATGAGTTGCTATATAAAATTATCACCATTAGATTTGTAATGAAAACTACTATTATAAAATATAATATTGCAATTGTTAATAATATATTATACCAGAAATTATCAATCAAAGAATGACGTTGAAGACCGTATAAGTCAAAATTATCACAATTAATATGGAAGGAAGAGAGTATCTATTATCAAGGCCTTATAATTTTAAAACTAATTATGAGGTCCCTACTCCCTATATTTACTTGATATTTAATTTTTTGGTCGAATTTAACTGACTTCCGTCATCAGAGTAATTGAATGATGAAAATGCGCTTATAAGTTCCAACATTGACTCAGCTTTTTTTTCAATTTGACTTTACTTTAACAATTTCGGAAATTGATGATTATATATTTTTTAAAGCTTATGTTTCACAGTAACTAGTTGTACATCCAGTAACAAACTAGAGTGGTCCGAGATTGTGAGGAAAAAGAAGGGAAAAAGAAGAAATGAAACTGATCTTTAATTTCTTTCACAATAATTATTAAAGTTAAAATAATTAAGCCTCCGTATGTGGTAGATTACGCTGCACTATCACACTGCGCCGTACTCTTTAATTTCTACTACATTTCACCACACCACGCCATAATCATTATCATTATATATCGTCACTTTTAATTTCTACTATACTTTTCATATTATCTCTCCTCACCTACCCCAGTTACCACAACTCTCATCATAACTCACTAGAACTCACCACACTTTTTCAAATTTCACCGCATTGCATCATTCATTACCACACCGCACCAATTATATATATAAAAGAACGAAGATGAAAATAAATAAGCAAAGGGCAAATTTTCCTTGAGGTTCATAGAGCCCAGCCCATCCAAACAGTCTGTACTAGGCTCCTACTCAAATGTGGCAGTTGGTGCATCTGGAGATGATTATGAATGAGCATGAAGCTACAGTAATAGTATGGTCCTGCAGGCTGCAGGTGCCATTTTGCCTAAATTCAGGGAAATGAATTATGCAGACTCATGACATGCCACACACATCATTTGCTTAGTCATTGGCAATTCAAGCTATGGCCCAATTCGATATATATGAAGACTGCATCTACCCATTCGTGCCATTTTGGAGGCCTCTAGCTAGAAAATTAAGAGAGCATTTGGTAGGAATCCCAGGAATCCATGGGATGTCTTCCATGGGAAAGATTAAATAATTTTACTGTTAATCTTACCAAACGCACCCTAACATATTCCTCCACTCAACAAAACATGCATTTTGATCAAGCCTCAATCAAGCAAACACCATCTACGTAGCCCGCAAGTACCCATCATTTGAAGTTCGAAAGACAACATTACAATCTCATTTAGAGTTCAACAAAGTTTACTTCTGTGGAGAGTATCAACTATCACAGCAGGACTGCCACTTTAGAATAAGCATATCATCCACAAGAGCAGGACCATCAAACTGTACCAGTTGCCACATCTCCCTCATAAAACACCACCTGTAGTCATGAGACGGCACAATCAAAGGTTATTCCATAACAACTTACTTCATCCAACTCCTCACAGTTACAGTATTTATCTACACTTTTGGCTTAACCACCAACTCAATCAACAAAAAACAATCAAGTAATATCAGAGCAGGGAGAAGCAGTAACCCTTATCTCAAATGACCAATTATACCTTCAGAATTACAATTGACAACCCACCCCGACAAAAAAAAAAAAGAAACAATATTTAAAAATAAAAGGTTACAGAATGTGCACCCACCATATGTAGCCAGTGACGAGCAGTTGAAGTGGATCACCGCCGCCAACGATCATCATTGCGTCTGTCTGACTCAGACCTTCTGTAGTCATCAGACCTGGGTCTCCTGGATGAGTCCCTCCCCTTGTCATACTTTGTACGGCCTCTGTGGTCTTCCTCCTCATGCCTTCTGTGTTCAAACATATCGTGCTCTCTTCTTTCAGGATTTTTGCCTGTGCGCTCCACTTCCTCCCTCCTTTCTCGCTTTCTAGGATCCACCACATCTTCGTCATACCTTTCTCGCTTTCTCCCTCCATGATCATTTTCCTCCGACCCATCATGCCTTGTACTTCCACGCTCATCCTCCTCCTTCCTACCATGTTTTTTGCCAGCATATGTCTCTTCCACCCTCTTTTTCAACTTCCTATTTTGCTCCTCATTCTCTGCCCTCCTATCCAGCCTTCTTAGATGCCTATCATCCTCCTCCCTCTCATGCCTTTTTTCATGGTCATTTCTCTCCCTCTTCTCCCCTGTTCTCCTACAATCATCTTCATCTACTTCCCATTTTTTCCTCCTGCTGTCTTCCTCCTTTTCTCGCTTTCTCCTTTTTTGATCATCTTCATCCTCTCCTTCTTGCCATCTACCCTCTTGCAAATCGCTCTCTCTCTTCTCGGATCGCTTGCAGAAACGTTCACTCTCCTTTCTTTCATGCCTCCCGGTGGCATCTTGCAGATCTGTCTTCTCATGCTTCTTGTACAATTGCTCACCCTCTTCCCTGTAATGCCTCTGTTTGTCCACCCCTGAGTGAGAGCCTTTTTCTCCATACCTTGTCTTTGGCTCTTTGGCTTTTTGATGCTGTGGCTCATTATGATCATCAGAATTGTCACCTTCAGAATCATACCTCCCCCTCCTATGACTACGTGCTTTTTTTGCTTCATAGTCTGAATCACTATCATCTTCATCTGAATCATTTTGCCGCCTACTTTGACTAGTGTCCTCAGATTCACTTCTTGAATCATGCCTCTCAGAAACTCTAGAATACCTACCCCTTTTGTCTCTACGTGCTTCAAACTCAGTATCAGAACTGGGATCATCACTATCATCAGATACACTCTTGGACATCTTGGCAGACGTAAGCCCTCTATTTCGTTCTTCTCCAGAACTTTCTGAGTCACTAGCAAGTCTCTTATCACTTTCAGAGTCGGAAGACTCATCTGTATCACTAGAGACCCTTTTCTTTATCATCTTGGCAGATTTATGCCTTCTGTTATTGTTCACATATTTGTCACTGTCATTACGGCGGTTTTTCTCAAGCATCTTGGCAGATTTGTACTTTCTGTTCCTTTCATTTTCATGTTCTAAAGACTCATCGCTAGAGATGCTTTTCTTGGACATCTTAACAGATACATGCTTTCTCTTTCTTTCATCTTCGGAATCAGTTCCTAAATCAGAAGACACATCATGTCTCTCCCTTTCCTTTTCATGTTTCCTCTTCTCCCCTTGACCCTTGATCTGAAGTTCATCCTGGTAATTTTTCTCCATCTTCAAATCCTCATCTCCATACAAAATCTCACCTTCCTCACGCTCCCCATCATCAATACCCAGCCCATCTTCCTTCTGTGCTTCATCAAGTGCAGGGATTCCAAGAGCAGCTCTCAGTTTTTCCATTTGCTTCTCCTTCCTCGCTGCAATTTGGTGGGTTTGCGTATCTGACCTGTACAAGGCACAAATTCATCCTATTATGTAAATCAATCCCAAAAATGTTCACAATCTAAGGCAGAAAGCAACACCACGAACACGTTTTATATTTGCTCAAGTAGTTCATTATCAACAGAAGATACTTCTTAATAGGAGAAACAGCATAAAGATAGGTAATTTATAGGATCTTGGCATATGGGCGTCAAAGCAAAAAAGACAAACGAGAGTCAACATCCAGGAGTTCCCATACTTGTGTGAGGTAGTTCATGATAAAGGATGATCGGATCAAAAGTACCTCCTGATTCCAGCATATTTGAACCACAAGGCCGATAAAAGGACCAGAATGCAAGGAACGGAATTGGGGTTGTCTAGCTTGGCTTAGATCTGAACACCCAGCTAGACAATGTTGGGCAATTTTAAATGATCCCAATTTCCGAAAAAGATATCTATTTCCTCTGTCAAGTCACCAAAATTAGTCCAAAATACAATCTTAGATTTTCTGCTAAAAAGAAGTGTCTGTTTCATTCCTCCAAGTGTAATAAGAAAGGGAATAATATGGATTATGACTGAAGAAGTAACTAACTTTATATGAGCATATCATAGGGGCTTTTTCATGAAAATGTGTTACCTTTGAATTGAGGAGGACTCTGGTCCTTACAAAGAAAAAAAAAATCAGCACTCCCTACTTGAACCCCGAAAAGTCCAACTTCCTTTATGGCATTCATAGGCTATGTTTTAGAGAACAGGTCAAAACTTCTTACCAGATAACATAATTTTGAATAGAAGACCAAAGTCAAATGCAATTGGACAAATGAAAAAGTAAAAAACTGTTAGAAGGTCCAGCAAGATCCATCAGGAGAGAAACTACAGACGGTGATTCAAAGTTAAGATTATTACTTGTGATCTGAGACAATGGCCCCACCAGTCTCATCAGAAGCAGAAGCAGCCGCAGCTTCAAGATTTCTCCTTGCCTCATCGAGCTTCTCAGCAATCTCAGCATCAGTGTACCCCTGATCGGTAAGCTTGTCCTCAAGAATCACCAACTTGAGCTCAATATGCCGCTTACGATCATGCTCCAATATATCCTTGTTAGGCTTCTTAGAGATTCCAGCTATACCCTGATCAGGACTAAATCCCTTGTTACCATCCGTGACAACTTTTGAGGTCCTAGCCCTAAGAAGGAACTTGTTGGCTTGGACATAACCGTTGGTTCCAGACCCCCTAGGAGTCTGCAATCCAATTCCATTATACATACTGATTCAAAACACTGCACACCACCAAAGATTTCAAACGTTAACATCCAATATTCATACACATAAAGATTTTCAATCTAACCAAAAACAGCCGCAAAAACAGATGCGCAGCCCATTCGTAACCAACTCTAAGGCTCTGTTTGGACTGCAGAAAACTGAGTGGAAAAAAAATCTGGTGGAAAAAAAATTAAGGGGAAAAAAATATGGAGAAAGTGATTTTTTTTCCCTTGTTTGGTCCCAAGCCTTGTTTGGTTCAAGGAAAACTTTGAAAGAAAAAAAACTAGTTTCCTTTTAATTGATAATTCAATTCCACTTAACCTTCATCCAAAACAAACGTCCAATCATTCAAACTTCAACCCCGGAGTTGCATTCGGATGCAGCAATCAAAAGGTACTGATCCTCATGAACCGGAACAACAAATCACAAGAACTTTGCGCATGAGGTAAATTAAAATCCAACACTAACAAAGATTTAACCCATCACGTTTCAATTTCTGCGATTGATGATATAAAGTTCAAGCTCAAAGTACTACTGAATGGAATTTACAGGACAAACCAACAAGCTTGAAAATTGAAATAGGATTACGGACAAGGCAATGATCACAACAATAGAGAAACTAAATAATCGACCATTATTTCCTTTTCCTTTTATTTCCATGAAAATGTGACCAAGCAGTCATCAAATTACTTAACCACGATCAAAAGGCTACCAAATTAGGGTTCGAACCCACAAAAGTACACAGAATCAGACGCCGAGTAATCCAAGAGCGAACAAAAACTCAAAATTCAACCGATCACAAACCCTAAACAACAAAACCAATTCAACCCATCACATTTCAATTTGTGCATTTGATGATATAAGGTTCAAGCTCAAACAACAAAATCAGAAGAATACCGAAGAATTGCAGATGATGGACCGAGGAAGATGGATCGAAATCGCAGGTGATGAGGATCGAAATCGCAGGTGATGAGGATCGAAATCGCAGCAAGACAGATCGAAGTTGCAGATAATGGGATCAAAATCGCAGGTGAGAGGATCGAAATCGCAGCAAGGCAGATCGAAGTTGCAGGTGATGAGGATCGAAATCACAGCAAGATCGATCGAAATCGCAGGTGAGAGGATCGAAATCGCAGCAAGACCGATCCAAACCGTAGAGAGTGATGGCATAGACAGAGATAGAGAGAGAGAGATACGAGATGAGGATAGAATCGCTGGGGATGAGGATGAGACGAGCGAGTAAGGGGTTCTTCGGGTCAAACCCGGACCAGGCCGGTTTGGACCGGAGCTTAAAATAGCCAAAACTTTGGAAACAACCGGTCCCAAACCAGACCAACTCAATTAGGATTTGAATCGGACCAACTCAGACCAACTTAGACCAGTTGAGATGTTTTTAAAAATTTATATTCAAATTTGTAAAATGATTGATTAGTGAATATATGTCATTTTGTTAGAAACTAGAGTACATTTTTTTTTATATTGTAAGTTATTGTTTATGGAATTATGGTGAGAAATTTTAGAAAGTAATGAATTATAAAAATTTAAATGATATAATAATATGATAGAATACATAACAAATATGACAAAATTTGTAGTCACACACGAATACATACAAAGTTGGCTAAAATTTAATTTACCATTTACGTGAATTTATACAAAGTTAAAATATGATGAATATATGTCAAAATATTTATCTTTCTAATTTTGAGGGGAGGGGCCGTTGAATTAGAATATAATATATTTTTTAGGTGATAATATTTTATTATGCATGATTAGCGCCTACAATATCATGAATAATTTTTTTGAATAAATTTAGATTTTATAATAATTGGGTTTTCGGTCCGGGTTTGGGTTTTTTCTGGGTTTAGATCGACTCGGACCGAAACCCGAAAACATAAAAAACTTGGACCGAAAACCGACCGGTTACCATTCGGTCCGGGTTTTTGGTCCTTTTTTTTTGTCAACCGGTCCGAATGGAAATATGAACACCCCTATGAGCGAGGAGCCAAAGTCTTGTTCAATCTGTTTCAGTGAGGCGGAGACATAGGCTTTTTTGAGTTTTAAATTGTCCAACCTAATCCAAATCAAGAGGACATCAATTCCTCATCTAAATTTTAACCTAAATTTAGATCTATCAAATTCTTGTGATATAAATAAGACAGTCAATTTCTCATTTGAATTTTAACATTAAATTTTAGTACCTCCGTTCCAAATTAATTGTTATTTTGATTAAATTTTACAATATGAAATTATTATAGTTAGAAAGATATTTTCTTAATAATTATAATAGAGGTACTTTTATAGTGTAACTCATTATAAGTTATGAAAAATTACGGTTAAAATTAGTCAAAATTACAATTAATTTGGAAGTGAGGGAGTAACATTGACCTAAACCCTTTCCAAAAACCCAAACAAGGCTCCATCAACCTAAAAACGCAAAGAAAGTCACTGAAATCTCTCCCTCACACCGTCATTGTTACGCTGAAAGAGCGCTCACTGGACCTGCGTTGCGTATCTTCTAGAGAGAGAAACTAGAGAGAGAAACAATGGAGGGCGGCGACAATGGAGTGGACGTGCTGGTGGACTCCAAGGATATGCAGCAGCAAAGCAAAGCCTTCGACAAGCTCACCGACCGCGTTGAAGATCGTCAGCTCGATTCTTCTCGTGTTCAAACGGTGTCTCTTTTTCTCTCTGAATTTCGTTCTTCGCTTGCCAATTTGCTCGAATTTGATTAGGTTTTGCGATACCTAGTTCGCTGATTTGCTAGATATCTGGTGGAATGAATTGAGTATATCGTAAGTGATTGATTGAAGTTATCTGTTGCTTTTGAGGCTTAATTTGGTGTTTTTGATTAGCTAGATGTCTGGTGGAATGAATTAAGTAGAGCTTAAGTGATTGATTGAAGTTATCTGTTGCTTTTGATGCTTAATTTGGTGTTTTTAATTAGCTAGATGACTGGTGGAATGAATTAAATACAGTTTAAGTGATTGATTGAAGTTATCTGTTGCTTTTGAGGCTCAATTTGGTGTTTTTGACGAAATTTTTGAATGGAATATGCAGGCCATGGCATCTATTGCTGCTGCGGCTGAAGCTGATGCTAATGCTATGAGATTGAGGTTCGCCTTTCATTTTTCTTATTGTTGTGTTTTCAATTGTTGTTGGTATTATTATTGTACTTCAATTGGACCTGAAATTAGAATGCTTATGAGGTGTCCAAAGTTCTCCTGGTCGGAAAGTCTCAAGATATTGGTTTTGAATGGCTTTAAGTGGAAAACTTTAGGGCTAGGGTTTATGGTTGGTAAATGAGGTCCATGCCAGTGTCATTTGTACTCCTGTGTTTTGTTTGGTTGGATGTAGTAAACCTTATAATGCAAATTCACTTGTAATTGTGTTTTCGTTGCCCTGTAGAGTGTGAGAGTGTTGAGCATAAAACTACTTTGTAATCGTGATTGTCCCGAACCATGTGTTCGTGATGCCATTACAAGGATGATTGTGTCTGTGTTGCATTGTCATTACATTCCATCCAACCAAGAATCACGGGAGATTCTGTTTAGGGTCTGTTTGGTGAATGAAAGAGGAATGGAATTGCTATGGAATGGGTTCTAATCCCTATTTTTTTTGTTTGGTGAACATAAACTGGAATGGGATTATAATTCCCCCAGGTTTCTTATTCCTCTCAAATGGGAGGAATTAGAACCCTCCCAAATAGGAGAGGTATTAACTCTATCCCTTTCTATTATTTAAAAAAAAAACAAAACAAATATTTCCAGTTCTCCTTCCCCGACCTGTGGTTACAAAGAACAGGAGGTGTTGTTCCCCGACCTCCACCGCCTCCTCCAGCTCAGGTCCGATCCACCTTCTCCGGCACCGGCGACTCTGGGGGACACGCTGGAGAAGCTCGTCCGATTCGCCGTCGAGTCGCCGGAGAATCGGGGGGTGTTAAGGTCCAACGACGCCCTCCTGGATCTGCTCGTGAGGGTGGTGTGCTCGGAGGATTCGGATCTGGGGCTGGTTGGGTCGGGGTTGAAGCTTTTGAAGGTTTTGTCGCCGGATTTAATGGCGATCCTAAGGAAAAACCCCGGGTTTCTAACGTCGATCTGCCGGGTTTTGAAGTCGGGTCGGGTTGAGGTGGTGGCGGAGGTCGCCGGAGTTCTTGAATCCGTCGCGAACGACCCAGATTCGAAGAAGGCGCTGTTTGATTGCGGACGTCATCGTCGGATGGCTGTGGGTGTTGAGGGTGGGGGTCGGTGGAAGAAGCGACGGAGCAGCGATTGTGGAATTGTGGGTGTTGAGGGTGGGGATCGGTGGAAGAAGTGATGGAGCAGAACAATTGGGGTAGGGTTGGGTTAATAGAGTGTTATATTATTATTATTATTATTATTATTTGATTTCATTCCTTTTTCTCACCAAACAGTTTGTATTTTGGAATCAAATTCCATTCCCAACCCTTTAGATATCTAATTCCATTCCCAATCCACTCCTTTTTTCTCTCCAAACATGCCCTTAGTTTGGTCATTATTGGTCCAGGGTTTCATGCTGTGTTCTATGTTTTTCTTCATTTTCTCCTTTTCTTTTTATGCATTAGTGTAAACAGATTACAGGATAATAAATTTACCAAAGGAGTTAAACTTTGATTAAATAGTTAAAGGGTCGGTGTAGGCGGCAGTAGAGCATTAGGATTTGAACAAAGGATTTCATGTGAGTATGGACAATTCTTTACCTATGCAAAGGTTTTGCTAGCATCTTTATTTGCATCCTATCCTAGTATCGACAAGTCCTTTACCTTTCAATTGTGTTTCGGCAACACTATTATGGATGGTACTTGAGCTTTGTGCTCAAGCAATTTCATGTACTGTAGTACTATTTTCCAGGAGGCCTAACTTGTCTAGTCTATCTATATTTTCGTCAATGCAGCTTTCTTTTATCCCTCTGAAAGTTCCCATCTATTTGTGCCCTTTATGTGCTGTTTTTAACGTTCTTCTTTTATCCCTCTGCAAGTCCCCATCTATTTGTGCCCTTTATGTGCTGTTTTTAACGTTTCTTTTTTGTCACGATTCCCATTGCGATGCAGAGAAAAGGAGCTGGCCGCAGTGAAGATCAATGCGGCAGATGTTGACATAATTGCAAATGAGCTTGAGGTTTGTTTTGTGCTTCTCTATGTATATTCTACATCTATTGAGTTTTTCCCCAATGCAGTCTATGAGACTCAAAGCGACCGATGCTTTTATACCATTTACAGCTTGACAAGAAGATTGCTGAGAGAACCCTGAGAGAACACAAAGGGGATGCTGTTGCTGCTGTCCGGTCCCTGCTTCGCTGAAGTCTGTGTTGTCCCTTGATTGTAACTCATTCCTTTTTGTAGTATGCTATCTAATTTTGCTTCATGCTGTGATAGATAGTAATCAAGTTATCTTTGAGAAAATATTATCTATGTTTTGTGACGATAACTGACTCGTCTGGAACCTATGGAACCATTTCAACCAAAAGCTTAAGTTGATGGATGAAGCATGCTTTGCGCAAATAACTATGTTGTTGAGATTCGTACTTGAGACCTTTTTATTCATCTCGACTAAAAGATTAAAGTTGATGATTGAAGGCCAATGATGGTTTTATACTCTAATGTAACCAGCATCTATTGACGTTTTAGGGTTAGCAATTATTGATGCTTTGCAACCCTTTATCAATGGCTACAGTTGACAGTTTGCATTTATCGAATAGTGTCAAATGTAAAAGTTCATCAGTCTAATTGTTGAAATGAATATCAATATCAACGATTATATGCTTGAAGACAAGTGCATGACAAAAGGTGAGATCAGTAAATTTACATTTACTGTCCAGAAGCTTGTTGTAAGATTACCCTATATTGTATCAAAGGTGTCTTTAGAGTATAACGAATCAATATAACAATCAGTATAACTATCCTTCTGACTCAGCAAGGCAATTTTGACCACTGAGATTGTAGGGGGTAACTAACAGTCTTAACACCGCATATTGATGCATTTATTTTTCATTATTTTTGAGAGACTCGAAGTAGCAAATCCTTGTGTAAAAAAGGCACTTAGCACAGTTATTGAACTTAGATTATTTTTCTGATTTTTGGATATTGGTTTTGGTAATCATACAAATAGTGTAGTTAAATACTTAAATGTTGATTGGTGAAGCAAAAGTTGGCCAAATTTAGGTTAAAAGATAGAAAGCTAGAAAATGTAAATAGATCTAAAAACAATAACATCCAAACCAAAGAACACTCATATATGTAACTAAAAACCAATGCAAACATAAGAACACTCCTGATATATATAACTAACTAAAAACCAATTCAAACATAACAGTCAACAAATTGGCTTTAGAGGTCGACTTTAGTGGCTACATTAGGTCTCAGATTCAATTTCCCCGTCTGCTATTGTAACATAATCATATTGCATTGTCCTTTGTGGCTCCGATGTCCAATAAAAAGGGAAGCTGAGCGCACGAGAGCATGAAACAGCTTCAACACTAGCAAAAGGAATGTCATTTATAAAAAGAATTTCTGGGGCAACCAAGTCCCCAAAATGAAGGAATCATAATCATCTGCAACAATAGAACTCAAGCTTGTTTGGTACCTATATTTACATTCAAAACAAAGCGAAAGGTATCTTTGTACACTTTTCTTTCTCCCCCCAAGCACCAAAAAAACTTCCACACCATAGATTGGCACTCGTATCGACCAAACAAAAAACACTCTGATGCACAACTTCAATCGACCAATCTTGCGAAAACAGAGCAACTACTGCAGCTCGCTCACAAACATCCCATCCTCCAGCCAGCTGTTTCCATCGTCGAGGTTATCTATCTTTTCTGTATCTGTCTCAATCAATCAATCAATCAATCAATACAGGCAGTCGTCATCTGGGTGCAAGTGCAAAACTGCCCTCGTTCTCAGTTGTTTTTTCTGGGTCCAATTCAAGCAAAACCCTACTTCATGCTCATGATGGGGAGGGCAGCAATCAGCAGCATGGAACTGACTGTCAAAACCTCTGCCAGTTTATGTTTCTTTCTGAGTTTCAGCAGGAGCCACCCTGGATGCTTGGAATTGGAGTGCGTATTGCTTCTGCAACTCCTTGAGCCTTTCCAACAACTCCTGAAATGTCGGGCGGTTTTGAGGCTCACTGCAGTTTTTGAAAACACAAACTAAAGTGAGCTACAGATCATTTGGCAGGTTGATATGTCACAGCAACAACAGTTTCAGTATAAGCATCCTGTCAAATGAATGTATGGCATTCATTTAGGATGCAGAGCATTGTGCCATTGAACTATGAACTGTGAACATTTTCAATCTACTTAGAACAAAACATGAGCAAGAGATGGAGCTACAATTGAGGATCACCAAGAGCCCATATCTTAGTTTAGTAAGACAACCCTAGGATACATGAACATGGGGGAATGACAGAAAAGTGTACCTCCAGCAGCTCTCAATTAAGGCAGCCCACCTCGAATCGACATCACTCGGGATATCTAACCTTTGATTCATGAACCCAACTGCTCCAATGACCTGCATAAACTTAGTCATGTCATTCATGTCTCCTTTTTTGGAGAGTATCTTTTTCTGGGGGGTTGTTGGGGGTGGGGTGTCACAACTAGTAACAAGCAACAACAAAAATAAATCCCAGTGTAGGTGGAAGAGCCCTGCAAATTTCCAACAGGGAAATATTCCAGGAGATCCACAAGTATTTTTTTCAGAAATATTTTTGCCAAGTTGAAATCTAAATAGAAGCTTTAAAATTCAGAAAGTTAGTTTTAAGTCCTAATAAATACATTATAACAAAAGCAATGGTAATGGAAGCATCTGTAGGATTCGAAGGACATCTATAGAGGATATCTCCAAACAAGAGCATTTTCATACTTTTTCCCCTCAGCCATAATTTGCTTGATTCATGTAAGCAAATAAGATTTTACACACTCAAGCATGCACTCAACTCTCAAGCATGATAAACCCAAACCAAACCTCACAACCCCAGATCTCTCAAACAATAGCACCTATAGCTATGTAAGGAGGGGCCACATGGAGAATGTACATGGCCTTAACTCTAACAAGGAAGAGCATGTTCACAACTCCACATTTGAAAAGGGAGAAATTGGTCACTAAGTAAATTATCTTAAACAAGATGCATAATTAGAACTCCACCATGATACAAAGCCCAAAGAGGCATAGAGCTCGACACTGCCCATCAGTCACATCACAGGAATGTTACCTGCATTGCATTTAGATGTTCCCACGGTATTTTCTGGGTTGCTAGTTCCCATAGTATCACCCCAAAGCTGTATATATCAGACCTGTGTAGGAAGCATATCGGATCACAATCAATATATGATTTTGAGAAAAGCAAATCCACCAGAGCTAGATGAATACAACATACTTTTCATCAGAGGGCTCGTTACGGAGGACTTCTGGAGCCATCCATTGGGGCTATACATCACAAAAAGAAATAGTATTTTAAAGTCAAAATATGCTGATCAAAACCCGAATAATGTTATAGGGATTCAAAAAACAGCAAGGGGAAATGGTATAGTTGCATACTGTTCCTTTCCCAGTCTTTGTAGTAAGATAAGTTTCATGCTTTACTCGTGAAAGGCCAAAATCAGCTACCTGTTGGATGAAAATTTAAAAAAATAAATAATTACTTAATTAACTACCAAATGCAGCAAAAGAGACATCTAGACATCAAAACATGAAAAATTCAATTTGCTAAGGAAACACAAACCTTCACTTTCCAATCCTTGTCAACCAGAAGATTGGATGACTTCAGATCCCGATGAATAATGGGTGGGTTGCAGTTATGAAGATAGTTCATCCCTCGTGCCTACAATATCACTGTGGGGTCAGTGGCATAGTCCAGAGAAATATTATAGGATAAACGTTAAATCTCACATATAATTTGTTCTACTAATCCACCATAATACCCACTATATCTAAAGCCATGTGAATCCGTCGTCTCCAATCTAGTTTGGATGTGCTCCTCTGCAGTAAACGAAACAAGCTCCCTCTGCATCATCATATGAGAAAGGAAGAGTGTCATTGATCCAAACACCAGCCATAGATAAAAGCAAGCACAAAAAGGAAATCAATCAAACAAAGGACAAGGTACTTTAAAAAAAAATCATGTTTAAAGGTTCACATGGAAAGCTTATCCAGAGGCCATAAAAAGGAAAGTTAAGAATGAACCGTGGAAGAAACTCTGTAACAATGCAGAGACGCTGAGGTGAAGTTACCGCACCCATGAATAGCACAATGTTAGGGTGTCGCAGACGCTTCATGAGGGATACCTTAAAAAGAACAACAGACAAATTGTTAGCCAGCAAAATAAAAAACATCTTGATAGTTTGAGAATGCATTTCAACAAATTGTGCTCATCTGTACAAGGCAGAGACATTTGACAAGATATGCAGAAATAATAGCAACATAGCATAGTAACGGTTTGATGTCATTAGGATGGAAAATGCAATTTCTAGCACAAAAGGTACTACCTCTTGTCTGAAAGAAAGCAAGGCATCTTCAGAATATTCCTGCTTGGAGAAAACCTTAATAGCAACATCCTGCAGCAGAGAGCATGCTGTCAATGCCAAATGACTGGATATCCACCACATAGTCACTTCTTCCAACTCAATGCACATATTTAAGAAACAACAACAACAACAACCAATGAAGAGACAAACCCCATTTGCAATCAACTCATAGAAACCAACTGCAATCTCATCCCAGACAAACCTAAGTTGTTCAGCGTAAGTACAATGGGCCACAGAGTTAACCTAAATGACTGTCGTTGAAAACAAATACAAGCAAGAAAAACTCTCCGGTACCAAAGAGCCAAGTTCTTATGGCTTCATTATTGATATTGACTCCCAAAATTGGATTTGACTTGGTAAGACACCCATGCATATCTGAAACTTCCTAGCCACTCATTACAGTATAAACAAGGATTGACACCAGAGCAAACTATTAAGCATAGTTACAAGTCAATTGTCAAAACCGAAATTCCTCGTGCAAAACAGATGAAATGTCTCTTTATCAGACATGGTCACCTTCCTATTCTGACAATCTGACTTCAAAAAATCATACAGGCAAGAAAACAGTAGATGCCAAAAGGAAAAAGAAAAGAGACGTACCGATCCATACCAGAGACCATGGTAAACAGTACCACAGGAACCTGAAGAAAAGTTAAAGAGAATTAGGGAATAGAAAAGGGAGGGAAGGGGAAGGAGGAAAGGTCAAACCATACAAACTAAGTAAATTCTAAGATAACATGGAAGATCATATACCCTTAACACATATTCTAATGTGAGATCGTTTCACGCTTATCGTGAGACGAACCATGTACATGGTGATTGGTGACCTTTTTAATACTTTACTATGACTAATAAGAGATATTAGAATGACTTTTTAATATGAATGTGACTAATAATTTATCAAAGGATGACTTTATTAGAGTGACCTCAAACAAATTATTAGTCACCCTTGGAACCATAAAAGGTCACTACAAAATTATATGTCTCGCGATAAATCCCTGACGAGACAGTTTCACAAAAAACTTACTTTAGCCATTAGTTAATAGTTAATATAGGCATGCACAAAAATTAGATGTCCCAACCATTCATATTTTAGCCATTAGGCTTTCAACAATAAGAGCAGCATCAGAAAGCACTTAACATTACAGTACAATTCGAATCATGCTACAATCTTAACATTACGAAGAAACAAGGTAGCGTTAATGAAGAACAGAACATCAAGAAGATTTCAAATAAACAATTATCCACTAATGGGAGTCAGTTAAAAAGATCTTCATAGACATAAATCATACATGTCTTTCCATCCAATGGTATCCATTGGAACTAAAAAAACAGCCAAGGAAAAATATTTAGATCTGTCCCCTAGTATGTTGTACATTATCTAAAAGGAATTGTTACATTATCTAAATTAGGCATGTGCCAGGCAGCCAAATTCATACAATGATCACCTTTTTATTCCTTGATAGTAATCAGAACATTTATTGGAAAGGACGCCAAGGGGGTGTCACCCACGTACACGTACTACGATCACCTTGAGTACAATTGTATTGAAAAGAACTTTGGTACCTTATTGGTACTCAAAATCCTGGTTTTGCAGAGATTTTGATAGATAGCTTTAATGAAGAATGGAACATCAAGGAACCTAAATCATACAAGTTGTCTTTCCATCCAATGGTACCCATTGGAACTAAGAAACCAGCCAAAGAAACATGTATAGATTTGTCCCCCAGTGCATTGTGCGTTATCTAAAAGCTTATCAACAGTCCTGAAACTAAGACCTTTGGGTTTCTCTGCCAGAACACGACCTAAATTAGGCATGCACCTATTATCTAAACTCATACTATGAGCATCCTTTTTTTATAGGAACTATGAGCATCATTTTTTAATAAGTAATCAGAACATTTATTGAAAGGACACCAAGGGGTGTCACCCATGTACACGTACTACTATCACCTTCTGTACAATTGTATTGAAAAGAACTTTGGTAACTCTTTGGCACTCAAAAACCTGATTTTGCAGAGATTCTGGTAGGCCTAGGCCTAGGCCTAGGAGGGGCACCTTCAATACGGCAAAACCTTTTCACCGTTGCTATAATAAGAGGAACAAACTAAGATTACAGCGCACACAAAGGGAATCCACCCATACCCAGGAAGAAACCTGTGGACCTTGTTTTGCTTTCTACATCAATCATGAGTATATCAACCGAACAATGGCTCTCTTTATCAAGTCCACTTTCCGAACATCAACTGTTAGGATTTCGTGACTTGGGTTTGAGTAACGCACAGTTGGCTCCCAAAGGAAAAACTAAACACCAGCTCATAATTTAGAGTTGATCAAGAAGACCCCAGAAATTAAAAAGAAAACTTTGATTTTCCAAGCTTTTGTATGACAGAAGGAACAAGGAGAGATAAAGGGAAAGAAGAAAGTGGGAAGAACAAGAGGGGTAGGAGGAAAGAGAGATGAGATAACAGGACAGAAGAATAATGCAGTCAGGGAGGGAAAACAATGAAACAGAAATAGCAACAAATTATTTACCACTTGAGAGCCTAATACTCTATTCTAGTACCAATATGGTACGCAGAACCGAGATCTCACACAGTGGTGGGCTGAACTTGTAGGACCAGTTCTCAAAAGTAGGGAACCTCCAGTTCGGGATGCCCATTATGCCTAGACTTTAGGAGGGAACATTGAAATTTTGAAACTTTAGCATGAAAATTAGTAGGCCCATGCTCGACAGTTCTGCACCAAAACAAACTATTTCAAAAGAACCAAGGAAGTGGTATTGTAATATTATTTTCTATCCTTTCTACCTCCAAACCCTAAACAGCTGCCACGTTCATCTTTTCCACACAACCTTCAAATAACTCTTTTAGAAAACCATCCCTTCAACAACCTCGCCAGTGACTCAAAGCACTTTCAAACACCCCAAAAGACAAAAAGGGAAAAGGAATAACAGATCATCTCTGGCTACTCTTTCGTTGTTGGCAGGCTTTCAGGGCCATGCATTGCTTGATTTCTAGAGGAATACTTGCTAATAAGCAGATGCTTCAGGTGGTTTTGTGGTAGCGATAATGCTTAAAATGGACCGCTCCTCCTGCCAGCCTTCCCCCAAGGTGGGTGTATTTTTGGCCAAGGTCATTTGTAACATGGTTGGGTACGATGGATATTGAGTCCTAGAAGAGGTGGATAAGGCATAGGATGTCTAGGGCCGATGCACATACTAGATAGGGAGATCAGATGCACCAAAATGGGGAAAAGAAATCAGAGCAAGAAATACTGTAGAGGGGAGGATAAATATTTGGAGGTTGCATGATTCCTTTGGGGAAGCTTGATTCCATTACTATATCTTCCAATCATGTGCAGAAAACGGATTTCCAATCCATATATTCAACTAGTCAGACATTATGGGGTGCTTATAGGTTTCTTAGTTTGATTTGATCACGATGATCAATAAATACACCAGTCAACCTATATATAAGTTAGAAATCCACACAAGGGATACCTACATTTATCTGTGAGGATTAGCTGTAACCCATAACATAAATTTTAAAGAAATAATTTTCTAAAAATGTGAAAAGTAACAAACATCAATAAGGCTAGAAACAACCCATTAAGATTTTTCATAAAACTGGGACCAGAGCAAGCTCCAAACTAGTAATGAGGCCTACATTACCATGTTTGATCTTAACAACTCATTAGAAGAGAAGGCACATACACGCACATGACCCAACAAGGGAAGCTTACCTTGTCCAATTTGCTCTCCAATCGTCAAGTCCTCCCACATGATTTCATAATCTAAGCAATCGGTATCTATGTCCAGTTTATTTACAGCGCAGCTGCTTGCACTTCCACAGCTGCTTGCACTGCTGGTGCTGTTAACATTGAATGACGACCAGGACCCCGAGGCTTCATTGGCAGCAGGTGCAGGCCGATTAGATTCACCGCCCTGATTTTCTGACTTCATAGCAGATCGATCTGAATCCTGGTCACCTTGCAACCATTGCCAACCAAATCGATTGCTCTTGGGTTCTGAAGTCTCCTGATCATTTCCTTTCCATGGCCATTGCTTTTTCAATGCCTCAGCTTTGGAAGCTATCATTTTCTGGATACCGCTCTTCCCTTCACTTCCATCACTTGAATCTTTCTGGGAATGAGCAGGGGACTTACCACCTGCCATATGAGAGAAAACACCAAAAGCAGACCCTGCTGGATCTCCTCTAGGTGTGCTAGCACCACTGGAATTTCCGTCTTCTTTATGATCTCCAGTCGCAGCATCCTGGAAACTATGATCTGAGTAGCGGCTATCTCCACTTCCTCCTTCTCGAGGTATGTTATTTTCACCGGTCTTCATTTTAGAACGAACTTTGTTGCTGACCTTTGAAGCCTAAAATCATTAATGAGGGGTAAAAATGGAGTCCAGTAAAGCAAATAACAAGATAGAAACATTCACATACTCACCAAGTCTGTCAATTTCGAAGCAATTGCAGTTTGTAAAGGCTGCTCAGGATCAAGGCCAAGCTTGGTTGCAACACTACTTATAGACCGATTTAAACTTTGACCTCCCTCAAGCTCCTTTGCTTCAGAAAGTGAAACCCTCATATCTTTAAATGGCCTTGAATCACTTGAGACACAAATAATTCCAATGAGACTGCCATCGTCGTCATATAAAGGGGTGTCGGTTGCAATAATTAGAAACCTCCTTCCCATCTTATCCTTAACTGGAAACTGTCCCGTCCAACTCTCTCCCATTTTTACACGATTTACAATATCCACGGCCACACTACGATCTGGAGAATCAACAAGAAGATCGCGGACATCCTGACCAATTGCTTCTGCTGCAGAATAACCATACAGGTTCTCAGCACTTCGGTTCCTGCAGAATTGACATTTAAACAAGTAACACATTTTAATCCTTCTATTTGAGGGTGAGAATTCAAGACATTTCACAGATAATACAGGTTGCCACAATAAGATAAGGAAGACAAAGCACTTAGCTTGCATTAGAAAATCAAACCTTTCAGAGTAACAAAGAACTTCAAATACAGTATAAAGACTTCACATTAATAGTTCAACAGTTCTATGAACATTGTTCACAAATTAGAACTTAAGAGAGTACAATGATTTTATTCCTTTGTTTTTTGAGTAAAATATTAACAATGCAGTTCATTTTTGGAAGCTTCAATCTCCCCTCTCTCGTGATTGAATCTCCCAAAAGATTCATGTGTGCTATGTAAAATTGAACTTGCCAGATTTTTCCTGATCAATTTTTCCTGATCAAAATATTCTTCATGGATGAAATCAACCACGCTAAGGAAACTTCTTAAACAAAACATATACCCTTTGACTGCATTTCCGATTGAGAATATTCATAGCGAAACTAGTGGTCTAATATTAACAAAATCTTCAGAGTAATTACAACAGCAACATGAATGATTACATCTACACATTTTTCCTTAGGTCACAAAGGCATACACAATAAGCAGTCAACCACATATAAGCCAGGAATAGGCAGGCTTTATGAAGACCCATTTTCCAACTTCATTGTGCCAATGGTTGAAAAGTTGCTGAAGTTATCTCCTTCAAGTATCCAAGAAAGGGGACGTAAATAAATTAACAAAATTCACTACTCCATGCATCACCAATTCACTTTGATTAGGACCATTTGCACTAACAAGGGTATTGTAATACTCAATTGGCCTATTTCACCCAGCTTAACTTTGTATTGAGATTTAGGGTTCAGTGTAGAGAAAATCCAGCTTGGCAGTTGTGATGTTTTATTAAGGTAGCTATAGACTTTTTGGAGATGTCCAATGACAGTGGCATAACACAATCCCAAAACAAATATCCTAAGTAGCATGGGTACTTAACAAAGGCCTGAACTCCTTGATAGAAGGTGTTCATTTCGACCTCTAGCTAATCATAGCTTCATGGCAGCAAGAATTATAGCAAATCCAGATAACCAAGGCTAACTAGGGTATGTCCAAGAAGAATTGTTACTTGAGGATCACATATGGTTCAAACTTCAAACCAACTTTGCTTCGCTCAATGCATTGTCGACTTAAACAACACCGCTAGTCTAATCTCATGCCAACATTTCTCGCCACAATCGGTTTAAAACTGTTAACATACATCATATACTCATTAGGTGCTCATTTAGACAATGTCATTCCTCAAATCTTTTTTCTCATTGTCACATCTCCGAACCACTATTCTCCATCCTTCTCGAAATATAAGATACATAAACTCTCACGCCACGGTATGTCCATCCTGTACAATTCCATTCCATACCATACCCCTAGTGTCAAAATAAGGAAATACCAACTATCTCGCTTCGAACAAGGTCACACATTGTCCATCCCTCTCGCAACCTAACAAACGAAACGTCGAATTTAGGGCATTGCACTAACTACAGATAGAGATACCCAAATCATCCCCCAATTTCAACCACCAATCTCAGCCATAAAATGTCCCTTCCCATTGATCCCCAAACAAAGATTGCACACCCACTACGGCACCCATTTCTATAGCTTACCAAATCATAAACCAACTAATTCTATCCTTGCATTAACTAAACCCTAAAAATCCCAATTCCTAACCCTATCCCCTGGTCATCTCTGATCCAAAAAATAGACCCTAAACCTAATCAAAACCTACTATCCCCCCAAAAAAAAAAAAGTCAACACATACAAACTTCAAATCAAACAACCAGATGCCCACACAATCCACAACAACAAAACAACACGAAACCCCAATCGAAACCCCCCAAAGAAAACCCTAAATCAAAAACTTCAAACATACCAGTAAATAAGCCGGAAATTGATGTCGAATATATGAATCGCCTGCCCCATGGACTGCAGAATGTTCAGATACTGCCGGTCAGTAAACTGCACCGCCGTCGCCGGCGTGCCTTCCGCCGGCGCCGGCGGAAGGCACGGCCGGCTGAGCGGTGACGCCGGCGAATGCCCGAACGAAGCCGAACCCTTCTTCCAAGACTCCGGCCCGTTCCTCCTCGGGCCGGGCAGCCTGGGCCGCTGAGGGGATACCGAGTGAGAACGGTTCCGGACCGGGCGGTTCGAACCGGAGAGTTTGAGCCGGGTCATCTCCTCCTGGAGGTGGGCATGTCCGGCTTCGAGCTCCTGGATCTTCCTGAGGAGCTCCTCCGCAGGCGGCGTTTCCATGGCGGAAAAAGTTCGCCGGAAAGAGTTCGCCGGAGAAAGTTCACCGGAAAAACAGCGCCGAAATCGGAAAGAAAGGGGATGAAATTTACAGGTTTAGATGAATCTTGCGATTGAATGATTCAAAGATTTGAAGAAGAAGAAGAGGTTGAAGATGGCGGTGATTGCGATAAGATTGTGATGGAGAGAATCATGGATCTCTGTATGTGTGAAGTGTTGGATGTGTTGTTGTGTTTGTTTGGGTTTTTGCTTTTTGCTTTTTGCGAAAGGGAGCAGTCAATTGGATGGACTGAGGAAAAAGAGGAGAGAAAATGCAGAGAGAGAATTTAGAGAGAGAGATTAGAGAGAGAAAGAGAGGGGGTGGTCAAATAGAAATAATAAAGTTGAATTTTCATTAAATGAGTGCTGGTTAATTAAATTCTTCGTCTTGGTTTCGATATTTTTGGACACTTTTGTTCTTTTGCTTAGATTAATTAATAATCTTGTGGATAACTATCTAATTTCCTCCGCTGTATACTCTCCTCTTCCATTTTATTTGTGGCATTAATATTTGTATTAATTAAGTAGTACTTACTCCTGTCCAAATTATTTGTTACTTTAGTTACAATTCATAAAATTAAAAAAACTTCCAGTTTCCATTAATTTACAACATTGGAAATGAGAAAAAGTTCTTTTTTATCTGTCATTTACGGTTTTCATTGTCAATCTTTAATCAATAATTTCTAGTATAAAATTTTTATGAAAAATTATAATATTATACTTTTTTACTAGTATTTTTTATTATGAATCTAATGACATCAATTTTGTATGATGAATCATTATACAAATTAAGATATTAACAGTAAAAGTTTTTAACACAATTTTCTAAACGACAGATAAATAAAAACGGAGGTAGTAAATAAAAAAGTAAAATGGTGAATCAAAAAGAAAAAATGAAAGAGAAAGATGTAATTAATAAGGTTAATTTGATAAATGAAAATGAGTAATTTGGAATGAATCGGTCGATGTGTCTGAAATTCCTGCTTGCCCATGTGTTAGACGTGTCCTTCTATCAAGCAAGTTTATGAAATTGACCAGAGAAATAAATTGTTGCAATTCCTTATGCATTTGAATGATGAATATGATAGTATTCGTGGTCAAATCTTATTACTTGATCACTTGCCTTCTTTAAACAAAGTTTATTATATGGTTCAACAAGTTGAAAAACAAAGGCAAATTACTAATGGTTTGGGAGTTTCTAAAGAATCTGTTGCATGTGTGAGCAATTATGTTACGAACAATGATGATCATACTGCTTTATTGGTCTAGAATTCTTGACTAAAGACTAGTTCTAAATCTTCTAAGCCTATAATTTTTTGTGATCATTGTCAACGAACTAGTCATACTATAGACCAATATTTTCAATTGATTGGATACCCTGATTGGTATCAAGGTCCAATAAGCACCAAAAACAAGCAACAAGCTCCTAAGGTAGCAGCTAATGTCAACAGAGTTGATGGATTCACCGTTGATACCCCTCTTGAAGTTGCTCATGATACTCCTTCTCGTCCTTGTTTTGATGCTGGTCTTATCCAAGCTTTGGCTCAAGAACTAGCCAAAATCAAGTCAGGAAAAGCCTATAACAAGGTTTCACACACTTTACTGGTTCCAGTTCCTTTATATGTAACCTACATAATGCTAATGATAATCTTGTTGTTTGTTATCATGCTCAGCAATCTTCCAATAAGTCTTGGGTCATAGATATAGGAGCAAGTGACATATGTGTTTTGATCTTTCTTTACTTGGTTATATTACTACTCTTACAAATTCTATTCAAGTAGTATTGTCAGATGGTTCTTTAAAGAAAGTAAAAGTCACTAGGAATGTTTCTTTAACATACAAAATTATGTTAAAAAGGGTTTTATATATTCATGAATTTAAGTTCAATTTGTTATCAGTTTTAAAACTCCTGAATGATCAATCTATTAGTCTTCATACATATCATAACATCTGTTACTTCCAAGACCCTATAACTAAGGAGACTTTGGTTTCTGTCACACTTACTGTTATATTACTACATTTCAGTTCAGCTACTGTCACACAAGCTGCTGGTTTCACCACCATTTCTACAAATCTCAACAAGAATAATAGTAATTCTTGTACTTATTTACAACTTGTACATGCTAGATTGGGTCATACTCCCATGTACAAAATGAAAGATTGAATATAATTTTCATTTTCACCGTTATCTACAAGATCATACTCTAAAGAAGTCCTTTGTTTGTTTAATTAAAGATCAATTTTCATTTCACCTTTAAGAAATTTGAAACACTTTAGGACTAAAGAAAAACTCCATAAAATCCCAAGACAAAATGCAATTTTAAACCCAAGACAAAACGCAATTTTAATTCCAATTCAAATTATACAATTATATTGACCATTTCATAAAAAAGTAGGTAATATAACAAGAAATTCATAATTAAATAAAAAAAATCATTTTTATGATCGAGTAATAAATAAAGATGAATCATTAAAATTTCCAATTTTGATTTCTATTTTTTTCTACTAAAGAAAAATAACAAGTTTTGATGTAAAGTCCCTTTAAGACAAACATCACTCTCAATTTGTATAAAAGTCATATATATTACTCCCTCCTTCCCATTTTATTTGTCACTTAAGACATGATTCACAAAACCAATAAAACTTCCAATGTGCATTAATTTGTATTCTTGGAAATGAGAAAATGTTGAATAAAATGGTGAATAAAAAAGAAAAATGGTGAATAATAAAGAAAAATGGTGAATAAAAGAGAAAAGTTGATGAAAAAGATGTATAATTTGATAAATTAGTAATTAATGTGTTATTAGAATGGTAAGGTGACAGATATTATGAGAAAAAAGAAAGTTAGTTAAAGTGACAGATAATATAGGAAGGAGGGACTAACAAATTTATATATATATTTTTTTTAACTTTAGTATACTCACACTCATACCTCATACTCCCCCTACTTACGTGTCAAATTAAATTGAAGCCACGCTTTTATTTTATTATTTATTATGGAAAGCAACCTTAAGCAACGCCTTATTATTGTTTTAACCAATTACTAATCCAAACCAAATTGTCTCTATCCACTTTTATGAATTATTATGATATGAATATATGATTGTGATTCTCATGTGCTTTATTTACTTTACTCCTTTATTATTTGGTTAAGCACTATGGGTTATCATTTGAGAACCTCCAATATAGGGATTTCATAAAGAAAGATTAATCTTGATAAAAGACTTAACCCATTAAACAATAGTGTTTATTAATATTAACATATCCTATCATTCTTTTGTCTTTTTTCTTCTCAACCGTCTATTAATATTATATAATTTCTATAGAGATATTAGATATTATTAGTCTCTTGCAGAAATGTAAGGTAATATTTATTTATATTATACCTTTATAATAATCCTTTTCTGAATCTTATTTACGAAACGCTTTATATATTAGACTGTCCTTTTTATATTAGGTATTATTATTTAAAATTAATGAAATTATTCTACTTTAATTATTTAATAATTAATAGCAATAATAAAATTCATAACTCTTAATTACAAAATATTATACTAAAATTTAGTTGTGAATAAATATAAAAGGCTATGTTACCTTACCTTATTTTATCATTGAAAAGAATATTATTATACTTGTAAATAATTTATATTTAAATTTTTTTATTCAATTCACATAATTTATTTTAAAAAAATAAAATATTTATCTTTCTCCACTGCTTTATTTACCTTACCTCCAATTATTTTCCCTAAACCTCAAAGAATAGGGCCAAAACATGGTAAAAGACAATAAATGATATTTATTTCAAAAAGGAGGAAATATGTTTGTTGGAAACTTTGTAGGAGATGATAGAAGAGGTGTTACAATTCCACGCGCAGCAATGATTAGGGATGCTCCAGTTACTTGGCTACGGTGTTGCCACGGCATGAACTTAGGCTGCGTTAATAGGCGAGTGTAGTGCACGACAAGGAGTAGAGCGTAGGAATGATGGTTCTCTTTCTTGCTGGTTGTGCTTTTGTCCACTTGGATAACCTTTTTCCTGTAATTGGACGGCAGGCCGCAGTCAAAATGTTCACCACCTCACATCACTCCACTGTTCAATTCTGAATTGTTTTTAATTATTACAGTTGTATTGACATTTTGACTAAATTTAGGTCATGTTCTTTTATACGGTTGGTAAACTATGGTACCACAGTATACTCCAGTTTGACACAATTCACCACACTTTACCACAAATCATTCTCTTTCTCTCTCCTCATTTTTCTCTCTCCTCACTTTTCTCCTCTACTTTTTATATTCCCTCTCCTCACCTACCCCACGTATCAATAACCTACCACAATTCCACCACACCCACCACAATTCCACCACACCTCATCACACCATACCGTAGAAAAGAACAGGGCCTTAGCTGTTGATTACTCATAAATTACAATGAGTTATAATATGAAATTATCGTTATTAGAAAAAAAAATTTACTGAAAATTACAATAAATATAATTTCATATTGTAACTCATTGTAATTTGTGAGTAATTAACGGTGAAAATTTAGTCAATTATCGATTAATATGAAACTGAGGGAGTACTAGTGATTTCCTATTGACAATTTATAAAATATTTGTTCATTTAACTAAGTTTCAATCAATGATGGCTTACAAATTGTAATAAGTTACAATATGTAACTATCGACATAAAAAATATATGCTAAAATACTAAAATTACAATAATATTAATTTTATATTATAATTCATTATAATTTGTGAACAATCAAATATTAAAGATAAGAGTAGCACTATTGTTAATCAATGCATCCTCCCATTATATATATATATATATATATATATATATATATATATATATGTATATATATATATAATATTTTATGTGAAAAATATCTAATATTTATTATTTATTCATTAATAACAGACACCTACAAGACTCTTATTAATTAATGTAACAACCCGCCCCAAAATAACGATTAATTAAGTACTAATTACCGTAATTACTTAAATTGCGTATAAATTTTTCGCGTTTACTTTTAATTATTTATTTCTTGGTCTTTTAAGTAAAATGCGAGGAGAAAGGATATCAAGTTACCGGTTTAAAAATCTTGGATTTATTCATTTCACTCGTTAAGTTAAACTATTTCGGGTCTTACCGTTACGTTATTTCTTTAACCGGAAAAGGGTTTAATTATTCTACTTCTTAACGTTTATATTTTATTACCCAAACCTTAATTTATTTGGGTTATATTTATTTTATATAATCACAAGTAATATTTATGTCCTACTTATTTAATTTCTCTAATTCAAGTCTTATTTCATTTTAATCAAATTGTTATCAACTAATTTTATTTAGTACAACCCAATTATTTTAACCCAATATATTTACAATTACTTAAATTAGGTTAAAGTTTCTGATTTAGTTAGGTGTAATTTACTAATTGTTGTCTTAATTTAATTAGTTTAAGTATATATATTAGTAAGGGGGGAAGGGGGGTCATTTTATATCATTCTAATTTTCCCAACACCAAGTCATTCTCCCACTTCTTTCTCTCCCTTGCTTCTGCCGCCAGCTTCCCCCCTGTCCCTGGTGTTTTCACACCGGCGCGAAAACCGCCACACCGTGGTGGCATCCGGCCACCCTCTCCTCTCTCTTGTGTTTTCATCCATTTTTAACCTCAAAGGTAACCTCTCAAAAACCCCAATTTCAAATTCTCTAAACCCTAATCTGAAAATCTATGTTTTATATATGTTTGTTTTGTAATTTCTATCTCTTTTACTCTCTTTTAACGTGAATTCAAGTATACAATTGTATTGGTTAAGAGGTTAAGTTTTGAAGTACATGCATGTTGATTTCTAAGTGTTTTGTGAGGTTTAGAGTTGAATTCATGGTGGATGATGAATTAGTGTTGATGCATGTGAATTTCTTGAGAGATTCTTAGTATATAAGGGCTGAGTTTATGTTTTAAGATTATAAATTAAGTGTTATCATGTTTAATTTAGGTGAATTAATGAAATTGTTATGCAAGAGTTCAAGAACATGTTTATTATGTTGAGTTTATGCTTAATTCATGAATGCATGTGGGTTTTAAGGCCTTTGATGAAGAGATTTTCATGGTTTATATTCTGGAAATATAGTGGATTAAAGTTTAAGTGAGATTTGGTTATGTTTGGTATAATTAAGGGAGAAAAATCCAATTAAAAACTGAATTATGGGTGATTAAAGTTTCTGTTTAGTTTCTGGAAATTCACGTAGGTATGAAAGTGGGATTTTTGCCCAGGTTTTTACTCCATTTGTTAGCTTAAGGTGTTAGCAAACCATAGGCTTTGGAATTTCTAATTTCTGACATGTATAGCCCGAGTTACGACCAAAACCGTAACCTCACGATTTTATATACGAACTCTGAGTCAGTGTTTTGAGGGCTGTTTTTCGTCCCTTTGGAGACCTCTTTGGTTTTTATGGTAAACATGAAAGTTTTAGGCCTCATTGCAAGCTTTTCGGAAAGGTATGGTTCATCGTCATACGATATCGGGAGTGTGAGTTACGATCCCGGGAAACCGGGTTGTCCAGAACAACTTTCTGCTCAAATTAACCTTTGTGAACTAATGTCTTTTGGGCCTCAAACCAACCCAATAAGGGGTTCTAGGTATAAATGTGTCATGGTTATATATTGTAATTATAGAGTTATGTGTTTAAGGCTAAGAGTACCATTTTTGGAGTCCTAAGTAAGTCTTAAGAATACCTTTCAAGAGCTAGTATGTTTAAGTAATGTATCGTGACTCTCATATTTCTTTAAGTATCATGTTCAATATCTTTGCTCTAGCTAAAAGTTCCTTCTAGCTTGATAACCTCCAATGTCTAATTCAATTCATTCCTCATTTCATAATTCATTAATCCAAGCTTGCTTTTATTCACATTTGGACGTGTATATCTTGCTCCATTTCGCCATTTCACTCGATATCGTATTATCAAACCATATTTGAACTCGTTATCTCGCATCCTAGCTTCCAATTTATAATTACCCTATTCATCATCAATTCAAGCTAATTGTCCTAAGTTCAAGCCCTTTTATTTGAATCACCTTCTACGTCATATTTCGTAATTTTCCAACCCAAAACTCCAAAGTTTTATGTGCACAGCTTCTGTCCGGGCCCATTTTGGGGCCCTTCCATTCATTTTAACTTCTGGTTCTGTTGACAAAGTTGTAGATCATGATTTTCCCTATTCAAATGTACTTTTATGTCATTCCGATTTTTCTAACTCAAGTTATACTTCAAACTCTATTTTTTTATATAAACCTGAAATTTTTATCCTAAAGTTATTTCATGGATATTACTAAGTTTCTAAACTTATGAATCAAATTTAGAAACTGATTCGGTTCTTAATTTTTATTTAATATTAAATTAGTTGACAATTTTTGAAAGAAATCTCCAAGTAGAAAATACTTAAGGTCTTAGCGTTCCAAGGTACGCAAATTGTCCAGCTTTTACGATCTAAGTTATATTCATGATTCATTCAATTTATGACATGTCAAGTTTTATGTTTTATGATATCATTATGTTCAAAAGTGGACCCATTTTATGTATTCTATGTTTATGTTTTAGCTAGTTACGTGAAGTGCTAGCCTTTTAGATGCTCCTGATCAGAGTGTCCTAGACTGCCGGTGTCGATCACAGCGTAGTCACCCAATCCAAATCTAGATCGATTTGGGCATGCGCGTGTGTGAGGTGCTTCCACCGATCATAAGGGTTCCACGTATTTTCTATATACCTCTATTCTATGTTATTCATGTTTATGTTTTATGCACATCATTGTAAGTTATCGTTTTATCCCCTTTTCCCGTTTTCAAAATGAATTTAAATGCCGGCACTAAAACCGTTTTCGAACGGTTTACGTGCTGGAGGTTTACGTACTGAGTGTTTCCCCCACTCACTTTTTGCGATGTTTTATGGTTTTGTTTTTAGGAGGCTCGAGCTCCCAAGGCAAGGACAAGTCGGTTCCAAAGTAATTCAGGGCTGTCAAGGTAGTTCTCTAAGGAAATCACCATAGCGCGGCTAGCAGGATTTTGGAAGTCGTTTAGTTGTTAAGCTATGTTTAAGTTTTTGTAGTTTATCCAAAGGTTGTATAAGTTTTATATATGAAGGTTTTTAAGCTAGTAAGTTATCTTGTGGTTCTGGAAGTTTCTTTAGTGTTGTTGCCTTGTCTCTTTTGGGAGACGGCGGTAATGCCTCGACCTAAGGTGTTCCGCAGCGCTAATCACAGGTTTGGGATTCTAAGTATAGTCTTAATCTTGTGATTAAGGTTGGGGCGTTACAGTTGTGGTATCAGAGCCAGGTTTGATTAAGTATTTGGGGATTATGGAATTTCTTAAGTCATGGATCCTAGTTTAAGGAGAAAGATAGGCATGTGAGTATAAGCCTCTCTATGGGTAGTATAAGTATGATAAGTGATATGTTGGGAATTGTTGATGAGCATGATGCTCTAAATATTGGTTTATGATGTAAATTGTTCTCCTTTGCAGGTTTTCAAGATTATGTAAATTTGGGAATAGCTCTAATTATAGGGGAAGTGCTGCCGAATTTCTTCCAGAATTTTAAGAAAGTTTTTAGTCCAAATCTTTAAGGGGAAAATTTAGGTGAATTGAGTTAAGCCTAGTAATTTATGCAAGTGAAGTTAATGAATATAGTGGAAAATTGTGAAGTTTGCCAAAGCACCTCATCGAAAGTCTTTGAAAGTTATTAAAAAGATTATAAAGCGAGTCCCAAGTGGGATTGGTATACGATGAGATGAGTTTTAAACGTTAGTATGGATTAAAAGTTTTTAAGGAAGCCCGAAAAAGGGAATAAATTATGAGGTCTAGAATTGTTAAGCAAGCCTAGGGCAAATTCAAAAGATAAAATGAGAGCTTCTTAAATCGCTCATAAGAGGTTAACTTGGTTGAGTCTCGAACCTCATCACAAATTTGTTTCTTTTATTGCAAATAGCCCGTTCATTTTGGCCATGATAAGATTTTAAAATCTTGCATTGTACTTTGAGTATGGTATAGATGGATAACGACGGTAACCCCCTCCCAAATCCGTTCGCGATGTTCATGGACCCCGCCACCAACGTTCAAGCCCATCTTAAGGCTTTACAAGATGTCCTCGACGCACATCAGGGCTGTCAAGGTAGTTCTCTAGGGAAATCACCGGTTAGCAAGGGCGAGCAGGATTTTGGAAGTCGTTTAGTTGTTAAGCTATGTTTAAGTTTTTGTAGTTTATCCAAAGGTTGTATAAGTTTTATATATGAAGGTTTTTAAGCTAGTAAGTTATCTTGTGGTTCTGGAAGTTTCTTTAGTGTTGTTGCCTTGTCTCTTTTGGGAGGCCAGTAATGCCTCGGCTGGTGTTCATTGCGTTAATCACAGGTTTGGGATTCTAAGTATAGTCTTAATCTTGTGATTAAGGTTGGGGCGTTACAATTAATAATATTTCAGATTATCAAAGACATGGTAGTCAACTTCAGTGATAACCATCTTCATTTTCTTATCATAATTTAGTTTCGGTAGCAGCAAAATTTTTCTTGTTATGAAAGTTGTGAAATTGATAAGTCAAATTTTTCTTGACAGTTCAATACTAACTCGTCAAATTCACTACTGATTACCTCTAACAGAATGACTCAGTAGAAAGAACCAATAATATTACAAGGGCCAAAAGAATATTATAGTAATTTTGTATTAACTAATGTTACTTTAACTGAACAACAACACATGTTACATTCCAAGACCACATGAATTCCAAGCCAATACAATTCCCTACTACTTTGAAACCTTTGTGAACCAACCATCATATCAAAATAGTAGTTAATAATAGCCTTTTTCTTGTAGTTAATTACTTTCCATATTTATGATTCCACATACCGGCTCTCAAAAGAGAAAGAGATGGCCACCCACTTTCTTAATTACCCCACTCCAATATTGTTGAAATAAAAAGGGGGCCACTCAATCTTGAGTGAAGAGTATTCAAGTCCACATATTCTAGGGATCAATGCATGAAGTGGCAATAATAAGTGAAGCAAAAAAAAGAAAAAAAAAACTATCCATAGTGGTTTGACTTTTAGGAACAACCTACCCATATAGTAGTGTTTAATTATTGATAAGATAATTTTATTGGAAGGCTAAATATAAGATGAGAGTAGTACAATGTACAAGCACCCATGATGGGAGTGGTAGTATTGATGAAGCAAAAAGGTAAATGGATAGGAAAAAGATTGTAACAAAGGCAAATTCAGAATATATTTTAGTTCGGATAAATTTAACTTATTTATTGGACCTTTATTCGTGTGATCACTTTTTGTGAAATCTTTTGGCAGAAAAACCCTGGCAACGTTATGTGAACACTTTTTGTAAAAGTGAACCAATTAAATCACATATCAAATTCCAAGCTCGTCAAGCTCACAAGCCTAACAAAACCCACAAACTAAATAACTCACGAGCCAGGTTTCGAGTCTCCCAAGCTCGGGTTCTGCATAGTTTATATCCACCACTGATGAGTCGTAATTAGGTATTGATCAATACTAAATGTCAATAATAAATATCTACCAATCTAAGAGCTCGCATAATTTTTTTGAAGCCAATTGTGTAATTCATATTCAATATTAACTAAACTAAAACCAAAATCAATACTTTGAAATCCCGTTCAGACAGAGTATAGAAGGTCAGATATAACAATTTTATACCTGAATTTTGCGATTTAGAGGGATTGATTCCAATTGATCTAAAATTCATAAATCATTCGTTATCTACTATACTATGAAAATAAAAAAAAAGTTTAATAAGACAATTTGCTTTATTATTTTCAATGTTAAACATGTGAATTTAATGAACAATGTGAACATAAGAATATATCGTTGCCTCCTCCATAATAAGAGGACCGACCATCTATGATCTACTTATCTAAATGACATTATACGTAATTTTGTTTCCTTTTTTTTGTCATATTCTCTTTTGTGACCATTGTTTTATTATAGGTGATAGTTATGAAAATATCTTCCTAAAATATTTTGGTCGCTTTAGTTTTTGTGGCAACCACAGTTTGAAGAATTTTAATAATTCATTTTTCAGTATAAATGAATTATTACAAAATACTACTAGCTAGGTTTAACAAATTAAATATAATATCATAACAATATAATGTTAAATTAATAAGAACAATGAAAATCATATATAAATTAATAAGTAATAGCTTTCCTACACTATTTATGAATTTAATTTTGACACGGGACAAAATTTTATTTCATAAACGTTTCTTTCATTTTAATTTTTAACAACCGAGGGACCAAATAATACGATTTTATTTTTTAATATAAAAATATGAAATCAACTATAATTATTTGAACGTTAAATAACTTATTATTCTCATCCAAAAACTAGCAATTCAAGTGACGACATAATACTATGTAGCGTTCATCCTCAGCAACAACATTCATACTTCATACATTGAATAAGCCAATTTGCTAATGGAAAAAAAAAAGATATTCTCAAGATGGGCCAATCTACTTAACTAAAGTATATCTAAGTATCTAACATAGTGTTTTGTTTTCATTATCTTTTATGAAACTTGCTTAATCATGGGGGAAAATACCCAATTAGTGATCATCTCTTCCCAATATGTCTTGTATAATTCAACCCAAAATATCTGGGAAAGAAAATTCATGCTTATAACCATGATTTTATAAAGAAAAACATTTTTTTTAAAAAAAGAATGTCAACTCTATATAATTAATCTGCCACTCTAAAAAAATAAATAATTCAACCATTCTGTAAGATGTTTTGCATTAAAGAGATTAGTACCAAATTGAAATACATTAGACTAACCAACTTAAAAGGCTGATGCAAGAGCCCACAAAGTTCAATAATAATACAAATCGTTCCAAAATAATATTTGAAAAATTCATACTTAAATATAGCCTTGATTTCTATAAAGAAAATAATTTTTAAAAAGATGTCAACTCTATACAAGTCATCTAACATTGACAAAAATTTAGATCTGGGTCAAATTCAGTTCGGTCAATGTCAAAATTCGGGCGATAAACTAATGTATGGACCCAATTTTATCGGGTCAAATAATTTGGACGGAACTAAATCTGAGTCAAAATCGGGTCAGTCAATAGAAAAATGAGAAATACTTTATCTGAATATTCGATCAATGTCAAAATTCAGACAAAAAATCATTAACCAAACCCGATTTTTCCAAATTAGAAAAATTCAAATATTCGAGTCGGATAAAATTTTGCCAGCGCTAAAGTGACCTATCACTTTCAAAAAACTCCATACTTCTACATTAAAACAGTCCATAATTAGTACCAAATCAAAATACATTGCACTATAACCCACTAAAAGCATGATGCATGAAGCCACAAAAACTAACCATTAAATAACTAATCTCCTATATTTTAAAGATTATCAACCTATAAGATGACCTAAAATGATTACCAATATATAATTAAGATGACCTAAAATGGGATTAGAGGGGTAAGTATATATCTAGATATATATATTTAGCACACGACATAAATATATATTATGGTTTTGTAAGTAGCAACGATGATAAAAGCACAACCACATTTGACAATTTGTAGGGTCATACTCATATTGATCTCCTCTACAAGAGGGGCAAACTTGCTTAAAATCTTAATTAAGTGCCCATGCTTGTTTGTCTCCTAATCCATTTCTTTTCTATTTGTCATTTTTTGGTGCTTAAATGAACAACAATTATTGGAGATATATTATAGAATATCATCTTGGTTTTCTATAAGAAGGAATTAGCTAGCTAGTAAAGATAATAGATAAGTAGATATCTTATAAAAGTGCTAGTTTTCATTATTTTGAGGGTTGATGAAATTAGGCTATCATTTATACAAAACTATGTATAAAATATGTATTTTCTTCTATGGTTGATAAAATTAAGCTATCATTTATATTTTTTTGACTTAGGGCGCGTTTGGTTGGTCAATAACCTCGGGAAAATGGTCAATTTTCCCGGGTTGACTTATTTTCCCCATGTTTGGATGCGGGTTGACTTCGGGAAAGTTTTCACGATGGGCCTACCATTTTCTCTATTTTCTTAGGGAAAATTTCCCTTAAGGGGGGCTAAGGGAAATTTTTCCCATGGAAAATTTTCTCCGGTAAAATTTCTCTGGGGTTCCTACCAAACACTCCCTAATACACTAGGCCTGTCAATTCGGTCGGACGGGCGGGTTTCGGGTCGGTCGTATATCGGGTTCGGGTAAATACGACGGTATATTTCAGTTTCAGATCAACCAAATGGGTTATGATTACGACATTTTTCCGTTTTTTCTTTAGGGTAAATGGTCTGTAAATATTACTTTTTGTACAATACACATAATAAAATATGATTATTTTCTAGTAGCGATAGATAACTGTACCTATGTTGACTTAAATTAGAGAAATAACAAATAGATAAGTTGCGCTTATAGTTTAACGTTAAAAATTACAAAGAAAAATGACAAATTCTAATAAAGTTGAACTTTAAAATTTATTTTTTTGGGTCAAACGGGCGGGTTGAGTTTGACCCACTAATTTTTGGGTTAGGTATACTTCGGGTTTAGTTGAGAAAATCGTGTTCAAAACCCAGAAATTTTGGGCGGGTTATCGGGTTGGATTAGAAACTGTCAGGTCTATATTACACTCTTATAGTTGATAATATATATATATATATATATATATATATATATATATATATTACTAGAGAAGATGTTATTAAAAGTTATAAAAATGTGAATTATGGACAATTCAAGATGGTTATTAACCATCTTGATTCCAGACACGCATCAATGTCATCTTTTGTCTAAGCAAAATTGACATATGCATGTGTAACAAATTGTTGTAGATTATAAGTTCAATTATTCATCAAATATTGTAGCGAATTAGTGCAGCTAACTTTTTTCGTGGTCTATAAAATTTGTTGGTGGTTACTTTAAGAGAGGAGCTCCTTCATACAAAAAAAAGTGAACCGAAGAAGAAATGCAATTTTAAGAATGTTTATCAAATTATGTTTGCTATGAATACATGAGTTTTTTTAAGTAAAATACGAGCTATTGAGTTTGTCCAAATCTCCCAAATTTTCTAAATTTTTGCATAGGCATTTGCGAACAAAGTTTAAATTTCTTTAATTAATTTGCACTTCAATTTTCCACACAAACTCAGCTGTCGCCACATATTTTCAGAGTCTTCTACTGCCATTTAAAGTATACTTTTTCTGAAATAATAATAATAATAATAATAATAATAATATTATTATTATTATTATTATTATTATTATTATTATGAAGTATGGCTAGTTGGCAACCTATCTACCAAAATGATTCGAGAAGAAGTCTGCGGCGGCGGAAGGATATTTTCTTAATTTTAATTGGTTGTCTTCTCCCAAATAATTCTAATCTCCAACTCTCATTTTGATTTTCACCAAGGCTAGGTTTCCTTCACTTTTAAGCTCCTTTTTTCTAAAGTTTCCCAATTAATCAACAAATTTATTATGTGAAAGATTCTTTCTTTTGAGTGCAAGATACATACATGAATTTCAATAACAAAAATTTGAGAAAAGACATTATATAAAAATACACGATACGAAAATACAATTTAAATACCTTAAGAAATACCCCAAAAGAAAAATATATGAATATGATAAGACATAGATGATAATGGTAAGACATAGAAATACTCTCATTAGATTCATAACAAAAATATTATTATATAAATATAATGTTGTAATTTTTTTGATGAAATATACTATAAAAATTCTTAGTCAAAGTTAATAATTTGGAGAATTTACAGAAAATGGAGGGGGTATATGAGATTTTCTCTATTTTTTAATGTTATTTAACATTAACACGAAACAATAGATTGGAATAATTGATGTCATAACGACTCATAAATGAGGTGTTATACATGAATGAAGTGTTATACAATAAGCGTCAAATATCAACTACACACAATTCTTATTTATTTTTCAATGTGCTATCATCTACAACGTGTAATCTAATAAGATAACGATCAGATTCACAAAAAACTTTCACACTTTAGAAGGATCAAAATGTCCAAAAATAAATATATGACCGCCAAGATTTGAACCATGATATGGATGGTGGAGGATAAACATCCAATTTCCATAACACTAAAACACAAACCACTTTGATAGAAAATTCTTGGTACATAACTACAAACATGCCAAGGTAACTTGGTAGGTTGATAACATAAAAGTCTAACTAAAGGGAAGACAATTATATGAAAGTCACTCCACACTATCCATCCATATCAATCCATGGAAAGTTAGATTATCATTAAAATGACTAAAAGGTCCCGATATTTTTATATAATTATTTTAAGGACCTTATATTTGGTCAAATAATTGTGGGGTAACATCATCTTTGCTGTAATTATTTATTGGGGACATTCCAACCTATTTTCCAATCCAAAAACGCGCGAAGTAATGATTTTTATGTTTAAGGTTCTTTTAATTGAAGTTAACTATCATTTCCGGTCTCAATGTTTAGGGTTAACTACACAACCCTAATCAACAATCAAAGTTTAGGGTTGGTCAAAACTATCATTGCAGTTAATGTCCCTCATAACTAATACTAGCAAAAACAATGACACCCCACTATTATTTATCAAAATAAAAAGTCCTTAAAATATTTACATCAAAACATGAGGATTGTTTAATCGTTCTTTCTTAGATTACAACAGAAAAACAACTTCAATTGTGATTCCCGCTTTCTCGAGATCTGTCAAATTACATTATAGTGACTTCAACTAGAGGTGTGCATTATCTAGTTTTGAACTGAGTAAACCGAGAATCGAATCGGATCGTACCATTATCCAGTTTTGAACTGAATAAACCGAGAATCGAATCGGATCGAAGCAGCACAGAGTTCAATGTTTTTTTCAATTCAGTTTTTGGTTTGGCATTTATCCCTTATTCGTTTTAATTAGTTCGGTTCGCCTCGGCTCAGTTCCGATGAAAAACCCAAATAGAGGCATGCATTAACCGAACGCGGCCAAAACGAACCAGTTTAATTCCATTCAATTTTCAGTTTAATCGATCCAGTTTTAAAACCGTTAAACAGCCTTGACTCCAACATCAGCATCAAATTACCCAGATAAAATGATAAATAATATATATCCTCAAAGCAGGCAGAAAACTCCAATCAATTATTTATCAGATCATAAAACATTGTCTGAATAAGCAGCAGTTACCAATAACTAATATTAGACCAACTGCACAAATTACTGCTGCTACTCTAAATCAAGCTCTCTCATGCAAGCTAAGCCATAGCAATCCTTAGAGTTAGATTTAATTACATTTGGAGGAGAATAATAATTCTTCTAAAAACTTCTGCAAACCCTAATATATATATGTATCATATATATGTGAATATCTGCACTCTGAATTGTTCTTGGGAGCTTGACATTGCCTCGATATAAAATGCGATAATTTATTACACAAGATTGATTAACATGAGGGAAGATAACCCCCCACATTCATTCTCGATCGATTCCAACAAAACACAGCTCTTCAAACAAAAAGAAAGCCTCGGGATGGTGATGAAGCTGGTTAAAGCGACATATGTAGCCTCGGGTTTCAGAGATTTTTCAGGTAATAATAAGTCAGACGGAGTTATTTTGAGTGAGGGTAGAATTTGTAGGGGAAAGTAGGAGGGGGGTTGGGGTAATTAATCGACGCCCTTGAGGCCTCTGCGAGGCATAGGGAGTTCGAGGATGATGAGGAAGTAACTTCTTTCGGACTCTCTGATGTATTGGACCTCACCGTTCATCAGCTTTAGGATTTTTCTGCACATACTCAGACCGAGACCTTCCTGAGATGACCATTTGCTGTTGTGGAACATGTCTTGGACCAAATCCGGGGGAAGCCCTTCGCCCGGGCACACCAACCTTTCAATTCAAGGGGAAATAACATCATATCAGAAAATTCACACGGACTGTTATATCTGACCCCTCCATACCTCGTTTGGGCGGGATTTTGGAGTACTGGTTTTGGTTTTGGTTTTGTCTAGTACTTGACACCGTATTTTTTTTGGTCAAAAGGGTACCCCCACCCAGAAAAAAGCGCTCCCCTCCATCGGGCAATTTGCTAGCAAGTGAAGTTTGTCGCCTTCCATATTCAAACCCAGATGGGGAGGAACCGAGGAAGGAAACGGGGAGTGATAGCTATTAGTTACAAATGGGGTGACACATAAATGCATGACATTAGCATATGGACTGACAATCGACCATATAAATCTCCAGCTAGTTTCACTTATGTCATTGTCCAATGCCATCATCAGATAAGAAAACAAAACCGACATAATTCAACTCAGAAGGAAGCGTAACAATATGACAGGGGTCAACGAAGAAATGATCAATGACATAACGAAGAAAAGACCCGTCAATTCAGCCGGGTCTGGCCGGGTTAGGTATGACCCGTATTCCAGGTTTGTTATGTTTTAGGTTTGGCGAACTAGGTCAGTCTCAAGTCGGTTTCGGGTCAGGTCTTCTTTTGCCTTTCTTCTTCCGAATCGTTAGGGCTTCTAGAAAAAGTAATATTCCAATGGAACAGACAATGGCGGATCTAGGTCTTCGGATCAGGGGGTGGCCAGTACACAATTACTCTCATCTTCTAAACATATCATTCATAATCTTTTATCCCAAATTATACTAAATTTTTATTTGTCTTTGAATTGAACATGACCATGGGCACCCTACCCTTAAAGTAGATTCGGGTGTGGGTATTGTTCCCCGTTTCAAGCTTCACGGTTAAATGAGTTTTAATCGTGTACCAGGGGCTTGTTTGTTGAGCTCATCAAGCAGGAATCACTCATCAGATTTACTCAAATCCTAAGCTACCTAATACATTGATGTATCATATCTAGGAAAATCCCTTCACGAGTCTTCAAAAGAACAAAAATCTCTTTGAGTATGAGAGACTGCATTGAGATCCACAAAGAAAAAGCCTGCTGCTAGAACTCTAACCACTATCGTTATCATTTTATCAATAGTGCACTAAAAATCATGTCGTCGTGATAATTCAGGTAAAATGAAAATACAAGCTTCCACATTGTTGTCAATGTCAGACCCTTTGTCATGCATTTTCAAGCTAGAACCTCGCTGTGATGCTTGCAACAAAGTGGGACTAGAGGGTGTACTGACCATAACACCAATCATAAACTCAAACCGAATTCAACCAACAAGAAAAAAGTTGCATGACAAAATTGATGCAATAGGATGCAAGCAAAGAAGAGGCGTAAACTGAGTTGACAGCGTACCTGAACTCAATGTAAACGACATTTTCACCATTCGAAATTTGCTTCAATCTGGGCCGCACATGAAGCTCCACCCAGCCATCAGGAGATGGCGCGCAACGCACCATACTCACCAAGAATTCTGCCAAGATCTGCTGAAGCCGGACTTGATCCCCACACACTGTCAATGTTTTTATTTCTTCTGGGATGTCCCTGATCAACTGCAAGTCTCTTTGTTGCAGCATTAGCATTACTTGGCTGACTACAGCGTTTATGACACTTCCCAGCACAAACTCCGTCTTCTCCAGCTCAAGGGAGCTAAACAAACAAAAGAGACTTCGAAAATCAGTCATCACTCTTCAACAACATTTGAAGTCATATGTCTACAACGATAGGCCCACATTGTGACGTATACAATAGCTCGTTGACAGAAAATTGGAAGAACTGAATTCAAACGGGTACAATTTATTACGTGCTCTTGGAGTTTGTGCTCCAAATAGTGCTGTTCACTTGCAGATATCTTGGAGTATAAACTCCGGGTGCATTTAACATATATTGTCCAATAGGGAACATCTAAAATTCGAATAATTTAAAAGGGAGAACTGTTTTTTTTTTAAAAAAAAAAATAAAATTAAGAACATGGATACTTGAAGGTACAGCACACAGGATATTTCAACACAATCAACATTAGGACAGGTGGGCATTGTCTGCCCAATGAAAAGGACATTACCTAAGTATATGCTTCAAGGGTACGTGGGGAGAAGGCAAAGGTTAGGAGACAAAGTAGAAAATAGAAAGAAAGAAAATACAAAACAGAGGACAACAGGGTCCCCGCACACGCAAGAACGAGTAAATTAGTGGAACAAAAAAGAAAAAGGGAAAAAAACAAATCAATGGTTTGGGGAGCAAGAACTAGACATGATTAGCAAAGGCAAGAAAACAGAAGCATGAGGACATCAAGTAAAACAGCCAAGATAATATTAGAACTGAAAAATGATAGCAACAAATATCAGCAGCATAAAATTAAACTTATATGGGTTGAGTGCTTAAAAAGGCAGCATCCAGCATACCTAGACCTGTCAATTCGGGCAGGGCGGGTTGGGTTCGGTATGCCCCGTATTCCGGGTTTGTTATATTTCAGGTTTGAAAAACTGGGTCGGTTTTGGGTCGGGTCAGCATTTGCCAGGACTTAGCATACCCTTATACTGAATATGATCAATGAATTTAAGAGCAAATATCATAGCAAACTTACCCTGTGTCTATGCTTTCCAGATGAATATCTCCAATAATCTTCTGAATTTGTCTCTCAAACGCACGGCTTGTCTCAAGAAACTGCTTCTGATCCTCGCTCAAATTCGTCGCTTCCAACAGCGAGTTAGTGAACCGTATTCCATTCAGCGGGTTCTTAATTTCGTGACAAATATAGGCCACCTCTTTCATCCTTTCGAAGCACCTTTTCTCCTGCTGTCTCTGGACTTCCAAAGCCTGCTGCAATTCAGGGCTCGCTATCTGCAAAAAACAAAAGGCCCCGATAACGTTGCCACTGATATTCGCCCTCTTATTCGCAGTCAAAAGAACTTGCACAAATCTGCCACTACGATCAAAGAAAGTAAACGGAAACTTCTCAGAATCTTGCCCCCCGATCGCAGTGTGCAAAAGTATCATAAACTTGGTCAAAGCATCTTGACCCTTGAGCCGGCAACAAGCCCCGAAAATCTCTCCAACTAACATCTTCCCGAGGACCTCGTCTCGGGTCCAACCAGTGAGCTTCTCCATTGCGGTGTTCCACTCAGTGCAACATGCATTCTCATCTGAAGCAAATATCGGAGGAATCAAGGGGTTCGGGCTGTGAACAATGGCTTTGTAATCGCCTTGTATGTTGATGAATTTGTCCATTACAATCTTCTGACCCGTAACATCCTGGCCCACGAAACAAACTCCAACGATGTTGTTTGTATGATCTTTGCTAGAACAGGCATTCACCACTATATAAATAGCTTTATTCTGGTGCTCTGGGTTAAAGGTTTTCATCTTTATCTCCACATTTTTATCTTCCTCGCCTGTATTATTAAATTCAGAAGATTGTATCATAGTCAAATTCTTCACCCAAGTGAAATAACTCGAGAAAATCTATAACAAGGACCTATACATTAAGTGAACTTTATGGCTTTCATTTGCCTATCCGATAGCACTAAAGCTAGTCAGAGACATTCTTCACTTACATAAAACAGCATGAATTGAGTACAATAACTACTACTATTACTACCTTTCCAGTATAAGACGCAAAGGTTAATTGTCAGAGCTCACAATTACTCTATTTTTGCACCAACAAAGCAACCGAACCGTCTGTTCTACTAAAGTGGAATTATTATGCAGGCAACATCTCAATTTTGGGAATGTCACGCTACGGTTTTCTGCCCTCATTCTAGTATCAAACCTGCAGCCTGATGTAGTTTCTTCTGAAAGGGATACAATATCAAACGTTTCGCTATTTAGTTCCTCAAGTTCTTAGTTTACATAGTGCTACAGCTTTCCAAAACATGGTTTCATCCCACACAACATATTAGGTCATCAGTTCACTAACTAGACACCAGACAGTCAATTTAGCAAAATGGCGCATCTATATAAGGTAAGTTTTCCATTTTGTTTACAACAAAAACACAAAACAAATATGTGACAAGTTATAGGCATTTTGTAACACAATTCCAGCAGTATGAACAAGGATCTTCTTTATCTCTTTTTTTTCGGTGCTTAGTGAATTACCTCTCAAAGCCCGATGCAGAAGCTCCTGAACAGCCTCCTCAGATTCTTTGTTCACGAGCTCATGCGCCAACGACTTTCCCATGGCCTGGTCCACAGGAAGCCCTGTCAACTCCGCAATCTTACCATTCCATCCATTTATGCACCCGTCAGCATCCACAGCAAATATCGGCGCAGTAGCAGTCTCGATCAACCTCACCATTTCCCTTGCCACCGAGCTCAACTCATCAACCTGCTGCAACTGCAGCTCCCCAACATGGGACTGCACAACCGCCTTGGAACTCGTCCCCTCTGCATCCCTGAACGAGTCCCGCAGAATAAGCTGCAGAGAATGAATCGCATCCATCTCTGCATTCTCCCATGGCAAACTCCGGCTCTTGACAACCTCAAGAAAAGCCTTGAATGACGAGCGGGGATGCATCCTCTGCCCATCATCCTTGTCCTCAGGATGGTGCTTCGCACCGCCCCACTTAATCTCTTTTGCTGTATGAGACCTAAACCAGAAAAGGTAGTCGCGTTGAGTTATATACGCCACAGCCATCCCACAAACAGCATCGGCTAATGCAGCTGCACCGGGGTACCCTGCATCAGCAAGACTATCCGTACTCAAACCGGTCGAATCCCCATGATTCGTCAACAACCACTGCACAATATCCTTTATCTGAGCCTCAGTTGGAGTCACCCCTAGAGGGTAGTAATTCCCTTGGTAGAAAAGCGCCGCTCCATCACATTTTACAAGATCCATGATACTCGGGCTCTGAGTGACAAGCCCCGTAGGAGAGTCTCTTAGGAGCATGTCACACAAAAGAGTCTGTGTCCTTAGCACGTGCTTCTCCGACATCTGCGACGACAATTGCAACTCCATGTTCAATTGTAGCCCGAACGCCTGCATTAAAAACTCACAAGCATACCGAAGAGGGAAAGGAATGGACCGAGGTGAGGTATGATGGCACACAACCAAACCCCACAACCTCATCGGATTCCTCCCCCCACCACCACCACCGCCACCCCCACCTTCATCCTCGCTCCCATTTATAATCACCGCCATCGCCAACGAAGCAATAGACCCCATGTTCGCCATGTACTGCGAATGACACCCATGTGGGGCCCGCAGCGTGGACCCCACCAAACAAAGCGGCTGCGCGAGCCTCTCATCCTGAATCACCGGCACAGGTTTCGCATGGCAATCCACAATCATCCTAACCCGATTCTGCTTGAACAAAAACCTCGAAGCCTGAGGTATATCCGTCGAAGGGTAATGCAACCCTATATAGGGTTCCAAATCAGCCCTTTTACACTCAGCCACAACCTCCCCATGCTCATCCTCATGAAACTTATACACCATAACCCTATCATACCCTGTGAGTTCCCTAACACTCTCAACCACTGTATCACACAACAACTTCACATCCCCACCAGGCAAAGACTGCAAATGCGAAATCGCTCGAACCGCAAGCTTCTGAGACTGAACAGCCCCAGCAATTGACAGTGCTGGGTCCTCAGTCCTAGCTGGTTCCAGATCAATAACTATCCCAACATCAATCCTATGCAAAATTGCATAAAAGGGTTTCCCAGAATACTTAGAATGAATCCAAAGAGGGTTTAATAGGGTAATTTCTCTAGCCCCAAATGCCTTCTCAAGCAAAACCCCACTAGAAGGCATGAAAAGAGCACGAACATCAGTCCCAATAGTTAAAACATCATATCTACCTTCCATGTTAGGAACAGTATGAGAATTCAAACCCAACATTTCTAGAGAGTTTTCACTGTAAGCAATGATTCTGAAAGAGGTTTCATCAATGGCAATCATACACCCAAAAGGCTGAATATGCCCACCACGTTGAATTCTGGACAAATAAGCAGTGATTTGCTGCTCGGAAACAGATTGAGTTGGGGTTTTCACTGATTGGGAGTAATCAAACGACTTACCAGATTCACCAGATTGCTCGAAAACAGCATGTAATCTTGCATCAACAGTGTATTGAGCAATTGCTTTGCTGATTGAATCAGACGGGTTGTTGTTGTTGTTGTTGTTGTTGTTGCTGTTGTTGTTGTTGGCATTCATCCTTGCATTGCTTGCACTCCCAGATTGCATTTGGGTCTGTGCATTTGATGCTCTGCTCCCAGAAACCATCACTAAAAAGTCCAAAATTCTACTGAAATTCGAGGGTATGAGCTGAAATTTTGATGATGTGGGTAGTTTCTGTTGCTCGAAATTCTACAGATGAACAGCTAGAAAAGGGATCTTTGCATTAATCACTGTGAAATTTTGTTGTTGTTGTTGTTGTTGTTGTTGAAGAAGAAGTTGTGTGTTTGTGGGCACTGCAAAGAAGCAAAATTGGACATGGGAAGGAAAGGACGGGTCGATGGAAAGAAATAAGAGAGAGAAACTAGAGAGAGAAAGTTGCAGAGATGAAAAATGAAAAATGAAAAATGAAAAAGAAAAAGGGAAAAAAATAATTAATTGGGATTGAATTGAATTTGGTGGTCGAGGCAGTTTTATGACTCAAGCACAGAACCTCATGCTTGGATTTTTTAATTTTTTAAAGTTTTTATTTTATTTAGCAAACGTGGGTTAAAAAAAATTACCAAATGTGAATTACCAGGTTACTAAAACGTGGGTGAAAAATTAAATGCTAGTATTAGGGTAAATTTATTTTGGATACTCATACTCTAATGTGAGATTAGTACACGTTTATTTCATGTGTTAATTCATAATTGTTGACTAATGTGAGATTAGTCATGATATGTGCTAATTATGTATAGTATTCATATTGTGTTTAATGAGATGTATATTCAGTGAAAAATTAAGATTTTAAGTAGTGTTTTTACTATTTCATGTATGTTTATTATTGCATTTAATTACTTTTGAGTTTTTACAAATACTCTATTCTGATCGCACATTAAAAAAACTCTATAGTGATCGCTATTTTTTCCTAGAAAAATCATAAGATAAGATATGGTATACCATGAAAATATTATTAGTCAAATATTTTAAAAGTTGACTGTGAAAAATTAACGATGAAAATAAATATTTAAGGATGGAGAGAATAGTTCAATTAATCCAAAATAGTTGTAATCGCTTTTAAAGAAATAGAGTGATGGATTTTGAAAAAAAATGAATGACCTAACCTTATGAATGTAACAAAATATGTGCAATATAATAATATTAATTATATTTTAAATATATGGGCGTTAATTTGTTAAAATATGGTGTTAAAGGAGTTCTGTAAACTTGATTCCATTTTTTTTTTAAACCATTGATTCCAAATTTTTATGTAACACTTCTATGACACTTTTTACATGTGTTGTAGAAGGTATTTGATAGTATCATTATTCATAATTAGTTCCTTTCACTCAAAAAATAAGTTGTTTTTTTGAATTAAAACATATGTTATTAAGTTTTATTTATCAATTTTATAAATAATGCATAAATTTTATTTATACAAACATTCTAATAATAAACCTCACATTCGCCTGTATTGAATAAAAGGGCTTATTAGCCGCTACTTATCAAAAAAAATATATATGTGTATAATTCTAAAATTTTACTATTTGCTAATAACTCATAGAAATTTCACCCAAGTTCATGACATATAAATTTATTTATAATAATTAATATGTTGAAATGATCAATCAAATGTTGAAAGAAATGTATGCAAATAATATCTCCAAAAAGATTATCAATCAATTTAGATCCTATTTGGTAAAATTACAGTTTTGATAACAAAACATGTTGATCGACGTAGCATATAGCATCTTAAGTTGCGGATACTAGTTTAAATGGCACTTTGTAGATACATGTTTACATTGTTTTTGGTAAATTTAGTGGTTCAATTAGTTGATCAATATAAATTGACATAGAATTAAAGGAAATTGATAATTTCCAAAGAGAAACTTCCAAAGAGTATCTTTTGACCGAAAAAATGAAGTGTTATTCTAAACACTAACCATTAACTTCATTAAAGTTTCAAAAAACGTCACCTGAAACGCTGAATGCTACTTCAAATGCTAGCTTACTAAACACCAACATTTGTCCAATTAGAGTACTGGTTTGATCAAAATGCTAAATGCTACATCGCTGCGCCGAAAGTTACTACTGGACACCACCTTAATAATATAGGTAGTTCAAGATAGAAATTAGATCATACATATAATTAACTTTTAACATCAAAATGCGAAATTTAACACACAATAGATGTATGTATAATCAACTTGTGATTACAATTTTAATAATGAAACAAAATAAAGTAAAGTTTTAGAGATAGCCTGATTGAGTTGAAGTGCGCAGAGCATTGTCCTAAGAGAGAATTCATCCTCATTGTACTGGAACATGTTTGATAAACACAATCTTCTCCCATGATATAACCTTTTAAATGCAACAAGATGAGTACTGAACCTGTTATTTAACCCGATACTCAAAATAGTAATATTACCATTAAATAATAGTAATTATAAACTTTCCCTTCAAAAAAAATTATAAACTTGCAAAATTTATTTTCACAAATTCTAACAAAAAGAACAAAGAGACTTTAATCAAAATCAGGAGAAGATAATTAATTTGCTATCAAATACTACACAAAGCAAGTTGAATTGCTATGTTTAATTTGTAAAAGGTGATGAGAAGAACCAAGCAAGCAATATGAGTAATAATACTAGTAATAAAAATATATATAGTGTTAATATTGAAGAAATTAAAACTCAATACTCTAAAAATGAGGCTAAAAAAGAGTATCTAAAGTTAAAAAAGGGATGTTAACTCCATGTTATTCTCTAGTAGTAACAACCTCTGACTGATTAACAGGAATAAAAATTAGAACAAGTCAATAATTCAGTAAAATTAAATGAGAATAATTCAATTTAAATGAGGTATGATAAATGAAATAATTCGATTAAAATAATTAAAGTAAACTTATTTATCACTTTTTATAACTCTAACAATGGTTATTTTTAATTAAAGTAGGGATAATTATCATAATTTGGATAAATTATAAACTTTCACTTCAATTCCAAATATCTTCTCAAATTAGATAAATAGACAAATATAATGGGACAGGGATAATATACTGAAATTTCGGCATGGAAGACATAACTATGTTTTTTTCACAGGTTTTACTATTTGCTAATTATAACTCATAGAAATTTCACCCAACATGTAAATTTATTAATGATAATTATTATGTTGAAAATGTTCAATCAAAGACATAAACATGTCTTGAGATAGTGATAGTGTAATGGGCCACTATCTCTTCAAGGTTGTCTTGTAAATCATCAATTAGTACTCTTGTTTATATTTTATCCACAGTCCAAAACAATTTGTCCATTTTAATTTGTTTGGTCCTTTATAAAAAATTAAAAATTTATTATTTTGCAAAAATAAAGATCGAGGACAAAAAAGTAATTGAACTCGTCTTATTTTTTGTAAAGATATACTCCCTTTCTGCGACATTATTTATTCTGCATGTATCGTAGTCTTTGGTACACATATGTTTTATTAAAAAATATAATATTATACTCTTATAATAATATTTTCTTTACGAATGTAAGATGATACCTTTGTATAATAAAGTTTAATGTATATATATATAATAATAAATGTTGAAAAATTAATGATCAAAATTTTTAAAGTTTGAGTGTTGTGTAGATCTAGGTGACAGATTTATCTCTTAAAAAAGACTTCCTAATCCAACTTTACATGGAAACAATATGAAAACTATTTAGTTCATTTTTATCGACGTAAAAGGAATAGTTGAAATATAACTATATTGATTGACTGAGAGAGAGATAAGGATAAAACAATATAAGAAATTATCTCATGCATGTATGGGTATGCAAACCCTACATGTAATGATAAGCCCAATGATCCATTGTACATCATACAATCAACCTATCAGAAATACAAATAAAATAATTTCAAAAAACAGCTCAAAACTTGAATTTAAGCCATAAAATAAATACTCACATATATACCAATCATCTAAGGACTTGATCGAGATTATAAACAACCCAATATTAATCAAATAACATGCCAAATCGCAACCATAAAGCAAATCTACGCATTTCGCAATTAAAACCAGAAAAGGAACAAGATATGATCACCTCTAAAGGAGCAATCCACCAAGGTTGATCTAAGGGACCAAAGGAACTTGCATAAAGATTAAATCACCATCATGGAGCTTGAATACCCAAGTTGAAATATAAAAAAAAAAAATCCACCATTCAACTCTAAAGAAATCACTCTTCTATCACCACCATCTCCATGGATAAAACTTAGTATAGATTTTTGAAAGAGTTTGTAAATACCCAACATTAATTTATAATTTATCATAAAACTTAGCTCCTCGTTACATCAAATGTCTAAGTATAAATAAACATTATTTTAGGTAGGGTAATCAAGAAAACTCTAAATTTTCAAGTTTATACATAATTCCTAGTGGGAGAGAGGCACATTAGAGTAATTAAAAGGACAAACGGATAATTACATGGGTTAAGAGGAAAATCCCTTAAAAATAAAAAAAATCAAACAATCAAAGAAATATAGGATGACACGACCGTGTCGTGTCTTGACACGGTCCATGTCAGGTTCGACACGGATCGTGTCACTTTTTCTTACAAAAAAGCTAATTTTGATTTGAGGGGACACGAGTGTGTCCTCCTCCTATGACATGATCGTGTCACCCCGTGGGAGGGAGGACCATATATCGTGTTTAAGGATGAACGACTGTGTCTTAAGGCTCTCATCTCATACCTGGCTTGATGAGCTTTGTGAGGGACATAACCGTGAGCCCATGTGACACGGTCGTGTGCCCCATTTTACTTTCATTCTTCTTTTGTAACTTTCGTGGATCTTCCTACTCTTCCTAAGCATGAAGATAAAGACTAAAATACCCTTGGTGGTCCAAAAACACCATAATGTCCTTGGATTGATCTTCCTTAATTGTAAAAGATTGAATTACCCATTTAGGTCATTTTGTTCACCCACTTGGACCCAGAACCGAGAGAATAGTTATGTCTCACCTCTTTAGTTGTACCGAAATTCTGTAGTCCCCTTAGAAGGACTCAGAATGGTCCCCGAGGATGGACTAAAAGATGAGGGTAGAAATATATCATTACTTAGGCAAAATCTAAACCTAAATGGTGAAATTTGGAGGTTGTGGCTACTCCCAACCTACTTCTAAGAGGATGGACTAAAAGATGAGGGTAGAAATATATCATTACTTAAGCAAAATCTAAACCTAAATGGTGAAATTTGGAGGTTGTGGCTACTCCAACCTACTTCTAAAACTAAGTAATTTATAATTGTCATAATCTCAACTCTTTAATACACAATTAAAAATTATGTCATAAGATATTGTAATTAACATGTGATTAATTTTTGGATGATAATATACTGATCTAACTTTACTATTGGACAACAATATTCTTGATCTTTATACCTAGGTGACTTTATTATACCAACAATAACTAAGACGGTGGTGAATCAGTCTCCATGCTGACGTGGCTGGCGAAGGCAAAAAACTTGCCTTAACCTAATAACTTCGTTAACCACTTCATTTTTCTTACTAACCCACATTACAAGACATTCGTTGGTTGTGTGCCATGTCAGTATGAAAACCAGTTCACCACCTCCTTAGTCACTATCCTAAGCCCAATTTTCTTAACGTGGGTTAGTGAGAAAAACCAAGTGGTTAATGGGGTTATAGGTAGGGGTGGGCACAATATCCATAATCCGAGATACGATCCAATTATCCGAAAATCCGATCCGAAAAAATGGATAATTAGCGGATAATTTTTTATTTTCTTGGATCGGATATCCGATCCGCTATTTTTCTCCGGATCACGGATCGAATACGGATCGGAAAATAAAAAACTCGGATATCGGATCGGATATCCGAAAATCCGATTTTTTTCAACAGACTCCTATTCACAGTTTTGCACGCCATAGTATTTACTCCTAGTACAATTCCCAGGCGGCCTATTTACTCCTTTAGTCTCCCAAGTCCAACGTCTCTTCAGCCTTCACACTTAAAATATACAATGTCATTGTGTTTGTGTTTTTTGTTTCTCATCTTGCCCACTGCCCCGTGGATAATCCGTTATCCGATCCAAAAACTCGGTTATCCGTGACTTTTGGATCGGATACGGATCACAAATTTATAATCCGACAATCTGGTTAACCAAAATGCGGTTATCCGTAATTTAAGGATCAAATACGGATCGGGATATTGACTATCCGACTTTCTGGTTATCCGATCCATTTTTATGCTCGGATCGGTTATGCAATCCGCGCCCACCCCTAGTTACAGGACAATGACCAATTATTTTTCCTCCGCCTATCACGTCGGCACGGAGACCAGTTTACCAGTCACGACCCCCTTAGTTATTGTTGGTATATATAATAATATCACCTAAGTATAAAGGTCAGTAATATTATTGTCCAATAACAAAAATCGGTATATTACCACCCAATACCCCAAAAATCGGTATAATGTCATCCAATATCCCTAATTATAATCCCCGATATTTTCAACCCCAACACAAAGGCTCACACCCCTCTCCACAAACAAAAATAGGAAAAGAAAAAGATGGGGGGGGGGGAAGTAAGGAAGCTGTCATATATCTTCTCAAGAGATAATTGTTAGAATTTTAATTAAATATGTGATTATAATATAACATAGTTTATTGTGGACTTAATTAATGCAAAGTTATTCAACATTATTGAGTGCATTTAGACATACAACACATTGTCCACTTCTGATTTGTGTAGATAATAGCGATACTATTATGATATAGACTAATCCACCAATAGTAAGCAAAATCCAGCTATCAGAATCAACTTCGTACAATTATATCAATTCTTAATATAACTTTAACTATATATATGACATTTTTGTTGAAAATTAGTAATCCTATTTAATACAATATTGGTCCAACTTTCACAAGGGAGTATGACAATCTATAGGGAGTGTTTGGTAGGAGCCTTAGGGAAATTTTTCTCGGGGAAATTTTTGTAAGGGAAGTCTGTCATGGGAAAGATTTTCCAAGGAAAATATCTCTTAGGCCCCCCTAAGGAAAATTTTACCTAAGAAAATGTAGAAAATGGTGAGTCCATCTTAAAATTTTTTCCAAGGTCAACCTACTTCTAAATATGGGAAAAATAAGTCAACCTAGGAAAATTAAACATTTCCCCGCATCTAACTTTTAATATTATTTCATAAATGTTTCTGTTGTCACTTTGATGTTTTACTTTAATAGAGTTTCTAGATATTATTTCTAATGAGCTTAAAAAATAGATGAGAAAAATTTTCTAACCCCTAGCTGAGAAGAAACTCTTCTATTTGTTTGATTGTAGACGAAATTATTTGGAATATCAACTAAATACATACTAACTAATATATGAGCATTATATTTATGTGAATTTTATTAAAGTTTTTCAATATTGTTGAATTGAGTTTGTTTAGACATGCAATATGCCTGCTTCTGAGATAACAAGATCGAAACTATGGTGATGAACTAAATAACCAATAATATAGAAATGAGATATTACAATGACACACTAAATAACTAATAGTAAGGAATGTTCAACTAGTGATAGAACAATTTATTGTATTTGTTTTGATTCGATTATAAACTTAACAGTCAAAGTTAAATGTTGACCAACATTAACAGCAGAAATCTTATTTTTTTTAATTGAGGCGTTGCAGTATATATATTATTCCTAAGATAATAGCCTATACAAACTAATAGTCATTTCTTTTCTTGGGTGCAAAATGCATCCTTTTTTTTAGGTTATTCTTAAGTTTATTTTTCTTTTATCGAAAAGTATTTTTATTTTATACCTTAATTTTTTACTATGTACTATTGTCTCTACATTCACTATTTGTGAGGTCCAAAATGTGACAAGTTGATTGCAAATTGTAATGTATATCATTGCTCAAACTTTGACATAAAAATCAATTCTTTTTTTAGCTTTCACTTTTTTTTTTTGGAGATCTTTACTTTAGCATCATATTTGAGTTGGGAAGGTAAGAGACATGGCATACGGACAAAGCTTTGTATGGGATATATGGATACATCATATGGAAGTATATATGGCCATGTCACATTTTATTACAGTCAGTAAAATAGAGGTAAATATTAACATCAACAAAATTTAAAACCAAGGGAGAAAAATTCTAGCTGCTTGGAGAAAAATTCTAGCAACCTTTATCTCTTCCTCTTCTATGAAGAAATCACCGTTATTTCTTTCAATTTTTGTTAGGTGCCGCTGTCAGTTATAATTGTCGGTAGCAAACACTATTTTTTTAAGGGTTCAATTAGACTGAGTCGTTGAAAATAATCCAAACTGACTTTTTGGCTGAGAATGTGCCAAAATTTTTACATATTTACTCTTACTAAACCAGAAGTGAATTCCTACATCGCAAAGCTGACTTGGCACCCTTGAAAAGTTCAGACTTGACTGAAAATAATATAAATGGATTGAACCAAATATTAACCCACTGCGTCTTTGAATGTTTTAAAGCTGTTAAGTCAATTTTATGACGTAGGAATTCAATTATGGTTTAGTCAGAGTAAATAGGAAAAAAGTTTGACACATTTTCAGCCAAAAAATCAGTTTGAATTATTTTCAACCACTCACCTCTGACTTCGGATTATTTTGAACCAGAAACCCTTTTTTTAAAAGTATTTATAGACTTTTGGCAGTTTGATAGTCTATTTATAGTTATTTCTATAAGTTCTCTCTTCAATATTATGTGAGAGTTTGGTTTAGTTGTTGATTTGGATCCTTACTACTGTGAGTAATATTTCTCTCTATCACTATGAGTTTTGTTCTCGCATTGGTGCGAGTCTAGTAAATATGAAGATATTTAGTTGGTATTATATAGATGTTGTTAGTTTTCTACTGAAGCTAATCCAACAATAGAAATTCATATAGTTCTACCATGATACTCTTTCTTTCAAGAATCATTCATCATATCAGATAAATTTATGTAGCTTAAAAGGTTATGTTATAGCTAATGTTGTTCAAGAAAGCCTCAAAGATATCAAAGTGTTATTAATTAATAATTAGTAGCCTATCAACTTTGACGGTTCGCTCAACAATTCAGCGGCGCGAGATTTCATTGTCCGATATTGGAGAGGGGGGCTGCTGAGAGCTGGGGTACGCTCGTATGTGGATGCCCCTATCTTGGTTGCTGAATCTAGAGCTCTTCAGGACGGGTTGAAAGATATCTGCGAGATGAGGTTTTCTAATATCATCATAGAAGGAGACAACTTAGTGGTGATCCAAGCAGTTAAAGGAGAGTTCTCAATTCCTTGGCAAATCAAAGGTCTTATGCAGGACATCCAGATTCTGATGGGTAGATGTAATGCTTTCAAAATCTCTCATATCTACAAGGAAGCAAATGGTGCTGCGGACTGGTTATTAAAACAGGGTCATACAGCTTCCGCGGCAGGGAATTGGTCCACTAGCAATGATCCAACCTTAAATAACATTATCGGCCTCGACAGAGCGGGACGATTTCTTGTGAGAAGACATCGTTAGCCTGTTTCTTCTCTTTCTTACCCGTTGTTAAAATAAATAAATAAATTAGTAGTCTATCAGCTTGAAGAATACTGTGGACAATTAATATGAAAGGGAACGTGTAATTTATACATAGTAATTACATGAATTATATTCTCATGTTTGGAGTTTTGTTTCTTTTATGATTCAAACGAGTTTCTTCAAATTTAATCATTTCAATAATTTGATTCACCATTCTATCTAAAGTGTTTCAAGATCAATGCAAAAATAACTGAAAAAAAATCCTACAAACATAAAGAATATAATTATAGATTTGATAACATAACTTTTGTAGAATATTATTTTCACATTGGACTAAAATTCTGCATCCTCCAATTAAAATGTTGATAATTGGTGAAATGGATAAGATAACACAGTCGAATTATCCATTTGCATCATTGGTTGTTCAATCAAATCGTCCCGTAGGTTTTTTTTTAAATTTTTTTTAAAAAATTTTATGGACCCATGTTTTGTTTTAAGTTTCTGACAAAAGGCTTTTTGTATGATTTCTACTCCTTTTGTGTTTAATTAAAACCCTTGTCCTCTTATTATTATTGTCAAAAGTTCTCAGTTTAAATCATATAATTTAGTCACCTTCATTTTAAATAAATATACTACTACATTATAATAAACTTTAAATAAATATAGTCTCACGGGCTCACACATAAGATACTAATATAAACTATAGTTAATCTAACCAAAACAAATACACGAAATTCTGTCTGTGTAATGTGTGAAAGGTCAGATGTGGTAATCTTACTTCAAAATTTTGTAATTTAGAGAAACTGATTTCAATTAATTCCAAAATTGAGAAATCTTTCACTAACTACTAATCCATGGAAAAGAAGTAGAGGAAGTTTGATGAAATTAATATTGTTAGAATATATAACTATTACTGGGCCTCAACTATAAGTTTAAGCATTTAGTTGAAATATCAGAGCCACACTAATGAATAAGATGTCTCAAATTCGAATCTCAACACTCCACATATTCATTTGCGCAAGATAAATGGGTCTTTGCAGCATTTGCGTGAGATGGCGTGTTAAAGTATATAACTATTACTGGACCTCAACCATAAGCTTAAGTTTTTGGTTGAAATTGTTCCACAAACATTTTACTCAAATCCATTGTAATCTAAGCTGAAAAAAAAAATCATTTTTTCAACTATTCAAATTATTGACAAATAAACTATATATTAATTTAGTATAAATGGGCAAAATGGATTTCTTTGTCCTCTCACCCCTGGTTCTTTATTTTTCCATTAAAGTCTCTCAAGCTAACAGCTGTGTACGTAAGGGGGTGGTCGATTGTTCAGTCATTTTCTGTTCATCTTTACTTTATTATTAATAAAGTGAGTAGTGGTTGTGTAAGTTGTTGAGTTGTTCTGCATTGGCTGTGTATATAATGTTTATAATGGTTCGACTGCTCCGCTATAAAAATTATTTGGGGTTGAATTGGACTCAAATTAAGGATCAGCCAATTATCTCCTTCATGAGAGAGCCGCATTTTTTTTCTTTCTATATTGTGTTCATTTATTATTATTTTTTTAATGTAAAACTTTATATATGAATTCTAAAGGATATAGATAAAGTGTTGTATATATATGAATGCAGTTCTAATTATTCTAATATTAACAATCATCGAATTTACCTTCAATTTTATTTTTAAATAAATATATATAATTAATTTTTTCAATAATTTCTTCATAGATTTTTTATTAAATATAATTTTTAAAATGCTACCAAATGACCCTTACAATACTTTTAAGATTTTTTTTTGAGCTCGGGTAAAGGAAGATTACAAAGGAATTTAGGAGACTCTTCTTACAAGGCGTCTTCCTAAGTTATCATGAAACAAAATAAAAGAAAACTCAGACAACGGGCTAAAACTCCAAACATCTAGGTTTTGAGTAGAGTAACCCATGTTAGTTAACCAGTCCGCTGCCATATTAACTTCTTAAAAATAAGCCCGCTCCTTTGCCGGATTTTTTCGCGTTTTTTCGGGTTTTACCCGAAAATCCGCTCTTCAACTTCAGTGTCCTCAAATATTTGTAAATACATTTTGATATCTCTAATAATCATATCAATCTACCACGATACTTTGAACACACTTTTAATTGCTTGAATAAGAATCAAGTTATCGCTTTCAATCCGGACCTTTGTGCTACTTTGAGATTGAGTGTCATTTTGATATTACACCATGAAAATTTTACCATGGGACAACAATGATGTATCTTCAAATAAAATAATATGAAGATGGTGGGGAGAGGATAAAAAGATAAAAAGCACCCCCCACGTGACAAAGGTACTATAATGGGTCTGTCACGTGGAACTAAACAAAAATCCTCCAAAAACCACGTGAAGTTTTGGGGTCAACCAACGAATAGTATATCGATCATCACTCATAATATTCCTTCAAATCAAAAGGCTAATGTTAAACCAAAAAAATAAAATCAAATAAAATCAAATCAAATAATTGTACACTCTTCGATTAAAATAACGAACAAAAAAGTGAAGTATAATTGACAGATGGTGTGTTTTTCATGAAAACAAAATCATTGTGTGCTCAGAGAAAGTGTGCTATACTTGAAAGATTGTGTGCATTTAACCCTAATAAATTATTCCTATATTTTTTGGTTGCCTTTTAAAAAAAATTACTTTTTTTATATTGTTGAAATTAAAGATTAAGGAGACAGTAATAACAATGATGTGAAATTAATAGAGAAAACAACAACATCAAAGTAACTAATAATATAGAAATAACACAACTAAATAGTTAAAGATATATATATCGCAGAAAAAAAATTATTACATATATACCAAAATTTTGAATTCATCGACAATATTGAAGCATGTAGGGTAGTATGCCCTAAAGATGAAAGATGATAACAATTGTCATTGGATACAGAGAGATATTTATGCATTGGGTGGATGTCTAGGCACTGAGAAGAAAGGGCATGTTGAGAGGTGACAGGTCATGAAGAGATACCGTCTGTGATCCATGGATGCCCAATTGGGAAATCGTATTCAAGCTTTAGGGTTGGTGTATGTTCTTTAGACTTATCAAATTTGACATACTGAAATATCTGAGTAGCTAAAGGAAGAGAAATTAATCGAGACTCGTTAGTAGCGCGAGTGAGAGCACACATCCCATTTTTGCAAAGCAAGGTTATGAAAACCTATGAGAAGCAATTGGGTGCATCATTAACTAAACAATTATTTGATTATGTTGTTTGGGGCTTAATCTAACCGAAGTTGTTGACTTGTTTGCCCTAATGATGACCTTTTTTAGTTCTTTTGTATCTGATCAAAGAAAGTCTCATTTTACCAGCCTTAGTCAAATAGGGCACAGAACACAATTCTTAAACAAAAGAATGGCAATGAAGAGGTACATGAGTGACTTGATCGAAGGGAGATGTGCAATAGCCATTCGATTAAAAGGAGAGGAATGGTTTGATCGCCAACAAAAGATAAACATGGGAAACAACACTCCCAACAAGCAACGGAAGAGCGCGCTAGTGCGAAAGCCATTGCGTTAGTACGTACATATGTTTTCTTGCTTCGGTCTATAGCCTTAGAAGGTGGGAAGGAAATCCTAGAAAATCTCAATGTGGAAAAGAAACTTTCATTTCTAGTTTTATTGAAACAGGATCTTACTCCAATAGCCTGCCCCAAATGCCTTATTTGGCCCTCCATATATGATGAGCATGGTGAATATTGTCCTGCAACTTACCCATCAACCTTGTCAATAGTTTCTTCTTGGAAGAGGTTGGTTAACTGCATATAATAAAAGTATGAAATGAAAATACTTTCTGCCTCTATCTATCCCATGATTTGACACATCAAGAATATTTATCCTTGCAGGGCAAACCCATTACCTTAAGCAATAAACTTGGTCAGATTCTATGTGGGAATAAATATAGCTATCAACTAAGTTTTTGGATGTAAGGGTATGCTCATTTGGAATGTATGTAGGACTTAACTATATTCTACCTATGTTATCTATTTCTATTTACATTATATACATTATCTACGTTACTAATCTATATTTAAACATTCATATATTTCCACCGAACTACTTTATCTACCAATACCTATCCAATTCTATCTATATTATTTAACCTTTCTTATCCTACTCCTACCTATCAAAAAAAAGAACATAACTATAGATTTTTCTCCACTAGAAATTGGGATAGCTAAATCAAGTATGAATCCTTACCATAAAAACTCATTTTAGATGATTCATACAATTACTTTTATTATTAATTTAACCATTTTTTTTGCTACTTTTTATAAAACTTTTACTAAGACCAAAGTTGTAAATATTGTCCCAAACATTACACCATATCATTTGAAAGGGGATTGAGGATGTAGATGAGAATGAGAATTTATCATAACAATGAAAATGAAAATTAGAATGTGTTTATGAATTCCCGACTCCATCATTTATTTATTTTATGGTAATTCAAAATGAAAATAAATAGAAGTGACATTAAGAATAAGTACATATGTTTTTAATAACATTTAATAAAACACCATCAATTAATTTAAGTAGAATAAAGTAACATTGGTAATTAATTAAATATAGAAATAATATTAGTATTGAACATGAACTTATGAATTCCCAATATAAATTAATTCAATTATCTCACTTACCCTAGTAATAGAATAGTGGTAGTAGCTTGTAGGTTTACATTCAAATTCCCTCTCCCACATCTTTTATTATTCTCATCAAACAAACATGAAAATTGTATTACCAATTTATATATCCATCATACCAAACGGCTAACACCGAGTCGAGATATTTTAGACTTACGCACATTAGGTTTCCTTTGTAGGCATCAGTGGATTATTGGATTGGACCTGCTTACTTTAATAATTAAAAAAAAAACTAAAAAAAGAATTTAACAAAAATCAAAAGTTGAGCTATTTATGATATAACAGAGAAGTACCCTAACAATGCTTTTGTTTCTCTGTAAAAGGGATAGAAACCATCAAACATCCTGAAGAAGTGGCCTATTTTTTAGCATCCCTTAAGACTTACAATTTAAAAGTTTGAACCAAGACAATAAAATCAGTGCTTTTGCACACACTACTACTTAACACTGACACCTGATTGACCTGAATAATGATGATCTTCCCAAACTGCAAAATCCCAGATGCTCTGAAACTGAAGGAGCATGAAAATAAAAAAGAGGACAAAAAGAATGCTTGAAGAAAGAAGGTTAGCCTCGTCCTGAACCGCTTCACTTGGTGTAGAGGACATCCTCCCAAGGGTGACGGTACAGCGGCTGCTTCAATCTCTTCTGATCGAACGTGTGCCTGATGTTTCCGACAGTTAATATATACGGCCAATATCATGTCAAAACGGGCAAATTCGAATCAAAACGCATGTTAATTATGCGGGCTGAGGTAAGACTGTAAGAAGACTGCCTACATCTGGATCTTTCCAAACCCCGCCCAAACCAAGCGGGACCCACAATGGGAGTTCAGTAATACATCCAGGCAGCAAAAGGGTTGGGTCTAGACCTGTCAATTCCGGCGGGGCGGGGCGGGTTCGGTATGCCCCCGTATTCCGGGTTTGTTATATTTTAGGTTTGAAAAACCGGGTCGGGTCTTTTGGTTTGTGCTGATCTATTTCAAGTAGTACTACCATCGGAGGGTTGATGTAATATGTTTGGCTAGATTAAGCTTAATGTCAAGTCATTCGAGGTTTCTGTCGCATTTGGTCTCTCGACAAAGCTATTGAAAACATGTGATCAACATAGGTCTGAAAATGTAATCAAGTATGAAATGAATCAGGGAAATCTCAAGCTGATTGGCCAAGATTAAGTGGTTGTATGTCTTTTAGATCTTAGTTGGGCACTGGTCCTGTTTGACAACTATGGCACAAATAGTTTTTATTAGGTATAACAACCAATGTAATTCTTTGATAACTCGTGTGACATACGAAATAGTGAGATTAGCCATCAATTATGTGACGATAAATGAAGAATGTGACTGGTGACCAACTGACAGTCTGACAGTGGCCAATACCAATGAACCTCAGCAGTGGTGTGTGAAAGACTTTAGACTATGTTCTTTATATGGGTAGGGTGAAGTTGGGAAAATAAGCGTGGGTAAATCATGGTAAAAAGAGGTAAATTTTGGAGAAAATTGAAAAAGAGGTAAACAAACTCAAAGGATGTGTTCTTTTCAAGGGTATAGAAATGTTGGGTCAAGTAAGAATAGGTAAATTGAGGTGAAAGTTAAAAAGTTGACTGGTGGAACTATAGCAAGAATAGGTAAAAGTTAGGTAAAGGGGGTTTTCACTGAGGAGTTTTAGCATGAAATACTTTGGATTATAAGGTTCTAGAAGAGGCTACGGGGTTTTTAATTATATTTATATCCATGGAGGGTAGCATATTACCGGGAACGCTACATACACATGCGACCCTCGTTCCAGGAACAAGTGTTCCTAAGTCAAAACTAGACTAAAATTGTATAAAGATTAGAGACCCGCGTTTCTAAGTCAAAACTAGACTAAAATTGTATAAAGATTAGAGACCCGCGTTCCCGGACTAACGACCCGGGAAGCGTTCCTGGTAACTATGAAGGGTAGTATATACAGGTATCCATGGTTCTGAGTATTAATTAAGAATCGCATACTCTCCTAGGATTTTATAGTCCAAAGTCTTTCATACTAAAACTCTACGGTCAAAAACCCTAGGACGTCAACCATCTACAAACACACACTAAATAGGAATTCATAATAAAGGCGTAATCCTGGAGTGGGGCCGGCTTACCCGATCAGACCAATGGAACGAGCCAGGACAAAAAGCCCATTCAGATAACCAATCTCGATAATCTCATCAATTTCTTGTTGGGTGAACATTCCGCTGCCTGAGAGGAGATCCAAGAAGAGTGACCCAATAGCACCGTCTACGTTAAGGACCAAGTTGTTTGCCTTTGAAAGGGTGTATGTCTCAACTTGAACAGCATATTCCATGTACTTGACTGAAGGGAAGTGTGTGCGGGCGAATTTCTGCAAAAGCTCGACTCTCTTGTCTCTGTTGTCCCCTCTCTTGATTCTGTTTCAAGTTAACAGAAGCAATTCAAACAAGGTCTAGGGAATGAATAATTAGATGGATCTGCACAAAATCGGATAAATGTAAAACTAACCTGTGCCCAATTCCTGGCACTCGGATGCCCTTCTTCTTCATGCTCTCCACAAACTCGTATGGTGTCAGATTCTGGCAGATTAGTAAAGTATGACATATTAGTAAAGTATAATTTGGACTTTATAAGTTATTTGTTGCTCCAGGGTCCAACGACCAATACTGAAACTACAGCTTACCCGGTCATATGCATCCTTGAAGTATCGAGCTGCATCATCGATAGCCCCACCAAATCGTGGTCCGATAGTAAGCAAACCTGGTTGAGAGAAAGCAGGTTAGGGTTCTATTACTAGTCACCATCAATATCACCAAACCTAAACTTCAAGAGTTCAAGTTATGTCACTACTCTTCATTTTAGCAAAACTGCCCATGCTGTGAATTAGATGCTCAAAACAAATCTGAAAACTAGACAATTCATTAAGTTCATAAAATCACAAATCCGTCAGAAATGTACAACTCTGACAGCTGCACTTGTAGTCATGTTGGATGCTTGTTGATCTTGCACTTGGGTCATTTGGGTCAAGGTTAGGTCAGGTCAACTTGGGCCGGGTTGATTTTGGGTCGCTTTGTTCTTAGTCCGATAAGCTTCTCTAGCGAAAACGAATATCTTTGGTGAAATGTCGGGTCATTTCGTTTTGGATCAATTACTTTTGGCATTTCTGGGTCGGGTCAGATGTGTCATTCGGGTTGGATCAGTTTTGCTAGGCCTAGGTGCTTGTACTTTTAAGTATAAATGACAAAGGCTTCAAACACCCATATCATTCCATATGAGAAACGAAGGTAATACCTGAAACAAGACTGGAGACAAGGTCTTTCCCAGCTCTTGCTGTTACTATTGTGTTATGAGCACCAGATACACATGGACCATGGTCGGCACACAACATGATACAGATCTGGTGACAACAGAAATATTAGTAAAATCGACTAACACACTATTTGTTTGAAGCATAAACATGACAAAAAATTAGGAAAATTCACAAGAACTTGTTCACAAACAGACCTCAATAAATTGTGTACAGTAACGGGGAAGACTACGCTTGAACCACAGCAGAGAAATAACATCACCAACACCATAACCTTGCTCAATAATGGATGACATTGGAACACCAGCATAGCACGGCTCCTCCCCTGAGAAAAGCAGGCCAAATTGATCATGAAACCAAACTCCATACTAAGCGAAGAGTGATAACTTAAAAGAGAAGACAGAAGCAAAACCTCGGTCATCAGAAATGGTAGAGATAATATGGGTTGGAGCTCGAACTTTCCCACTCTTAATAGCAGAGTTAAGATCCTCGGGTATTTGTGGAGGCGTAAATTCCTTTACTGGTGTGATCTTCCCCTCTTCAGCCTACCAGAAACATGACCAACACAGTAAATACGATATAAAAAAAAGACTGGACCTGGCAAAATTTGACCTGACCCAAACCCGCCTTAAAATTCAGGGTTTTGAACATGATTTCCAAACCCGAACCCAACCCGACCTGTATTTAACCCATCCGACCGAATTGACAGGTCCAAAGACTACACACGTGCAACCAACAGCAAAAAAAGAGGTGAAAGACGAACCAGTTTGTCAAATGTCTGCTTGATAGCACCTTCAAATGCTTCATAGGAGTCCGGAACAACAGCTCCTGCATCCCTGAGTGCTTGATTTTTCGCTTGCGCAGACTCCATTTCTCCACCACTTTTTGCACCCTAATTCAGGCAAAAATTTATAGATTGGTTAATCTGTTCAAGCCACCATTGTTCAATTCAATAAAGGATCGTATGATTGTTGATTAGTACTTACGGCGTGGCCAAATTGAACTTCTGATTTAAAGAGCCTTGCACAGGTTCCACTGACCCAGGCAACAACTGGTTTATTGATTTTTCCCTGCTTCAGGGCTTCAACAAGGGAGTACTCATCTCGTCCACCCAACTCCCCAAGTACAACAATCATCTTAACCTGCACAGTGTTTGATAGAGTCTAAGAGCAACGAGCAGCATGACATAATCGAAAATTTAGACAAGTCTAGCAGACCTAATGTGTACCGTGTATGACAGAATAACAATTTTTTGGGTTTTTTTTTTTTGTGGGGGGGGGGGGTGATGGTTTAAAAGGTGAAAATCCAACAAGAACATAGGGTCCGTTTGGACCTAGAAAAACAAGGTGGAAAAAATATCTCATGGAAAACAAAAATAGGGGTAAAATTTTTTTAGGGTAAAGTACATTTCTTTCTATTGTTTGGTTTAAGTAAAATTTTGAAGGAAAAAATTGATTTTCCATTCAACTTTCTTTTCCTTGTTTGGTTTGAGAAAAAATGCATGGAAAAATAAAATTCGCATGGAAACTTGTAAATGTCAAGTTTCATTTTTCTAGATCAAGAGAGAGAGAGAAGAGAGTTGCAGAGAGAGAAGAGACTGAGAGCGAGAGAGAGAGAGAGAGAGAGAGAGAGAGAGAGAGAGAGAGAAGAGCGTGAGAGAGAGAGAGAGAATGTTAAATTTTTCTCTCAACTTTCCTTTCATTTTTGGAGGGAAAAGTTTTTGTTCTTTGCTTCCCCAAATTTTCCATGTAGTTTTCCAACTACTTTTTTGTCCATTCATTTTTCTTCAATCCAAACAAGGGAAAAATTCTCATTTTCCAAATTTATTTTTTTTCCATGCTGTTTTCCTAGGTCCAAACGGACCCATAAAGATTTTTTCCTTGGCCTGCAGAGTAAGATCACAAATTGAACCCTCTGTTCGTACTTGTTAATTTGTAGGGTAGGATCATGATTGTATTTCACTAGCAATGTCATGGGTTAGTGTACGGCTTACAAGTTAGAATCGAGAGATTGATCTTAGACAAGTAGATGCAGCTAGCGACAATACAAAATCCACTCTCAAGTAATTATACATCCTCGCATTATTAGGCAGGTAACTTCCAGTGCCTCTGATTTGTAACATCTCCACTATTGACAAAATGTAGAAAAGGAACCTATAATAATGCGAGTAGTAGAATTCTAAAAGTATCAACAAAGAGATCTAACACGTAATTGTTCTCCGAAAACGCCCTAAGTGCAATTTATTAGGTGCACGTGGAGCATGTACTCCACATACTACGATTGTTCACCCACATATAATAGGTTGTTCACCCACATAAATGAGGTTGTTCACTCTGATTATTATGATTATTCACTCGCAAATATCTGGAGCACGTGCTCTGGGTGCATGTAATATATATTGCGCCCTAAGGGGGAGAGAAAACTTGTGCAATATACACCTTCCACATCCCTATTCAAGTGACGTCAACATAAAATTAACTTGTTCTTCTTCCTTTTTACTTTGAAACCTTTTCATCTACAACTTGATCAAGTGCTACATATTTAACTATTTATAAATGAGGAACTTTGACCACATAGACTAGAAAACACAAAATGCTCATAAAAGCACTAGGCACGGTCCCATTCTCAACAAGTTACATACCTGTGGGATGTTGTTAAACCTTAGGACATGATCTGAAAGAGTAGACCCAGGGAAGACATCTCCGCCAATGGCGATACCTGAAGACAACATCCCCAAATGCCACAGTTTCAACCACATTCCGATATATTGATTGAGGAATCCTACAATCAATAGCGAAGAATTTTGACAAATATCTAAATACCTTCGTAAATACCATCGGTCACACGTGCAATGGTGTTGTACAATTCATTAGACATTCCACCCTGAAATTATGAATGATAGAAAATGAAACTATTTCGTAACGTATTATTAGGGAACAAACAAAAAAAAGTTTTTATGACCACCAGAAGACATGTATAAATAGCATGTAAGAGATCAAAGCCACTTACAGATTTAGAAACAAAACCAACAGATCCCGGCCTGTAAAGTTTGCATTGGATAATATTGTCAATTGTCCCGGCAGTGTCACCAATTTTAAAGGCTCCAGCTTGAATGCCTCCAACGGTGGCAGGACCAATAACAACCTTAAGGCCCAAGCAAAGCCAAATTAGACATCAATTGCTGAATCTGATGCATAATAACAGAAAAGCAAATGTGGAAAAAGAATCACATAAAGATGGCTAGCTCTATTGTTGTTACCTTGTTATTTGCACGTGCATATGCAATCAACTGCTTTGTGTTTGACTCAGGAACACCTTCAGCTATTATAGCAACCACTCTAATGGTTGGCTGTTTCAAAGCAGCCATAGATGAATCCGCCGCACTACAGTTTTAAAATTAAGTTCATGAGCACAAAACGCCGTATTTTACACTTTTACCCATTTTGAGACTGACATAGCAGGTGATACTAACCTCCTAAACGAAGCAAAGTTGATGAAGACATCAGCGGTTGGATGAGCAGCGCATGCTGCTTCGATGCTGCAGATAAGGAATGAGATATCAGCTATCAGCATGGAAGCTCTATTACTACATACGTAATGGTGTCGCAAGTTCTGATACAACAACAACAGTGTAGGTCCCGCCTTTGCGGGAGCTAGGGTGGTGACAGGTTGTGCTATTTGATTAAAAGAGGTATAAGCATGAGAGAAAGTGAGGATTGCAAAATCATTATATAACAACCAGAGCACCAGTGTGGGCCCCGCTTACGCGTGATGTAGGCAGTCTTACTTCGGCACACATAAATGTGTGTGTAGAGAGAAAGGATTGGAGTCATTAAAGAGCAAAAATGCTAGTCCATAGAATGTGGAACACGTATATAAATTCAGAGCCTGCACGACACCTACTGGAGAAGACATATATACATGTCTTACAGGATTTAGGACCAAGGCTGTCCAATAGCCCGTTTCTTATAGCTACACTAAAAAACTGTATGACATGTATATTGAACTGTCCTCTATTCCTTTTCTACGAGTTACCACGCTATCTACGTCACTAGTGGTCTAATCTAAGGGTTAAGGCCCGACAAAACAGCCAATTTGCTATTCATTATCGTAAGATTTTGATGGTGTGGAATTCAATTGGGTTAGGATACTACCCAACATTACTGTTATGCTGTCATAACTACATGAAAATGATTTAGGTGACGTGTGAGGACTGAAAGAGTTAAGCATTTTGAGCACTTGATAATCGGTCAAAACATGACTAGTTGAGTAGTCCTTTTGCACCTAGTTGATTCTTGCCCATGATGCTTCTTAACCTCAGCAACTTTCCCCCTAGATTTAACAGTTAATTTTCACTACAGAACTGCAATAACCAGTTACAACAAGAACCGTATAACAATAACGAGTGCTGATCATTTCCAATTATTCATGATGACAGATCAACAAACATAACATTTCTGTCAAACAGTCAGATTTAATTGAATAACATATTCTGGATGTTCTGCTACATATCATAACCATGTTTCAGGAATGATTGGTGATACATACGTGGCATGCACCGGGATGGCGATTTCTTCCTGACCAAAGAACAATTTCTGAAACCCCTCAGAACCAGGATTAATGATTCCAGCCACCGATGGTGTTTCCCTCCCTGTACAAACAGCCATGGAGAAATGCGGCATAAGGACTTCAAATAATTCATCCATCCAATTAAAAGAAACCAAAGAAATAATTCAGAAGGGTGACCAAAATGGTAAACGTGGTTGTACATACCGCAGAGGAAATCAAAGTCAAGCATTCGCTGGATAGGAAGTTGTTTGTAATTGTAGAACAATGCTTGAGTAGTCTTGGAGAATAACTGTCCGGTAGCCATGTTGTTGACTCAACAGGATCTGCAATGACATTGCACAATTGAAATATTAATCCACACTTTCAATTCATTCCACACCACAACATTACATTAATAAAAGGATACGAGATCTCATTTGAAACATTGTTTTGCTTAAATCAAACTCTCATTCAATTGAAAGCATCTATGTCAGCCATCAGAAACAGATGAGACATAACATTTGGATGCTCCGGATCAGACTAACAATGCTAGATTTCTCCATAAAACATCGAGTGTGATCCTTTGGCCAGTAAAGTGTTAATTATAATAAGGCCATTCTTAACACTACTGTAGCACCTTAAAGACGCGACAAGTAGATAATTTCCAATTACATAAGACAATACTTCTTAATTTTCCAAAATTAGTGTTCATTCCTAATGAAAACAAGGTGTCACTTGTTAACTTTCTTAATGCATGAGGTAATTGTGTTGACATATATGCCATCTAAATACGGCCATTTTTTGAAAAATGACAGGATAACAAAATATGTAGGAAGTTCATTGAAGACCAATGAGCAACTGATCAAACGGATAACTCAAAATGGCCCTTGATATAAATATAGCAAACAAACATGCACTAGTACTACAAAGTCTACAATCATGAACTACTTCTTCGCAATCAACATAGCACACTCACAAATGCATAAACTTTCACTGCTAATTCAAAAGTTCCAGAAGAAGCATGCAATTTCAATATGAACAACACCTCATGTTTTATATTTCGACATCATTTCTTAACATATACTCCATCTAGAATTGAGCTGAATGATTAATAGCACCCGCACAAAACAAATTACGAGCAAACAAGCAACAGATCAATGAGATCACCCAAAATGGTTCTTGTCTTGATAACTATAAATAGCAAATAAAAAGCACTAAACATATAATTGATCATAACCATCCAAACCATACCACAACTGCACACAAAAATAACAAATACATATAAAACAGGAACTACTACTAATAATCAACATACCATGCTCACAAATTGTCAATTGATAACCAAAAATATCAAACAAAAAGCACCAAATACACGATCTTGATCTCAATCATCCACCCCATAAACCCAAACCACTTGTCATGAATCAACATAACATACCCACAAACGGTAATCAGCAATAGGAGCAAACCCAGAAAGCAAAATCCCCAAATCTCGGAACAATGGCAATCAATCAAACAAATTGTTGAGCACAAAAACACGACAAAATCAAGTCCCCATTTAACAAAAGAGACGTGTAGTTCTAATTAATCAACACAATAACCCATACCAAACCACAATTGCACACAAAAACAGCAAATACATATAAAACAGGAACTACTCCTAATTAATCAACACAGCATGCTCCCAAATTGGCAATTGCTAACTAAAAACATCAAATAAAAAGCACCAAATACACAATCCTGATCTCATCCTAATCATCCAAACTACACACAAAAACAGTACCCAGAAACTCAAACTACTTGCAATGAATCAACACATCATACCCACAAACTGTAATCAGCAATAGAAGCAAACCCAGAAAGCAAAATCCTCAAGTCCTGATCTCAAAAGAAAGCAAAATCCTCAAGTCCTGATCTCAAAATTCCTAATCATCCTAACTAAACACAAAAACAGTACCCATAAACCCAAACTACTTGCAATGAATCAACATATCATACCCACAAACTGTAATCAGCAACAGCAGCAAACCCAGGAAGCAAAATCCTCAAATCTCGTAACAATGGCAATCAGCGAAACAAATTCTCGAGCACAAAAGCACGAAGGAAATCAAGTCCCCATTTAATAAAAGAGAAGAGTAGTTAGAAAGAAAAGCAGATGAACAACAACTAAACAAGGACGAATCAACCAACCAACCAACTAACTATCCAACGATGGATCGACTGATGACCAATAAGCTCAGCAGAAAAAAGCAATGTAGGTGACCAAACACGTGTCGGATCAAGAAATTCAAAATTCAGGTAGGTAGAGTGTCGCAGATCGAAAACCTAGATCGACGAATTAAATACGGAAATGCAGTGTAGATAGATTGGGGAAATCTGGAAATGTATACTTACCCGGATCAAGGGAAAGAGAATGAATCGGGATTGGAGAGAGAAAGAGAGAAATAAGTGCTGGAAAACGGTGGATGGTTGGCGGAGTTTTATAGGGAGAGGACAGAGACAGAGACTAGAGAGAGAAGGGGGAAAATCTGGGGAAGGTTTAAGGAGGGAGGGAGGGAGGAAGAGGAAGAAGATGATGTTGTCACGTGGCTCGTGTTAGTTAGCTCATCAGTCTTCAGTCGTAAATATGTAAAAAATTCGTTCAATCCGGAATATTCAAATTGTTCGAATCAGAAAAATTAGATTTGGATAAACGAATTGACTGAATATTCGGATATAAAAATTCTCTTTTTTCTATTGTTCGAACCTAATTTTAACTTCGTCCAAATTGTTCGACCTGATCTGATCCGAAATAAAAACCGGGTCCGAACATGAATTTCTTGTCTGAATTTATCCGACCTGAATTCACCTAGGCCCGAATTTTTATCAGCATGATGAATCAGTCATGTATTTTAGTGCAATTTAGTACATGCTCCTAGAACCTGTGCTTCAAATATGAACATTATTTACTCTCAATAGCATAATTGTTTATTTATGTATATTCATTATTCACTCTCTAATAGTATAATTGATCACTCATGCATATATATACCCGTTGTTAATCCCCAATAATATACTTGTTCACTCATACCTATCTTAAACACATGCTCTATATGTATGTAATATATGTTGGTATTTCAATAACAAAAATAAAAAGATTTTTGAATTATAATATATTGTATTCTAGAATGTTAGACAATAATGTATATAAAACGATTTTGATAATGACTGACTCAACAGCGTTCTTAGAGCAGTCACAACAGGGATGTAAATCCAATTTCACATTTTTGTCAAAAGCTAATTGGCTTAGAGAATATGAAGATTTAGAAGTGATTATGAAATTTTAGAAAAGAATATGAAGATTTAGAACTGATTATGAGATTTTTAATAAACTTATAAACATGCATGGTATAATATGTTATATAAAATTACCCATAAATGATATATGTGATTATTTATGAATACAAATATACTCCCTCCGCCCCAAATTAATTGACACTTTGACTAAATTTTGATCGTTAATTACTCACAAATTATAATGAGTTACAATATAAAATTACCATTATTAGAAAAATATTTTACTAAAAATTACAATGGAGATAATTTGATATTGTAATTCATTATAATTTGTGAGTAATTAACGGTCAAAATTTAGTCAAAATGTCAATTAATATGGGACGGAAGGGAGTAGTTAAAAATTTCATGATTTTCATAGATTTTATAATTCAAAGTCCTTCAAATTAAAATCTATGAAAAATCATGCAGACATATATATTTAATATTATGGTTAAATATTATATTTAATTTGAAATGATACAATAAAATAATTTTGAAGAAAAGATGATGCCGTAAAGTTTACAAAATTTTGATCACTTGACTAACAATTCAGCATGATGATGTTGACAAAGAAAATAAGAATTTAGCATGATGATGTTCAACATAGAATAGAAGTAAAAAAAAATTGTGGAAGATGGTAGTATTTGACTATGTACATATAATATTTAATTATTATAGTCAGGGAGAGAATAAATTAAGAATTAAGAATTAGTAGTAGTAAGAATTAAGAAAATTAATGGAAGGATGGGTGTGCGCTGGTCGGCGGTAGGTGACAAGAGGATGGTTGTACCATGGATGGATGGGAGAAAGTTGGTTAACTTTTTTAATTCGGTAAAAGATTTTTTTTTGAAAATTTTGTTTAAGAAAATACTTTTCCTAGGTCCTTTAGAAAAATATTTATTAAATTAAAGGTTTTTGGATGTTAATATACTGGACTCTTGGGGTATCCGGACAATAATACACTGAATTTTGACATTGGAGAATGATACACTGTACTTTGGGGGGTGTTGAACAGTAATGTACTTAAAACGATTTTGGCAGTGACTTACTTGATGACAATTTTATGTAGCAGGTGGAGGAGATCAATTGATCCAAAAATATTTAAATTTATTATATCAGCTAATCCACACAAAAGTAAAGAGAATCAACTTTGAAAATAGTAAAAAAAACATAAAATCACATTTGTTTAAACGGGTTTCTGCTGAGGGATTGTTGTTGTAGTTGTATAAAATCAACTTTGTTTGTGTAGATTAGTTGACATGTCATAAATTTAGATATTATTTAGCATGTTCATCTTCTCGGTCTGCCACATCAGATCATCACCAAGTCAACCACCGTGAAAATTATGTTGGATGCATTATTGTCCAACACTCCTCAAAGTTCAGTGCACTATTATCCAATGTCAAAGTTCAGTGTATTATTGTCCAATACCCAAAAATTCAGTATATTAGCGTTCAAATATCCTTAAATTAACAGTTGTACATATTAATAAAAATAAACAGTCTCATAGCTATAAATGAACAATCACGCTATTTAAGAAGAATGAACTCTAAAAACATTTGTACTTCTTCGGATACAATCCGACATGCATGGTTGACAAGTTGACATATGCGTTCATGTATCTTAAATTCGTGATCCCTACATCAACTCTTTAGAATGCAATTCATTGGCCCCAACAAGTCTAATTAAATACGGTACAAAATTGGGTGCAAATAACAAAAATAATAAAAATATCATATTAGATTTTCCAGTCAAACACAAATATTAAAATTTAGACGAAAAACATATAATCATACCAGTCATTTTGGGATCAGACTAACCCAAATGTTCCGATGCAACTTTTCTTTTTCCTTCAAATGTCGAGATTCCTGAAAACTAGGCTTCCTATGGATTCACTTGCACTCGATGTTGAGAGGTGGTTGTTGTGGGTTGAACGTCCAACCGATCTTAGTTTCATTTGAGAAATTGACATGCATCCCTAATAACTCCTCACCATGCACGTACCACAACTACTTTGTTTTCTTCATGTGCCCCACATATGCTTGTTGCCTTGTTGGATTACTTGGATAGATACATCCATCTATGTTTGACATCAATGGATGAAAAATAGGCCCCTGCAATGAATAATTTTTTGTGGTCCAAAAATTGTTATGATATTTTAAGTTGAATATGTTTTTACAAAGAAATAGAAATATATTGATATATATGTCACAAATGTTGGGGTTCAATGATTGATTTATAGGATTGGGATTGACATTCCACAATAATAAGATTTAATTGTATTGATTTTTCCAGTATGATTGTACAATCTAATTCTAAATCGTTATTTACGAGAGAAACATAAACATCAACACGAGCAGTCTGCCAATTCCAAAAGATCGAAGCCTATAAAATTCAATCATTCAATTCGGAATTGAAACACTACGTTGACAAATCTAAGCTACTCTCTTCATTCTTTAATATTCGCCACTTCAACAAACTTATTATTATCATTCACATTATTTATCACTCTATAATTCTAATACAACATTAATATTTGTTTTACTATACTTCCAACAAAATTAAAATAAAATACTCGACAAACATCATTTTCTTAATATCTCCTCAACCCTTGGAGTGAAAATCTAAGCTGCTCCCTTCATTCTTTAATATTCACTGCTTTAACAAACTTATTATTATTATTATTATTATTATTATTATTATTATTCACGGTATTTGTCACACTACAATTCTAATACAACATTAATATTTGTTTTACCATACTTCCAACAAAATTAAAATAAAACCCTCATCAAATATCATATTTTTACTATCTCCTCAACCCTTGAACTGAAAATTATACCATACAAGAATCTAGGATGCTACATATTGTAGTAGCTCTTGACTGGTCCGACCAGAGCCATCGCTTCTCTGAGTGCTTCGTTGAGAAACTCAGGATGTTCCTCAATACGGGCTAGTCCATGCTGCGATTGCATCGATCTTAATATCCTTCCCACAATCTGACATAAACAGTAATAGCAAATATTTATGTCGTCAAGTGAACACTACCGAACTGTCTAAACAGGTTAAAATGATCGATGAATACTATAGTTTATGAAGATTTATCAGTACCTTCCGAGCATAACCACCGTATGCAATCCCACTGATCAGAGAATTCTGTGAGCCGGAAGTTTCTCCGGTGCTCGAGATATCATCTCCGGGGATCCCTAACAAAAGGGTTGTCAAAAAATGGTGAAAAACAGAGTAAAACGCTGAAATTAGGATTATAGTTTCGGGAGTACCATGGTCTTGTACTCCTGATGTATAATTTTATAGGCATATGCGTATAAATTTAGAAGCATACACACACATGCTCACATAAGGTGATAAATGTAAGGTCATGTGTAAGTTATGAACTCAAACTACAAATCTATATATATGATCAAAGAACGAAACTTATATGCTGATAAATTTATATATGTATGTTCATAAAATTATATGCATATACTCATAAATTTATATACTCATAAACTCATAGAAGTATGATTATTACTGGTTGTCTGGAAAAGTCGTCGTTCCTTCAACCCGTTCACTGTGTGAGCATTTGTACCACCAGCCAACTGAAGAAAGCCTGGCCCAATCCAATAATTATACCATCAAAACAAGGTAACAGGTGGGGTCATCGAAAATTCAGGTTTCGGGTCTTAACGGGTTCGCTCAATTCGGTCAAATTATTCAAACTCAAACCCTATCCGAACTTAAATTGGGTCACTTGTCTGTATAGAAATCCGAATGTCCAAATTTTACCAATTCACGTTTAAGAAAAAAGCATTAAATTTGACCGAATTTTGCCATGGGCGAAAAATGACAAAATCACAAAAGGGTCGAACGTACGGGTTTGGGCATTGACATAATTTGACCTAAGCCAATTTTGCTATGACCGAATTTGATCGAATAATGCCAATGCCCCAAGTTAAAAATTACCGAATTTGACCAAACCTGTCGACCTGAATTGGAATTTGGCCATGTCCAAATGACGAATTTGGAATTCAGCCTGTCCAAGTGACCGAATGTGAAATTTGGACCCGTTTTTTCGGGTTGGTCAGCTTTTTGCTGGTACTAGTAGTAACAAGGGGTTAGGAGTTTTTTTTAAAAAAAATATATATTTTAATAATTATGTACAAGTATTTACTACAAACCCGAGGGTCGATCTTCTGCAGCTGCCAAGCGGACAGTGAATGCAAGGGCTTCCCTCGTGGCACCTCGTCCAATATCACCGCTCATCGGGCGACCGTCCAACTAATCCCAGAAATAAACACAAATTTAAGAACACGTCGAACACAGAGCAAAAAACACCCATGAAAATCATGCATTGGATAACGAATACTACATTTGAACTAATCAGCTAATCTGAATGAAACAGGAACCTGCCATAGATTGTAGCAGCTCAGATCTGGGCTCATGATCGAGAACATTGTGCTGATCATAGATATAGTTGATTCCCCCACATCTGGCAAGCTTATCTGGAATTTTCAAAAGTAGAAACTCGAAAAAAAATTAGAAGTCAAAGTGTAGGAAATTGATGGGAAGATGCGCACAAGGGCGATTTTGTTCTTACTGCGACTAATTTCAGGTAGCTGATTGAATCCTTCATTCCATCCCAGAATTCCTCAAACGCAGCTGTCTGTCTGATAGACACTAATGAAGGTTAAGAAAGTTTTCGAGAACAATCAATGTGAAGACGGTAAATTCATGGTGTATATTGGACTGTTTCCCTGACAATTAGAGCTAAAATTTAAAGGGTATTCTATACTTTTCAAGCAAATTGAAGGTCCAGTCAATAAATCTTCCATGTAGCTAATTATAACCCGCGTACTTTAGACATTGAAGAAGATCACTAGAAGGGTATTCTGTGCATTTTGTGAAAGTCGGGAGTCTAGCCGAATATATCTTGCATGATACTTACAACTAACTACTTATAATCCATGTACTTAAGACTTACAAATCCTGTTGTCGGATCGAAAATTGGTGAGTTAGACATGTAGAACATATGGTTGTTGCATATATACTTGCGTATTTAGGACAAAATCAAGTAACGTAGACATGTATGTAGACATTTCAGCAACGGAAACTGAGCTAACCTTCCACTTGTGTGAATTTCAATGGCGTCGACATCATCTCTTTCAACCAACTGGGCAGTAGTAGCAGCATCTCTCAAGTACGTAACGGCGTCTGAAACGATCAAATGTCCATTAATCAGAAACCCGAAAACATCTTATAGAAGCAACAATTAAAGAAGAGCAATAATGAAGTTACTAGGAAATACGCGAGGGGAACCGGGTACTAACTTATGTTATCATAAGGACAGACAGGTATGCAACGTCCACAACCGTAGCATCTTTCATTTATCACTCCTCCCTGCATCGGCACACAGTTTGAGATAGAGTCATACAGGTCGTAAGAAACTAAGAATATCATATCATGCCAAAATAAATACACAGCATGTTCAAACCAATTGAAAACCGATTGCAAATCATACGTTGTACCTCTAATGAGCTCCCTTCTTTCAGCAATATCGCATTAGCAGGACAGACAGTCTCGCAAGGTCTTGAACAGTCCAGTGGACAATCTAGCGGGTCAAATGCTGTGAAATGCAATACATTGAATTCTAGTGAAAACCTCAACATAGCACATTCTCCGACACAAATAATGATTCTGACCCTTGCCTAAGACTGATACATTGATGAGCTCTAGAATGCACAAATTGGTGCCAACTAACTGAAGATTGAGACATTTGAAGCTTTATCGTATGCACAAACTGACGCCGTGCTGATGCAAATCACAGTTCTTGTGCTAAATCTACTGAAGTAATACAAGAAAGTATAGATTAAAAGAAATAGAAGCATTGCAAATCACCAGCTTTACGAAAATGAAGATCTTCATCATCATTGACACTGATCATAACCCACGGACGTCGAACAGGTACAATGTCAATGGCTGCTTCAATCCCTTCATTTACTGCACTCACTACAGATGCATCCGCTGCACAGTCTATACAATCAACTGCACTCACCGCCAAAAAACCCAAATGAACACGACGATAATACCATTCATTATTCAAACAAACATCCCCCTCAGGCAAGTACAATGACCCGAAAATACATCACTCAAAACATTTCATTTCGATTCAAACATTGGCCCGCCCGTGTGCCAAATACTCTGATTACCAAAATGTATTACCACATTTGAACTTCAGCCGAAACGTACAAGAATTTCTCACAATACCCAAGTCATCTGTAAAATTCAAAGGTAATACCAGAACCTCCCAAAATTTACGAAACTGTACATGTGTACCAACACTTACTTTCTCCTTAAAAGAACTCCAATACTTATCTAAACTTACCTCTATTTACCAAAAGTGATCAAAACGTAACTTTTACCATACAATCTATTTATCCGCGAATTTTACATGCCCTAATAAACCCATGTTTTAACACTTAACAGAACTTCTACATAATGGGTATTCATGCATGTCAATCTGCCAATGTACTCATAATTTAACCCTAGTACTCATTTCAAATACTAATATATATCTATCTACATTTAAACTTCAACCCCATACATGCAAAAATTTCAGACAGTGGGTACTCAACACATACCCACATTTAAGCACTCAACATAGCTTATAAACAATGGATATTTCACTAATTTGGGCACATGAATCTACTAATTCATGGGTAGAAAGTGTAGTCAAAAGTTACCTCCAGCAAGGGTGTACACCAGAGAGAGATTCCTTATGTCAACAACATCCTATTTGAAACATACGAAACAGGTCAGAAAGATCTTGTTTAAAAAAATGGCATCAAATTTCAAAAGGGCAGATAGGGTTTTACAGAGAATTATGAAAAGGTGCGAAATTTAGAGCATAACCTCAAAGCTAGCCCCACAAATGAGCTTGACCCAGTTGCCTTTTTGGAGAGATTCTAAAGGAGGGGTTGCAATTGAAGCAATCCCAGTTGATTGTACAAGATTTTTCACATTTTGAAGGGATTTACTGCTGATTCTAACACTCTGGACAGGGCTAACCTTGGCTGCAAAAGTAAGCAAAACTAATTTCTGTGTTTGAATTCTAGTAAGTGAACTGATGCTGATAATTTGAATATAGTGAGAAATTTGGTGAGTTGTAGGATAATATTTACCTTGATTTTGGAGGGGGAGTGAGCTACAATAAGATAAGCTCAAAGCCATTGTTATTAGAAAAATCTAGCATGTTGCGAACTGAAAAGTGACGAAGAAGATGAAATGGACTCCAACCTTCAGGCTGGGCCCGCATTGGGAGTGAATTTGTGGCAAAATTTTATCCCTACCAAGATATTCGGGTCTAGATAAATTCGGGTTCGTTTAACATTACATTTGGGTGAAAAATTATTGTACAGACTAAGATTTCTCTAAGTCAAACCAGAGCAAATAACTTGAATAAAATTAAATTCGGGTCAAAATCGGGTTCGAACAATAGAAAAATAGAAATATTGAATCCGAATATTCAGTTGAACCGGATTCGGACAAAACCATGTTTTTTCCGGGTTAGATAAGTTTGGATTTTCAAGTCGGACAAAATTTTCATTTTTAATACTGGTGATAATGCACATACACATTGCGTGATGTCGTTAATTGAATAATCTAGTCTTTAGGCACGGGATAAAATTAAAAAACACATAAAGAAAATTAGACAACACACATTGTTAAAAAATCGAAAATCATATAATAAAATGACTGTATAATTTTATAATTTTTCACCAAAATATATTGAAAAATTGAAGTTGTAACATAAATATACTCATTATACTTTTTCCTAATTAAAGGTGTGGTAAAGTAAAACATAAAAAGTGTGGTAAGAGAGTGCAATGATTATTTAAATATTTTTTAGTAAAGTATGATATTAAGAAAAAGCAGACAAAAAAATATTGTAATTATTTTAATATTTTTTAAGTAAGGTATGAAAGAAAGAAAAAGTGAGGTGAGAATGAGGTAAGAATGCAATGATTATTCAAATATTTTTTAGTAAGGTATGATATATTAAGAAAATGTTTACAAAAAAAAATATTGTAATTATTTTAATATTTTTTAAGTAAGGCATGGAAGAAAGAAAAAGTGAGGTGAGAATATGACGTAATTGTTGTGGATATGTGGTTATTTGTGGTTAATGTGTTTATGGTTAATTTTTAACCTATCACACAAAAGAACGGGGTCTTAGTAAAAATAGAAACCACTTAAGGTCCAAATCTAAATAATTTTGAAGTTACTAAAGTTATAGATATTATTCTTGAAAGTAAAATTAAATAGTCATATCATAAATTATTGTAATTACTTGCTAATTAAATGTGTTTTTCTTGTTTGCTTGTTCTCCACCAAAATAAATAGAGTTTCTCACCAAAAAAAACAAAATAAATAGAGTAAAACTTAAGATATTAAAAAGCTTGAAAAGTTTCTTTTTAAAAAAAACACAGAATTTCAAAGTTTCAAACTGACATAATACCCACAGTTAATTAATCTAACTATTTTTTAGATTGCAGTGAGTAGCTTAAGTCTCAATAAAATCCTCCAGTTCATAATTATATTATATTTTACTTCAATCATAAAATAAAAATAAAAAGTTATCTTTATAGCATTTTTTTTAAAGTAATTTAAGTTTTTGTTCAAAAAATTATAATTTTTAAGATACATAACCAACATAGCTACCAAAAAAAACAAGAGTACATCATGCATGCTTATAAATAGGCTACATAGCATTGAATTTGATATGGAAAACAAAATTATGGGAAAACAAAATGATAGCCAAAAGAAATGGTTTGTTCATACATAGTAAGGCTCATTCTATTTGGCCCCGTTCTTTTGTATGTTTAATTTGCGTTGCGGTGCGTTGTGTTGCGGTTAGCCGCGGTAGATTGCGGTAAATTACAGTGAAAATAGTAAAAAAGTAATGGTAATTTGCGGTTGGTTGCGATAATTTACGTTGGGGTCAGTTGCGTTAACGCACAAAAAACAGTGATGCATCCATAAAATTACACAGCTAAGACCCAAGTGCATTATAGCTTATTGTCCAATTATTTATTCAGAACAGTGACACTCATTAGCCATAAATGACAAGCACAACATTTCCAACATTTCCAACATTTCCATCTGTTAACATCAGCTCGGTCTAAAACACAGGTGACGGATCTTAAACCCAGGAGGATGGAAAATTGGTGAAATCCGGTCATAGTTACGACAGAACTTGCAGCTTCGACGACATTGTGCAGCAGCTGCGAAACAAAAATTAGACAAGCAAAAATCTGGTCAATACCGCAAGGTGAGATTATTAGATTGATCACACGCATTGTCTTAACTACTAACGATATGAGAAAGCAGGGTTCTGAAAGACATATGCAGGAAGAGATTGTCAAAACTGAAATAACGCCATGACAACCAAGCATTGTACCATTTCATGACAATGGAAGAACCGAATGTATCATAAACAAGGCATCGGAAACTGTTAGGATCAAGATAAAATATAGTCTGGTATTTGCAGAATATCCTAATACAATTAGGAAACAAATAATTGTAGGATCAAGAGGCTGATTTTAGGCCATAAACCCAACAGAAACGTTTGCAAAGTTCTGCAAGGTACTAAACAAATAAACAAACCCTCCACCGGAAAACACTTTACGGTAACATCACTAACAAAGCTACCAAGGAAAGCAAGTAGAAATATGCAAGGTATATATAAATATAAGCAAATAGAAGAGAGGGGTACCCATATTCACGGGACCAAGGTCAATGCACTTGATGACTTCATAATAAAGAGCACCATCACCATCACGAGCAAGTTTGCACTCCACAAAGAAGAGTTTCTGCGTAGCGTTAGTTTTCCCGGAACGCTTAGCAACAAAGTTACCTTGATATACATGCCCGATTTTAGTTCTGAAATTAGCGCTGGCGTTGGCGGCTACAAGCTCAAATTCAGGTTTCTAATCAAAGTTATTCAAAAAAGAAAATCAAGCAAGGTTAGGAGGTAACACCTTAGAAGCTTAAATCTAACTTGGTACAAAGAAATGGAAGAATTAGAAAACAATAATAACTAAAAACATACACACCCCTTCAGTTGCCATGGTTTCATTAAGAAACTTAAAGCCTGCAGCAGCAACCTTCATGTTTTGTCTCCTCGCATATGCACGAAGTTGTTCAGCAGTGAACATCGGGGGTGGACAATATCCTCCATCGCATTTTATTCCACGACCCCTTATTAAGAAGGGCAAACAAATTAGAGACATTGACTATACAAAAGAAACCAAAAACAAGGGCAACAAAAGATCATAAAATACATAGCCAAGCAATTGTACCACGGAACCAGAACCAATTTCTGGAGGAAAAAAATGATTGAGCAAACACCATACAAATTAGCACGGGCAAAAGTTCGGGTCCGGGTAAATTTGGTTCAGGCGAATTCAGAAAATGTCAAAATTCAGGTGAAAAAATCGACCTGTTGTTATTTTGGGCCGGATAATTCTGGCCGAAATCTTGTTCAGGCCAGACAATTTGGGTCGAAACCGGGTCGGACAATAGAAAAAGAGATTTTATGTCCGAATATTTGGTCACTACTCACTATCAAAGTTTGGACGAGAAATCTATGTCAAAACCCATTTTATCTAGGTTGGCCAATTCGGATATTCCACGTAGCCCAAATTTTTGTCAGCTCTATACAATGCAGCATTGCAACATTAGAAAATATCAACAGAATATTGGCTTCGACAAAGCAATAAAGTAAAGATCATACTACATAGCATTGCAACATTACATAAAAGTTACACAGAAAATAGACTAAGAGACGCCAATCTAATTAAAACCAAGACGATTAGTCCCCATAAACCCAAATAACAAAGATCATACAATAAAGCATAGCAACATTTAGAAAAATGGCCACGCGAAAGCAGAAGATAAACAAATCGTCCAGCAAACTCAATAAAGCAAGCCCATGCCATGTTAACATTGCAACGAGAAGAAAACAAGAGCGAATTTAGCAGAAAATCGGCTTAAGAACCAAAAAACATTAACAGGACAAGTTCCGAGACGAAAAAAAGAGCTAATCGAGGTCAAATTTAGGGTTTTCGCACCAATTTCCGAACAATGTGTAGAATTTCCAGCCAGAAATAACTAGAAACCCCCGAATCAAACGAAAACAAGCAAAAAAAGCATCAGAAACAGAGAAAGAGAAAGAGAAGGTACTTTACTTGGTCAAAGGTTCAGACGATGACTCGTGATCGCTCAGAGGTCTTTTCATGGCGGATATGGCCTTGATTAGGGTTTGCAAGGAATGATCTTATAACCTTCCAAAATCTTTCTCTCTCTGAGACGGGGGAACTTGCCAGTTGATACAGCTACTAAGACGATTTGGGAAGGAAAATTGAGTAGCAACCGCTTTTTATAACGCTGATTACAAGTCACTTTTTTTTTTTGTTTTTTTAAAAAAAGGCGACAATAGTCCTCCCTCCGTCTCTTTTTAAGTGTCAAATTAACTACTTTTACAAAACCTAGGTGTGTTGGAAATAGAGTTAAAAAAATTATGTATGAACAAGTATACCCTTCATTAAAAGAGAGCAATAAAAGAAAATTTTAAAAAGTAAAATAAAAATTTTATTTATTAATTAAGGGTAACATGAGTATTTTAATTATTGAAAATGTAAAATTAACAAATAAAAAGAGACAAGGTAGTTAAAAAAATTGACACTCATTAAGGGACGGAGGGAGTAATACTCAGCCTAATATTTTTCTCTTTTTAAGGCGGGCAAAGTTTTGTCCGAAATTCAATATTGACTTAATACCTGGATAGGATATTTCTTTTTTCTATTGTTTGAACTCGATTACGATACGAATTTAATTTTGTCCAAATTATCCGATCCCATATGATCCGAATAAAAACCGGGTCTGGACATGAATTCTCGCCCAAATTTGACTGACCCGAATTTACTCGGACCTAAACTTTTTCAACCCTACTTCTATTCAATTTAAAAATGGACTTTAATAATATTTGTTTTGGTTCGAATTGTTCGACCCCTTGTGTGGTCATGAATATCAGTGAGTGTGGTCATTAGATTTCATGACCACATTCTCTAAAATTCATGACTACACTCCCTAAATTTCATGACCACATTCCATGAGACCACACATCGTCAGATGCAAAATCAAGGGTTGTGATTCACTCTTTCCGTCTAAACTCTCTTGCTGCTAGATCCGTTCCCAAAAACGACTCTGGATGCCTCCTATTTTAGTGTAATAATTATAATGGCCCTATATTCTCCTAAATTACTGGGAGGTGACATTATATTTGATGAAATTATTTAGGAGGGACTTTCAGGTTGAATTTCCTCCAAAAATTGGTGGGAGACATTAATGATGTATTTAATGTGGATTAAGTGTTAGATGGATTTGACCAACTCCATTAAATATGGGAAAATAAAAAGAAAACCAAAAATAAAAATTGAATCTAATTAAACCTCGTCCCCAACGTTCCCCCTCATTTGAAAACAAAATTCAGAGTAGAGAAAGAAAACCTGTTTGAACCAGAAAACTCAAGCTGGATGACCTCCATTGAAGAAAGGTGGCCATCCTTGGCAAACTTGAACAATCTTCTTGGTTTCACCTCACACCTACTTACATACTCCTCGTTAAAACAGGTAGTTGTGAATTATCAACCATTGTTCAGTTAAAGGTTGTGGTTGCCCTAAAAAATCAAACTTTCGTGAAATTAATCCCCAAAAATTATATATAAGGCGAAAGATTTTCATTTTTTCCTGCCCACCATCAACAATTGTTACCCAAAACAACACCCATTCGAATGTAACAGTTAGGAGAAACTTACCATTGTTAGCCTTGAACTTGATCAGGGTTTACTTCAACTTCATAAACTGATTCCAGCCTTCAATCGTCACTCTTCTTCCACTGGTTTGTTATTGGGTTTGATGAAGGTGGAAAGTAACAATGGCAGAACAAGCTAGGAAAATGAAGAGTGTGGGGGAAGGAGGGAGATGAAGGCGGGAAGTGACATTTGTTGTTGGGTTTGATTTAAGTCTTCCTTTTGTTTTCTTTTCTTGATCCCATGCGATCTCCTCGTCAACTGTGAAAGAATCACATAATTAGCCAGATCTCGGTTGCATAATAAATCAATTAGGGAAAATCCATCTAAACACTCCAAATATTCATCATTATATCTAGTGGCTCCCTCCAACTTCTACCAAGGAGGTATCAAACCCCAATATTTTTTTTATACCAATGATTTTGAATCAATCGGTAGCAAGGATGAAGCTAATGACAATTGAGATCTTCAAAAAGGATCGGAAAAAGGTGGTGGATCTAGAGGTTTTTTCATCTTTTCACTAGATCTAGAAGGTTCTAACTTAAAGACATGAGAGTATCTGTCTACTTTCTCTCTAACAAATTACATTCATATGCTTACCTTGATTTATAGAATTATATGTGGATAGAGTACCATAATCTACTTCTGTGATTTATTTTTATTTTTTTAAATTCATCAAATATGTGAAGCACTCCCTCTACCATTTTTATTAACATTTCTATTTTGGCTTGCCGCAAAATAATGTCATCTAAGGCTGTGTTCGGCTGTAGCGTTTGGAGTAGCGTTTAGCGTTTTGACCAAGTCAAAACTCTAATTGCGTAAATATTAGTGTTCGGTAAGTTAGCGTTTTGAGAAGCGTTTAGCGTTTTAAGGAGCGTTTTGTGAAACGCTAGTAAAGTTAACGTTTAGCGTTTGGAGTATAGCGTTTCCTATTTTTCGGTCAAAAATACCCTTAGAAGATTTTATCTTTCAAAATTAGTCATATCCTTTTATGTCAATTCACATTAATCTGTTAATTCAACCGCTAAATTTACCGAACACAATTTTCATTTGAACAGTCATCCGCTATCCGCTACTTAAACCGCTATCCGCTGCTTAAACCGCTATTCGCTACATAAACCTCTATCCGCTACCTAAAACACTAATTTTGCCGAACAGGGCCTAATTTGTCATGCATTATTTTTTTCGTTTTCATAGTATAACTTCTTTGATTCTTGTATCAACTTGGAGTAAAATACATTTTCATCATTAATTAGTTTGTTATAATTTCAATTAGTTATTTTGTTATGCATTATTTATTTTTCGTTTTCATAGTATAACTAGTAGGTTTGATAGTAATATATATGCACGCAGAGTTGTGCATTTGTTTTGTTCTGACATCGTACCTACATGTCGAGATGAGGATCATGTGGGAAACATTGGACGGTCCACAGATGCCACGTCGGCCCGGGCTAGTCCCTTGGCAGCAATTTGCAGCTTTCATGAAGCATTGGAGGAAAGACTGTCGAATTATGACAGACATCATTCAATTGTTACAAGCAAAGACTTTGTCGATCAAGTGTGATCTCATATAATGTACTATACTATTATATATCTTATTGGATTCATTGGTTTGTTTGAATCATGAGACTAGACAAATATAAATGTCACCAATTTTTGATTTAAAGTTGAGTAATTGAAAACTCTACATCTAATTAACAAAATTTAAATTAAATATTAAAAATTAAATACAAACAAATCATATAAGTATCCTATGATATATAATATATTGTATATATAATGTACACAAATTTTTCTTCAATTTTTTTATTTTAACTTAAATAATAAATAAAAGTTGCTATCAACTTATTTAAGATGATTCAACAGTTACACCTAACTAACCCAAAATTCAAGTAATTGGCATCACATTCGCTTATGATCAAAATTTCCGAATATTTGAACTATATAAGCATAAAATATTATTCATAGACACTAAATTCAAGAACATTAACCACAAATCAGCACAAATACAAGTAATAACCAACAAATGCAACAGAAGTCGAGTAGATATTGATACAAACAGTCAAATTAATCTAAGTTAATTAAAGGCTCAAGAATACTTGTAAATTTGACAAATACCCAATGTGAACCCACCTTATCTCCACCCCTGCCTACAGAGTGGGACACATTAGATGCCGAGCTTGATGGATTTCGGAAAAAGTTGATTGATGAATTGGCTAGTGGGGTTTGACTTGCGGATATCTGAACAACTAAAGAATTCCTCGAGCCATACGAACAAGCAATCTACCAAGCTGGGCAAGAAACACACGTCAACATGGAACCAAAGACAAGGCCACTGCGACATACGGTAATGATTACCGGATATGGACAGTTGGATGAAGAGTGGTTCTGGGAGTTCCTTAACTCCCATGGACCAAAATATGAGAATGAGGGTTTTGGAAGGCATCCGAGCATCATATCTTGAATTGGCTTTATAAGCCAAAAGTTTTTCCTTGGTATGCATATTAGATTCCACTATTTAAGTATGAACTTACCTCAATAATCTTGTTTCAGTTCATATATATAATTAAAGCTATATATATCCGTTTCATTATCTATGGTATATGATATTTTATTTTGAACATGAATAACCAATGGATTATCTTAGTACACAAACATATTAACTTACTAAAACATGACAATTGTTATGAAAGACTTTTTAACTTCCATATAAAAAAGGAATTTAACTATGAATCCAATAGTTGTAATTTTATAGGATAGATCATACATTTTTAAAAAATTAAAATCAATGTCGAGCTTGGTTAAATTTTATATGATAGATCATTTTAATTTGATATGTTTGTGTGCACTGTGCGGTATGCAGGGAGGAGTAGTACCATAAGATCCAGAACAACAAAGCAATCCATGAGACAAATTACAATGCAATGACAATATAATCTACAAATGATATTATACACAAATCTATCTTCACATATACAACACCAACATGTTCATTCACAAATAGTATTAGCCGACTCTAGCAAATTCATTAGCAACAAGGATAAAGGGCTTCAAACTTCTGGCTTCTGTGACAAATATGTGCAATTACTAAGTTGTTAAAAAGGTAAATGTTATAGGACCAACATGTGTCAAATTTTACGATGAAATCAATCGATTAGGGCATCGATCAAAACTGACTTTAATAAAGTTTTACATTACTGTTGCTTTGAAAAGAATACACATCATGAACTAATGGATTAACCTTATAAATAACCAAGTAGGACAGACTGAAATAGCTTGGAAGGAGACATTTACAAGAATTTATCCATACACTCAAAATCTACTCAAATCTTCCTCTTTCTGTCTCCAACGGCTGAACACAACCACTAATATATTAAACTTCATTCACTCCAAATTAGCCCAAGACATATATATCCCAACATTCCCCTCAAACACTAAAAATAACCCATTAAAAATAGAAGAAATGAGTTGAAAATGCGGTTTTTGTTCTCAAGCATCCAAGAAATCTCTTCCATCCACTCAAGTCACTCTGAAAGTTATTATTTTTAATCAAAAGTTTCAGCCTTCATGTTAGATTAAGTAAATAAAAGCAAGAGTTGCTCTAGAAACCGAAAAATGACTTAAATGACACTCTTTTTTCCTAAATTCAAATTTCATGTTGTTACTCTTGTTTTAAGTGTTAATATTGTGTTCAAACTTGAAAAAAAATTCATTAAAAGCCTCATGAGATTCGGCCACCATAAATGTTCATAAGATAAATTTTTCTTGCTTAAACAACCAAGTTTCTGAGTTTTTCGAACTTAAAATAACACCAAGATTAAAATATATTTTGAAAAACTTTCTACATGAAATATGTAGGCTAATATGTCTAGAAACCCACTGAAAATTCGTTTTGCAAAAAAAATATAGGGCCAGCGAGTCATAGAGCAAAAACCAAACCCTTTCCAAATTCGCATCTATGCTAACATAGGTTCGTTTTTTGTAAAAACTGTACAAATCGGGTAACTCCTAAAAATAAACTAAAAATATGGGGTCAAACTAGACTCATAAACGAAACTTCTCCAATTTGAATCACCTTAAAATCTTTTGTATAGAGGGAGAGCAAAAATAAACAAACCTGAGCAAAAAACTGATTTTTCTGCTTCAAAACGATTTTTGCCTCAAATCTGGAAATGAAAGGTCTAGAGCTGAGTTTTTCATGTTTATGCTAGAAAACCACCAGTAAAAAGATTATAAGATCAAAGAGTTAATTATTTGTTAAAAGTAGTCTTATTTGAAATTCAAAGTAGGTTGTCTTTTAATTACACCTTTGCTAGAACCCAAGCAAGAGATAGAATCATTTCTTTAAAGATCCAGCTGCCATAAACAAGATCAAACTGATTAAAATGAAAAGCTAATGAAAGATTTTTATGTATGATTATTGTTCTAATTGTAGTTAAATACTCTAATTTTTAGGATACGCAAAAACACTAAGGAAGTCAAGGTATGGAGATTTAGATTTTCAGCCCCAAATGGATGTGTCTTAAGTGCCTAAGAGAGGGCCATAAAGGCTGAAAATTGTTATATTTATATAAGGTTTTATTTGGTTTGTTACTTGCACTTGATGAGATTTATGTTTTATATATTCATGATGTATGTGGAGTGTGATAATACAAGTTGATGATACTAACTTCTGCTACCAAATCCATGATAAAGTACTTTGTGAAATCAAGTCATATATTAGATATTTTATGTGATAATCTTGATGTTACCATGGTTATATAACAAATAGATATATAATTCTAAGATATGATGCTACTTATAGTGTTACTTATAATGCTACTTTATGATACTTATGATTTAAGTTTATGACGCTACTTATAATGCTACTTTGTGATACTTATGATTTAAGTTTATGATGCTACTTTATGATGCCACCACAAGATGTTTAGTTATTATGACAAGTCCTATGGAGATGCTCGTCCTTTTAATTAACGAATAAAAGTTATAATGCATGTTCTATGTGTTCATTGCATCGTCTAGCATTTTATGCATTCATGGCACGTAGTAAGATGATCGTGAGGCATCCTTAGTAAGTCCCCATGGGTATATAGTTCTTTAAGTATTACCGAGTAAAAGTGATGGTACATAAGACACACTCATTTTCTGGTTCTTCTATGGTTCTTTTATGGTCATTTAATGAGTTCTGTATATAACTTTTATAATCCTTTTATGATTTTTCTGTTGTCCTTTTATGATATTTCTATAGTTCTTTTATGATCCTTCTATGGTTCTTCATGATCCTTCTATAATTCTTATATGGTTCCTTTATGGACCTTCTATGTTTCTTTTATGGCTCTCCAAATCTTATAGGCAATATGACAAAGTATGATAAGTGGTACCACTAAATCTCGCAGGCATCATAGTTTATGGTATGAGGATCCTCACTATGAAATCCCATGGGGGCGTCATGGACATCCAAGTGCTTGGCCAAGCCATTTTGTGAGCATTAGGCATCTAGGTCATGGAGCATATGCACACAAGGATCATGATATTGTATATATGCATGTTTATGTATGGTTAAGTTTATGTATATGAATATTTACGTATGATTATGTTTATGTGTATGTATGTTGATCCATGTTTAGGTATTTATATTTATGTTCATGTATGGTTGCGTAAGTATATATTTGGTTAGGTATGTTATATTCTCCATATTTAACTTCAGCTAATCTATGTTTATGTCCCCCTCTTAGTCTCTTAGGTACCAATCCTTCTAAGGAGGCATGATGTTGAGAGATCTTCAAAGGAGAAGGAGGCATGGAGGCTTTAAGGCATGATGATGGGAACCATGAGCTTACTTCAAGAAGATATGAACAAAGATTAAAATTAGTTAAGTACATGTAATTTCTATTTTTACTATGACATGGATTCTAGTTTACTTTCCATTACTAAAGAACCAATATGTAAAGTAACAAATGAGAAAATACTACAAATCACCTTAATAATGGACTAAGGGAAAAAACTTAAGCTATGAGTGCATCTCCTTGGGGGTTATGTAGTAAGGACTACTCACCTTACTCCCTATGTAAGATAAGCTTCATTTGACCTAAACTTAGTCCGTAATATGACCTTATCAAGAAATCTTTATTTTGAACATGATCGTTACTAAAACACCTACTGATGTATGGACTTTATGTAGGGTTGTTCATTGGTCAAACCCAGACCGAACCGGAACCCGAAATAACAAAGAAAGTTGGACAAAAGACCGGACCGAACCGGAATCCGAAGTAACAAAGAAAGTTGGACAAAAGACCGAACCGAACCGGAAACAACCCAAACCAACCCACCCAATTGGCATTTGGATCGGACCAACCCGGACCAGTTTGGACCAATTGAGATCTTTTTGAAGTTTTTCTGTTAAAATTTGTAAATAGACTAATTAATTAACTTATGTATGTCCATTGTTAGGAGGCACATTATAAATAATAGATTGAAACTTACAGTGCAATGCGTTAGTCATGAGATAGTTTGCCTAAATACTCAGACCAAGGCTACAACTACAAGCTATAAAGCTAGCCTAAATACTCCCCAATTATGATACATAATATTAAAAATTGACAGTGATGGATTGAAAAAGATATATAATATTAAAATTTACTTAAACTTAATCACTATTTTCTATTTATGTGATGTTAGAGAAAAGTGAGTAGTAAGGTAACAGCGGAAGCGAATAATAGAATTGAAAACGAGATGACGGATATTACGACAAAATTTAGGAACGAAAAATAAGCGATAAAATCAAACACCAGAATTACGTGGGAAACCAAAGAACTCGGAGAAAAACCCACGGACCGCGACAGCCAGAAAATAATTCACTATGAGAAAGGAGGAGTACAACCTGATCACTATCACAACGTGTGATGCGATCCACAAAAGAAATTACAATAACAATCTCTCAACACTCAACTCACAATCTCTCAGGATACACTGGGAAAATATTGGTGAGACCCCTTTCTCTCTCAATATTTTCTCTCTTTCTAGCTCTCTGTGTTTACCGATATATTTTTGGTGGAGAAACATGCACTCTATTTATAGGGAGAACTTCCTATAACCTAACTTGACTCCCACTCCAAATAGATTTAGAATCTAATACAATTAGGAAACCCAACACAATAAGGAAACCTAAATAATATCCTAATATAATTAGGAAACAAATAATTGTGAGATCAAGAGATTTGGTGATTTTAGGACACTTTCCTAACACGTGAGTATGATACAAAGTTAGGACATAAAAGATCATTAGATTAGGAAATAGAATATTTTTGTAAAGTTATAATATATATGAGAGATGTGATTTATGGGAATCACATTCACAGAATCACAGTTCAGTAGTTCACACCAAAATTTGTGTTTATGGATTTTTTTAAAAAAATTAAATTTTATAATAATTGAGTTTCCGGTCCGAGTCTAAATTTTTCCGGGTTTAGATGACCCGGACCAAAACCTGAAAATAAAAAATAGTTGGACGGAAGACCGAACCGGTTACCATCTGGTCCGGGTTTGGTCTAAGTTTTTGGTCCGATTTTTTTGGATCAATCGGTCCGGACCGGAATATAAACAGTCCTAACTTTATGGATCCATATAGATGTTATGGACATGCATGACCTTTTACGGGCAATATGAATTCAAATGGATCATATACGCTCATGTACTAAACATGCTAAATTGGTAATTAGGACAACATGATACATAAATTAAAAAAAGTACATATGTGTAACACCCCAACACCCTTAATCACAAGATTAACATTAATCATACACTAAACTTGTGATTAGCGCAGCGGAACACCAACGTGTTGGAGGTTTGTGTATTGAGTGTTTCCCCACTCACTTTTCGTTGTTTTAATGTTTTGTTTTAGGGGGTCCGAGCTCGCAAGGTAAAGGTAAGGATGAGCAAAAGTAAGAGTTTTCTCGATCAAAGTCAGGAATGTCGTTGTTGGCCGACTCCGGTGGTCCTTATGGTTTAAAGGCCGTTTTATAAATGGAGAGGGGTTGTTATATATATATATATATATATATATATATATATATATATATATATATATATATATATATATATATCTTTGATGGTTGTATAAATTCTATTTCTCATGTTTTGGTGATTCCCAAGTGTGGAGTGTTTTATGTATGTTTGATTGGTGATTTAAGTGTTCTGTAATGGTGTGTTTGGGTTTGTAGCCTTGTCAGTGTGGGGGACGGCAATATCTCCACCCAGGTGTTCATTGCGCTAATCACAGGTTTAGTGTATGATTAATGTTAATCTTGTGATTAAGGGTGTTGGAGTGTTACAATATGTTACATAATTAGGTCGTTGCAAGTTGGTTGACAAAATGTCGGGACCTGATTTCTTCTTAATGTTCTTCGAAACTAAAAGTGAGTTCTGCGAAAAAGACCTCGTCTTTAGTTATTGCATTTGGAGAACTATGAGCAAATGTTGTCGGTTTTATGTTAAGTCTTACATCGATTTTGAATGTACGATGTAATATTATATAATTACTAAATGGATGTAGGACCATCTATTCCTATAAAACGACATAAGAATATATAAGATATTGAAATTACTTAGAGGTACTCTAACTTTTGAAGAAACAATTTTTTGGTACCCTAACTTTTCAAAACTAATTTTGGGGTACCCTTACTTTTAGGATTAGAAATTACTAGGTGAATTTCCGGCGAAATTCCAATTGATTCAAATCATTTTCATAGACAAAAACAAAGGGCACTTTCATCCACAAAAACATTTAATCAATTTCCCGCCTACAACTCACCGGTGAATTCAAATCATTGGCGGAAATTCACCTAATTATTTCTAATTCTAAAAGTTAGAGTACCCCAAAATTAGTTTTTAAAAGTTGGGGTACCAGAAAAACATTTCACCAAAAGTTAGGATATCCCTAAGTAATTTTTTGTGTTAATATCATTGAATTAGATAAATAGAAAAAATTCATATTGGATGACACATGCTATAAAGAATATGCAGGATATTGATATTATTTTTTCGATGAGTCAAATATAGTGATTTACTATTAGCAAAAACATATCAAATTCAAAAATAAATACCCCAAAGTTAACTTCCTTTGATTTTTTTATCTTTTAAAGCACAGATTGACATTCGTGAGACCAATTCGGATATTTAGTGAAGCGCAATCTACGCTGGACGGCTGGGATTCAAGCTAGGGTTTAAGTAAAACCCCTGACCCCCTAATACTTCACTCCCCTATTCACAACCTTTTTCATCTGTATCCAATATGATTTTAGGGTTGATTCAGTAAGTTTTAATCCCTAATTCGTCCATCATGGAAGACGCCGACGACGATTTCGGAGAGTTATACGCCGATGTTGAACTCCAAGCAAGCTCCGCGATTAATGGCGTCCCTGACGTCACTCAGCTGTACATACAGCAGCAGCAGCAACCATTGAGCGATGAAGTCAGCAATGGTTTATTGGATTCGATTAAGGATGATATGATGCAGAAGGATTTGGTTGTGTCAAATGATGAGGCGGTGGAAATTGGGAGTGATAGTGATGATGATGAGGATGATTTCGATATTGTTGTCAACGACGATGATGTTGGAGCGAAAATTGGAGGTGTTAATGTGAGGGAATGTCGAAATGCAGGTGACAATGAGGAGAATGAGGTTGTTGCAGTGAATATGGAGAAGAAGAATCAAGATAAGTTTGATGGAAATGGAGTGGAGCAACAGAGTGGTAATGGTTGTATTTCGCAATACAAGGTAAAATTTGGTATAATCTGGGTTTGTATTGTCTGCATTTGAAGTTCTTAGTTTTGTTGAAATGCACTCATTGATATGTATTCATCGTGTGGATTGATTGTAAATTTGTGTTGTTGGTCTATTTAGTAGGTATGCTGGCCTGAGGTGATTGAGTTTAACATGTCTTTGGTGAGATTGATAATGAGGGAGTGCTAGTTGGGTGTATTGGAGAATTAGGTCTTTGTAATTCTTTGCAATTGGCGAAAACGAGATACCCAATGGATGATGGAACTTGTAATCATTGTGTTTTGTGAAATAATCACATTTCTTCCCTGCCCCAATAACTCTAGATCAAAGCTTGATTTGAGGGATCCATGGATCATAAACCAGGATATACTAAGTGCGGTGGGTTTTGTAATTATGAATGTTGCTTGTTATATAGGTCTTTATGTGATACTTGGTGCAATGATATTGCCACTATATACTCCGTACCATGTTAATTGTCTGTCGACATCATTAATTTCTCAATGTATACAATGTTCTAGTATACGAAAGTAATATCATTAGATTTGTAACGAAAAATACTATCATAAAAATATAATGTTGCAACTTTTTGATAAAATATGCTATGAGACATTGTTAGTCAAAGAAGGAGATTTGGGTAATTAATATGGAACGGAAGGAGTAGCTTATAGTGCTATTGCTTCAATTTAAGCTTGAGATAAGATTTCTGGTTGTGGGTGCCAAAACTGTGGAATTTGTCACATGCTTGAACGAGGTTCTGTTAAATGTTTGCTTGTGTATTGTGTTTTCTTCAAGTTGGTTTTACTGGGTTGCGTTTGTTTGCCTTTAGTTTGGAAGACAATATGGGTCAGTGTCTGTGGGGAATCAAAGACCTACAAACTCAAGCAGATGTCACAAGGAGGATAGTGATTACATTCAAAGCAGAAGAACAACCCTTCGTCGAGTTGGGCCATCATATGCTGGTACAAGTCCGTGTTTATCAGAATATGCAGGCGGTGGTTTCTGGCTACCATGGAATAGGTAAATAAATATATGGTGTTATTCCATTAGTATTGCTTTTTATAATGCTTGTGCACATTTTTCTGCCTGATATCAAGTGCGTCTAATATGACAACTTGTAAATTAAGTCCCGATAGGCGATAGTGGTAAATTTTTGCATCTTTGACAATGCAGTTCCCCCCTCATTTTCATGATATCTTCTAAGTTATTTATTGCTGCAGCTTCTAGAACTGATTTTTAATATACTTTTCCCCCCCTCTTTTGTTCTCAGGACCATTTTAGATGTAGATATTGATATGTTAGAGCATAAACCTTGGAGTCTTCCTGGAGCTGATATGACAGACTATTTCAATTTTGGTTTTGACGAGAAGAGTTGGAAAAGCTATTGCCAGTCACTGGTGGGTTATTCTCATGTTTACTCTTTAGGGGATTCTTACATATCAACCATTGTATCAAAACTGACCTATGGTTTTTCATCTATTTATCCTTTTGTCATACATGTACTTAGCAATGGGGATAATTCAAGCATAGATATTTATTTATATGTGTACAGACGCTTTGGCTAATCTCCATTGCGTTGAGCTGAGTGCTTCATGTTGTGTAGTTGATCTGCTGTACTTTCTGAAATTCTGCATATTTTAAACACAGTTCCCTTATTCTTTAAATTTTTAAAACGAAAAACCTTATCCCTACGTGCTGTCTGTGTGTATAGGATCAATTACGCCAGCGAACTCTGACCCTGGGCCGGAATAAAGTTAAGGGAGTGAGATTGACAGAGGTAGGTTTGAATGACTCATTTAAGTACCTATTGAATGTTATCAGCCAATGATGACTGGAGCTACTCTTTCTTCTTTTTCAAAATTAGGACAATGAAACTACAGCTGGTGAGGAGCTAGGAAACAGAGGTGTGAATGAATCATTTTTCTATAACGGTGGTAGAATGACAGGCTCTCAAGAATCTGAAATTCCCATTAGACAATTCAAGAAGGTAACTTAGACTGGATCTTCTGGTACTATTGTTGTCATCGACGTCACCTTATACATCATGTTGAATTAAGTGATTTATATCTGTCCGCTTTTGTTATGATGCTTTGATCTCAGCAAATTGGCCAACCAATATATGTAGAAGACAGCAATGTTGAGCGCCAGCCATCTATGGATGCCAGACCGCCACGTGCTAGGGATTCAGATGTTGTCATTGAGGTAGTATTATTTAAGATGTATTACCTACTTCATATTCAGGGTCATTTAATAAGTTGTTTTGTGGTTAGATTACTGTGGTGGATCCAGAAGGCTCTAGCTTTGGCAAAGAGGAACCGACTAACGTGTTTGAAACTAAATGCACAATATTGGAAGATGGGCGTGTTATGGAGAATGTTAAGCCAGAGACTGAAAATACTAATAATTACAAGGCTCATGATGCGGCAGATGATTCTGTGGAAGAAAATATTAAGAGTCCAGCTGCATCTACAGAATTCAAGCGGTATATATCTCATACTATCGAAGTTCCATTTATTCTTCAGAGTTTTTGCGGGACTCACTCCCTCTTTAAAAAAATGAAAAAAAAAAATCCTTTTTTGTTAAGGAATGTGGGATTCGACTTTAGCCATATGTTCCCATTGTGTCAAATAGATTATTCATATCATTCTAACTCTGTAGTAAAACTTGCACTCGCTTCTCCTCTTGTATTTATCTGAAAATTTCGGATTCTTCATTGAAAAGTAGTTAGATTAAGAGGATCTCTTTCCTTGAGGCCTACTATCTGATTTCCTGGAAGAGACTCATTGCGGCCTATTCAAAGGTTGAAAGAATGGGATATTTTGTCTTCCCTCTCCATTTCAATATCTGCTGGAAATTCTATGACTGATTGTTTTTCTTTTTATGTTATGTACTTATGTTTGATCATGTTGAAAAAATTGAATATGTCCATTTTTTTGGTCAGGCCATATGACTCTGGGACAGAATCTAGTCATCTGCTTCAAGATTCTGGTAGCCAAGGGAAGCGACATCAATCAAAGTCGGATGCACTTCATTCAGGAAAGGTTGATACCCTCTCGAGAGGGTACTCTAGATCTGTTGAAAAGATCAATAATTCAATGGAGAATGACCGGAATAGCATAGAGACTAATCCATGTGTGGCTGGGATAGATGTATTATTTGGTGATCAGATCCAGAGTAGTCCAACTCCGTCTGATTCGGATACTTGGTCCAAAGCATCTCAGGATAGTGACCGCTATTGTCCGATAAAAGCTCAAGATTCTCGAAGGTCCTCGGGAGATTTAATTTCAGAGGGACACCATGTGGAGAAATACACTCATATCTCCAGGGAAAGTGATAGAGACGGTGTCAAAATGAAGGGTAGAGATGTCAATCATTATTCAAGACTTAGAAGTCCCATTGAAGAGAAACGGAAACATCGTGACCAGATGTTCCGGAAACATGCAGAGATGAGTAGGTGCAAAGATGAAGATGATAGCTACCGTAAGAGAGTCAGGAGGCATACTCATGATGAGAGCCACTTCAGTATTCATCAGCATAGAAGTGACGAAAGGCTGCATGCCTCATCTTTGCGAGAAGAGTCCAAGCGTCGCAGGGAGAAAGAGTCTTTCTTTCGATGTTATGATAAAAGAATCATGGAACACAAGATCGTACACAATAGAGAGTTCCGAGAGTGGGATCATTGGGCTTCTAGGGATGAAATAAATTTGTCTTCCCCAAGAGGATGGGATGAAGACACGTTCTTTTCAGAGAGTAGATTTCAACGAACAAGGGGCAAAAATGTGGAGGCTGAGCTGTATCTCCGTGAAAGAGAATGTATGATCATTGATCGAGAGCCAATTTTTGAGAATCATCCACATCATACTTCAATGTACGCCATTCATTTAGAACGGCAGAATCTAGAAAGGGATTACGACGATGTCCGCTCAAGTAAGAGAAACAGACGAGACTTGTCATTAGAATATGGGTATTCTGATTGCCCTTCACTAGATAGATATGGAAGGTCTCCTCTCATGAATTACAGAGAAGCAGAGTATTTAGATTTGGATGTTGAACATGAGAGAAGTTCATGGAATATTGGAAAAGATGTGGAAGAATCTGGCAGAGGGGATCAGTACCTTCGAAACCGTCCATTGGGTTACGATTCTTTGCGTTGTAACAGAGATGGTGATGAGGATGAGAATTGGCTACAATCTCCTTCTAGCTGGGATTACCTTGATAGGCGTCATGCCTATGCTGAAAGAAAGCATGGTTCCCCTGTGTTCAGGAATGATATTGATGATTATCCATATTTTGAGAAACATGGAAGGCATGCTGGGTACACATCTCACCGAAATGCCCGTAGTAATAGACGAGTTTATGGTCATAATAAAGCTCATGATGAGCACGATAAAGCCAGATATCTTGATGAGGATGACTATTCTATGAGGCAACGAAATGACTTCCAGACCCAGGGTGAGAATTGGATCCAGGATACACAGGTTCATAGGCACATTGATAATGATTTTTACGATGAGCATGAGGTGGGCTCTTTTGAAGGTCTTCCAAGGCATAATTGGCATGAGACTAAGAATGGATTTGTCAAGGGTGGGGTGAGTGTGCATACAAAAGTTATGAAATATAAACTGGGAGTAGCAGGAAATGGTGGCAGTAACTCTTGTGATGGAAGTTCTGAGAGGCCAGAGAGATTTGAGCATCAGAAAATGGGGACAAGGGGCAGGAATTCAGTGGAGTTACGCCATTTTATTGGGGAAAGAAAGGTAAAGTTGGGGCAACCATGGTTGAAATTCTATACAATTGTACTTGTGTACTTGATATCTCCCCAAACTTTGGGGAATATCATTTTTGTTAATGCATTTTGCATGTCTCTTCTTAAATTTTTCATACCTTGTATTCTTTTGTTTATATCCCTTTTAAATGATAAAGAAAATTTTGTTAATTTGTTTTTATCCTTGTGCGCTATGAAGACCACTACGCATAGTAAAAGACATAGGAATGTGGGTTCCATGCAAGATATGGAACAAAGTTGTTACCCTGCATGTATTTTGAAACAAATGTTGCCAACAATCAACCCTGTCCCTTACTGGTTCACTACTGCCGTCACCCCCTGTAGCTTTGCTAGTTTGCTATCATTGACTTCTATCATTGCTAGTTGCCACCAACGTCCACATCATCTTTTGTTTTTGTTTTACTTATATAGTTGTTACCGTTCTGTTCTTGCTGCTACATTGTTCCTGGAAAAATAAAGGGGTGGTGGTTCTGTGGTCCACAAGGAATTCTATCTAGGCATTGCGCTCTGCTATTGAATGTCTGCTATTATATTGTTTATAAATGTAAGGAAATATTTAGAAACTAATATTCGCATAAGCCATTTGCTTGTATTGTTATTTGTCCTTGAGTGCGCTTGGGAGGCTTGTTTTCCGACCTTAGTAGGTATCATATATGATGTCTTATGCTTGTTTTCTGGTACTGGTGCTGAACTTTGAAGATCTCCTTATTTGCGCAATTTCGGTAATACTTCTCTGGCAAAGCCTGTAGATATTGTGTCAGACTCTGCTATTTTTTTTAAAAATGTGCAGATTTTCGAGTGTCTTATCCTTGTCCGGGTGTCGAGTTCCAACATGGGTATGGTAAGGAAATGAAGAACCAAAGTGACATAGATTTTAAGCTCATGTCTGCATTATCCTTTGCTTCTTCTGTTAATAGTACACTCTCTCAACTTTTTCTGTTTGGCACCTTTCTCATGTTCTGGACCCATTGTATAATTTCTTGTAAGGAGTCCTGCATTGATATCTAATCGTGTCTGTTTGATAAGTACTCTCTATGCCTTCCCGAAAATAAAATGGTTTTGATGAGTCACATGGAAACATCTTCCTTGCTTGTCAAAGGTAAGGTTGTGCCCAGCATTGGTGGATTGTTGATATACATATTTGTCTTGATATATTTTTTGTGTGAGTAAATATTTGTCCTTAATCATTGTTTAGATCAATTTTCTCTATGGAAACTGTGACCATGTTGCTGGAATTTAGCCTGCTTTCCATAAGAGATTTCATTATAGGATGTACTGTGAATCCTGTGAGACTTTCTTGGACCAACACCAGATCAGGAAAGTGGCACTTTCTGTAGGGATTAAAGTAGCATCCCTTCTAAGTATGAATTGAATTCAGGAAATTGGACTTCTGACTCCTGTCCACTTAATGTGTGGAAGTTTCTGGGTTGTTTTCTTCATTATGGATTAAGATCATTTTTTTTATTCAACTGGAAGGAATTAGAGGTCACATATATGTAAGGGAAGCTTCATGGTTGATTACTTGATTGTTAACATATTGGAAGAAAATGTGAGCTTCAGAAGTTCTTGTCTAGTTTTGGGTTTCAATGTGACTTCTTTCTCTCTTCTGGTAATTTTTTGGTTGAAACAAATGTTTTCTTTTCCCTTTGGATTTTTTTTTGTGAGAACTGATTTCATGATGTTTTGCAGACCTGAGGTGTTGGGAGTTTGTACTTGTAAATCTGACTGCTGGCCTATGCAACTCTGGTGTAATTGCATTCGAAAATTCTTTATGAATACATATGGCAATAGTTATTGATACTAGATGCAGCAATAACTTCTGTGAAACTCGTGGTTGGTGGGCAACGTACATTGACATGGTTACTTAGATAAGTTTCGTTAAGTTGACCTTCTCTGTGTTTCACAATAAATTTGGAAAGGACCACTTGAGAAATATCTAGAAAAGAAACAGTCCCTCTACAATTTGAGGGTACCTGCTGTGTAGCTTCTTCTGAATTGGAACCTTCTTGCGCTTAACAAAATTTGGAAAGGGTTGTGGACTATCTATAAAAGAAACAATATACTGCTATTTGAGGGGTATGCGGAAAGGAAATAATGGGGATCTTTGCATGGAGTTGCTTAGCCTACTTCCCTTACACGTAGTCTGGGATTTTGAAGGCAGTGATGTTATTGCTAATGGTGTTTTTTACTAGATACATGAAGATAGTTTGCTAGTTTATGTAGCTTAGTAAGACCAACTATTGATTGTTTAGAATTCTAGATACCATAATGGAGTGAAAGAATGGATCTATGCATATAGACCAACTATGTATTTTATTTGTACATAATTTTGTAGGATGCTAGCTAAGCACCTCATCTTTTCATCCTATTATTATATATATTATTGTTTTTTTTCCTATAAAAAGGGCTCAGGTTATTTTTTGTCTCTTGCTCTTTCGCATTTCAAGTATTGCCTAGAGTAAGTTCCCTTTCAGCGGGCATCATGATATGTTGCATATTTCCATTCCCTACTTTTGCACTTTTGGAAGTTCTTAAGAGGTGATGTGCTTTTGCTATGTTGCCTGAACTGTCACCAAAGATGGCTTTTCAACAAAGTTTTCGATCGTCTTTCACAGCCAGAATAATGCCTCCTTGGAGGCACAATATTGCATTCATAGGGGTTTTAGAAGAAATTTTCTGACTTGCAAATCTGATCTTTGCTGATTGGTCCAGTGGATCTATTTCTTTCTGGTTTCACCCACAGTGTTTAGAAAGCATTATTTTTTGGGTGATTGGTTTCTCGTGAATAGTTGATTGTTCTTGAGAGGACCTGATCATTTTCTTTTCTATCCTGTGTGCTAAGTAGCTGTTTGGGCTGTGTCTATCTCCATTTGTTGTTGGTTGTCTTGATTTTACCTATCCTATGCCTATTGGTCTTTATATTCTTGTACTGCCTTCTGCCTGTATGCCACATTGGCTTGAGGCTTCCCTTTGTTTCTTATATGACAGTCATGGTCAACTTGATTGTGAAGGGCTGTTAAGTAGACTGTAGCTGGTACAACATGATGGCAGGCTTAGCAGCCTTTTGTTCGACCCTCCTTCCCCGGCCCAATTTTCAGTATGTTTTTGAACGGATTTGTTGCAGGAAATTGTTATAGGGATTTGGCCTTGTAGATTTATGCTTTTTGGTTAAAAAGGCCCAAGATATTCAAAGGGGGCCCTGAGCCTAGGTTTGGGTTTCAAGGACAAGGTGCGTGCCTTTCCGGTGATATGTATATAAAATTTTGGTTGAAATTTGTTCTCACATGAATGCACTAGAGAAGGGTAGAAGTTTTGAGCGTTTTTGGAGACTTTTTATGCTTCCGTTGTGTGTGTGTGTGTGGGAAGGGGTGGGGTGGGGGGGTTCAAATTAGAAGGTGCACAGTAAAAGGAGGTGGTCTTGGGCCATAAGATCCAAAAGGCGTTATTTTCTAGGGCCTTTTGGAAGGGCTGCGTCTGCCCCCTTCTGAGGCGCCTCAGGGTGTGCCCTGCACCTTGCTGGGGCCTAGGCACCCGGGGCACGCCTAAGAACTAAATTTAGGCTTTGGTAACGTTGCTTGTTTATAACATTACAGATGCATTGGAAGATTGATTTGGGTGTTGGAGACCTTTATATTATGACGCAGGTGGGTATAGTCCTTGGGTGATGCTTCCATTTCTGTCTATCTTGAGTGGGAATATGTCTCTTGTGTGACTGTGTAAGGTCAAGTTGAAGGTGTTTATTTGGATGATGTCCTTGTTCATTTTGGTGTAAACATATTAAGTTCTGTTTGAATGACACTTATTGCTTGGGATGGATGGATGAAATTGGAGTTTTCATGACAGGTTCTATCAATTTCTTTTTGCATTCTTTTCCATCTAATCCCTTCTATATAACTAGCTCAACTGCCTTTAATACCATTTGAAAGTTGCCACTTTCTTGAAGCATGCTTTTATGTGGGAAGCAGAGAGGAAAATTTTGCCTGTGCTTGTATATGAGGGGAAGATCTTTGGCAGGACAACTTCATACATACTTGCCAAAGTTCTTTGCCTGGTGTTCTCTAGATCCCCTCCCTCCAAGCCTAGACAACACTCAAAAGACACTCAAAAGATATATAGATCAAAGGTGCTGTGGATTTTTGTTCCCTTCTGTACGAAATTAAAAATTTTGGAATGGTGTCTATATTTTCTCTAAATTGCAAAATTTAGGGGTAAGATTGCTAGATCCGATCCCTCCATACCCCGCCTACGCGGGATTTCGCAGTATTGTTTTTAGAAATGGTTTCTATATGTTCTATACACAGAGTATCTTTGCTTATATGGTTGAGACTACATGCATTTGGATCTTTCCTGACCCTGTTTTGGAAGGATCCACTTGTTTTGGTGTCTTTTTTGTCGTCTTTGTTGTATTGCTTATGATTCTGTCAAGCTAAGCATTCTGATATCAGCATCTGCCTCTTTGGCTGTTGTTGGAGTTTTTTTTGGCTGTATTCTTTTGTGCCACCTATTGAAACTTATGCAGTACTTTACAGATGCCCTCACTTGCAGGATGTTAAATAACACTTCCTTTGGCAAAGCGTGCCAATAAACTTTCCTCTGGCAGCAGAGCAATAGATGAACCCAAATGCTGAAATATTTCTTCCAATTATATATGAACAAAGCAAAGTTGGTGCTAACTTTAAAATAGGAGTAATGAAGTTTAGGGCTGATAAAGTCTTGGTTATTTTCTTTACTTGATTTATATGTTAAGACTTCATGATCAGTATTGAGCACCTGGGTAATCTGGTGGCTGTGGCCCGTGGGTTCAAGTCCTATACAATGGTCATGGCTAACTGCTGTCTGATAAAATCCAATATTATGTTGATGACTGAGAAATTGACGATGTAGGAGAGTGGCGTAGTGTGTGAAGATTTTATCTGAATCATACATCTTTTAGATTGCATTGGGTTAAAAAGACAGGACCACCTTGAGTTGTATCTGTTTTATTTATTGAAGTATTCTTCTGATGGTGTTCAAACCTGATGTTTCTTTGTTAGGAATTTAAGCTGGCTTTCCCAGTCGAGCAAGTAATCACTTAGAATAAGGGAATCCTTTCTTGTAAATAAATATGTCGGTTTGTCTTATGAGTGACCACGTGCTGTGTGTGTGTGTGTGTGTGTGTGTGTGTGTGTGTGTGTGTGTGTGTGTAAGTTGCGTGTAACCAGCATTCTGGCTTAGGTGACATGGGTACTGAGGGCTGGATTGCAGTGTAGCCCTATTGCATTTGTGTAGAGCCTGTGCCCTGTGGTGGCAGCTAGCTCTCATCATGCTCCTTTTGATTTTGGTGCAAAGGAGGCACAAATGGCGATATAGGTAGGAGTTGACCTAGTTGACACCCTCTCATTTGTTTTCCTTCAGATGATTATAGAACGTATTTTCCTGAAGACATAAGACACTAGGCACAGCTTTCAGGCTCATAAGTTGCTGTCAATTTAACAGCGTGTGCAGTGTGTGCCATGTAATTTTTCCAATCTGCAACTTGCTGAGTATTTTTGCACATAGTTAAACATTTTTGTGAGTGACATAGCTATCTCTGACATCTGTCGAGCCTCTCTTTTTTTATGTTTTTGTTTGTAGAGCTTATTTATTTCCAGAGCTGTCTAATTACTTGCATCTTTCTTCTGGTTCCTCCATCTTCTTGGTGTAGCTGTTAAGGGAGTTGTGTCGGGCAAGGTTGCAGCTGTGAATAGGTAGTGGGACTTAATTGTTTTGAGTGAACATGGAGCTTCTTTTCTTTGTGTGTGTGTGGGGGGGGGGGGGTGTTTGGGGGGTGTTGCTTCTGTTTCCCTTCTGGCAAGATGTCTTATTTGTGAAGCAGATAGGTCAATTTTTGTAGAGGGGTTAAAGGTGAAGTGTGGTACAGGATAGTACTCAAGATGTGTTTCCTATCATGTATAGTGCCATGGAGGGATTGGCATTACCGAAACCCTACTAACTGACAAGTCTCCTGGTCAAGGCTTGGGGCAATTTTTATGATGAGCACTAGCATAGGAGGCTTCTTCTTCATTACTTTATCATTTCCTTCCTGACAGCATAGTGCATGTCTGCATGAAGAATTGATCTGAAACATGCATCTCTTAAGGAATACATACATATAGGGCTGAAAAAGACAGGACCTGTTTCTTAAACCCAACATTTTTATCTATTTTTTTTAGTTACTGCTGTGATGGTGTTCAAACCTAAGGAAGGGAATTTAAGTTGGGTTGCCAATTTATGAAATAACTCTGCAGAATAGAGAAATCTTTGTAAATAAGAGATATTAGCTTGTGTTATGTACTTATGCCGCTTCTTTGAGAGTGAACCCATATTCTGTGTTTGCATATGTTGCGTGGAACCTTACTCTGGGTGATGCGACACGAGTGCTGAGGGCAGGATTATAGCAGTGTGTAGCTCTATTGCATTGGTGGTGTAGAGCCTGTGGTGTCTGCCAGCACTCTTCATTCCCTTTGGTTTTGGTGCAAAAAGGAGGCATAGGATTTGAACCTCTAGTCATATTAAACCTACCAAATACATTGTGTGGTTGCCATGCCTTTCGTTTTCCTTTTGATGACTATGAGCTGTCATTTCCTGAAGGCATATGACACTCTGCACCAGAACTTTCAGGGTGATAAGGTGCTGTTAGTTTAATAGAACTTGCAGTGCTTCACTGTGTGAGCTCTTGCAGCATGCAACTTTGAGTATTTTAGCAACTGGTTAAAAACCTTTAGTGAGTGATATGTCTATCTTGCAAAAGCTGTCGAACTTCTTGATTGTTTAGTAGATTGTTTGCCTCTTGGCATTAAGTGCTTGCTTATATTTTTATGTTTTTGTTCGTGGATCTTATTTGTTCGTAAAAGCTGTCTAATTATTTGCCCTTTCCCTTCTCCCCATCCTCTGCCTTGGTTCTTCCATTTTCTTGGTGTAGCTGTCATGTGAGTTGCATCTGTCAATGATGCAGCTGTGAGTAGGTAGTGGGACTTACTTGAGATGGCAGGTTGAAGAACATGGAAATAGGGTAAATCGTGAAGGACAGAACATAGAGTTTTGGGGGGAGTATGGTGCTTTTGTGAATAAGTCAATTTTGAGAAGGGGTTGAAGGTTGGTAATGGGTAGACAGTAGTGCTCAAGATGTATTCCATATCATGCATAATGCCATAAAAGGTTTGGCGTTTCTTAGCCGGACTGACTCATAAGTCTCCTGTCTCGAGGTTCTAGGGCAATTTTCGTGATCTGAACATTATTATTACTAGAATGTATGCCACAAAAGCATTGGGTTCAGAAAAGCCTCAATCAGACGTCTTGTTGGTTGATGTTAAGCAATCAGCTTATGCAAGGTCTAAAGTCTGATGCTTTGCAGTGAAATGCCCTAATGTGGGAAACAGTTCGTCTAGCCTCTGGTGGGGTTATTCTGTGCTGTTACATTTTGCATTTTTGCATGTAGACCAAGATAACTACATATAATAGTAAATGTGTGGCTGCTTTGAAACTTGATCCATTGCTAATCTTATAATGGGGGTTCTATATATAGACCAAGATATAGTCAATATATTCTGTGTGCTGTTACATTTTGTCTCGATACAGGAAATGCGCAAGTGATTCGCAACACCAGGAACATGCGTTCAATATGCATCTACTACTGCTGGATTGAATCATTTATTTCATCATTTCATTAATGCCCTCTAAAATCAGCTCGGATATTTGAAAGTGATATATGTATCTATCTTATGCGGCATTTCTTTTGTTGTGATACACTATGCAGTCAAGCAGACAAAACCCAAAGCCCAGAAGAGACTCTGACAACAACACTCGTGCCACGGCGGATGAGAGGGTTCAGAAGCTGCAGGAAGAAAGACACGAAGTCCGTAAACCAAGCACCAAGGACACGGAGCAGACCGGACATAGACACGTTGAAGTTTCACAGCATAACAAGCCACATTTTAAGAACCAGGACAATACATCTGACATTGAAGAGGGTCAAATACCGACAGAGGAGCCTTGCAAAGAATACAACAGTCTGAAAACGAAAGGGATGTCTGGTAATCAGAACAAGGCAAGTCAGAATGAAGCGACTGTGTATGATGAGAGCCGGATACTTGAGACAATGGCAAGAATGGAGAAGCGAAGAGAGCGGTTTAAGGATCCCATTCTACCTGTAAAGAAGGAGCCCGTTGTTTCCGATCCCAAGCCTCAGGTTGAACCAGTTGTCGAGACATCCGAGGCTAAGCAGCAAAGGCCACTGAGAAGGAGACGGTGGGGCGGAAATTAAACTAGGTACCATTACTACTGATTTTCTCATGTCTCACATTGTTTTACCTTGTGAAAAGTTTGAGCCTGGGACTACATGCATTGTCATGTTCGACATAGAATTTTGTTGGTGGTCGATGGAAATACTCTACTCTAATGACTATCAAGTATGAAATAAAGTCCATTGAAAATTTTACAGCTATGGTATCTTGTTTTCCTATCCTGATGGAGGTGAAATCTGCATATACTGTCATTTCTTCATCTTGTTGATCTCTCTGGAAGTTCTGTCACTGTTGGCAGCTAGTCTCATCGCTCCCGAATGTCATGAACTATTTTCGCAGATTCTGCTTCTATTAAGTTCTCTCTTACATACAACAATATCTGTGAGATCAAATTTGTTGCAATTGTAAAGAATAAAGACTAAAGAGTTGGTGAAATTTAAGGTATGCCAAGTACTATGCCTATGCACTGATATCCAGGACTCAGTTGCCTTTGGAGCAGCAGGATAATCAGATCCATTGAAGCTGAAATTAGGTGTCATTTACAACGAAAGAATATGCCTGGTGTTGTACTTTTATGGGATTTTGGCTTTGAATAATTGAAAAACTGGAATGGTGATTAGTTCAAGCATGTATATATGCAGCTCCATCAGAGCATGTCACCCTTACAATATGGTCAAGTTACACACACAATCTGGTGTTTTACAATATGGTCATGTGTTACAACACACAACATGAATACAAGTATACAACTAGTATGAAATGTGAAAACGGTCGATCTCGTAGAGTTCCATCTCAATGTATATCAGTTGATCTTGCCTGCCAAAGGACAGAAACTGCCAAAGGTGAAAATGACACACTGATCATTGTATTAAGATCAGACTGACAAACTAAATTTTGGGAGGGTCTCATTTTCCAGCAAAAGTTGCACTCCCCTCATTCTAATCCCCAAGATCTTGCTCAATTAGAGATGAAGTTTCGTTTGCGTCAACGTATCGTACAATTAACCAGGAAATCAATCTCCAGAATTGTCTGTAACTGACGTCCAAAGTAATCAGCCCCTAATTGAGCTGAAAAACAGAAAAGTTAACGCGGGGTTTCATCTTCCAAGTCATGTGAATATTCATCCAACAGTCTTGGATGGTCAGCCACCTACCACTCTGTACCATACATATTCTACAGTCCGCGGTTTGCTGCATATGTATGTATATAAAAGCCTTCATACACATATACAACTCGATCTGTCGATCACAAGATTATTCATCTGCAGAAGATGGCGCCACACGGACATCATCCACCGCCGCCACCACCTGGGCCTCAGCCGCCTCACGGCCCAGGAGCACCACCACCTGGGCCTCCACCACCTGGGCCTCCGCCACCTTATGGGCCAGGAGCACCGCCACCTGGGCCGCCTGGGCCACCACCACCTGGGCCTATTCACCGCCCGCCGCATCCAGGCCCACCACCTCCATGAGGTTTCCTAAACAGCTAGCGTCACAATTCACATGTCACTATAGTTTGATGACTATAAATTAAGTATGAAATAAATTCCATTGAAAGTTTTAGACCTATATTGTTGTGTTGTCATTTCTTCATCTTGTTGATCTCTGGATGTTCTGTACTGTATGGACTTGGCAGATGAGCTATGTTCACAGATTCTGCTTCTGTTAAACTTTTCTCTTGTTATTGTGCTATTTTAGAGGTAATATAACCAAATTTTTCCCAAATTTACGCATTCTTTCTATTAATTTTACGTAAGTTTATCTAATATTATCAACCTTGCTTAGATTTATCTAAATTTAACCAATCTTAACTTCCAAAAAAAAAATACAAATGTTGCAATTGTAAAAGAATAAAGACTAAGGAATTGGTGAAGTTCAACTGTTCAAGGTATGCCAAGTTCTGTGCACAAATATCCCACAAAAGAGTATGAATGGTGTTGTATTTTTTTGGATTTTATCCCGCTACCAATCACACAAAAGAATTACCGTATTTTCTTTTTGAGCCAAGAATTACCGTAATTTATACATATTTCCTAATTCCACAATAATGTTGTAAAATTGGACCGTATATTCATGAATCTCATAAAATTTGAATAATACTAAAGAAAAATTGGATTCAAAACTTCCCTACTTTCAACTTCTGTATGCCAATAATCCCTATTTTTTTTAGAATCTGGTGGTAAAAATAAAAAATAAAAAATATATTCTTCTGGGATACCACCGAGTATATACTCTAAATATCATAGATTTTGACTTGCATTTTATTCAAAACTTAACACAAGACTTCCCACCATTTTAATGAATTTACATCATTTATCCCAAATTTTTTTGATTTTTTTACGACTTTTCACTTTTATTCCTTTAAAAAAATCATAATAATTGCTCAGATTCTCAAAAAAATAATTAATTCTTAATAATTACACCTTATAATCTTTCTGAGGACAGGAATGAAAAAAATAAAAATAATATGGGGCAGGAATTAAAAAAATAAAATAATGCGAAGGTAGATTTCATCCCATTAGAATACAATTTTTATTTTTTTGGATCATCAAAATTCAAAAATAAAGTAAACATTATTAGCATACAAAAGCTGAAAGTAAGGATTATTAGAATCTGATTTTCCTATAGATATAATACACACACATATACACTATATACATACATATCCACGCACATACACACACATATATACATACATGTAGACACCAAGCATAGCCTCTAATTGTCCTTACAAAAATACATACACATTTAGACATACACATATACATACGGGTCTGTCAATCTTTGGCCCAACCCAATAACTCGACCATAAATTATGGGGTTTGAACACGATTTTTTCAACCGAACCCGAAATACCCACAATTTAGCTGGTCAAACCAAACCCGCCCGTTTAACCCAAAAACTTTATTTTTTAAGTTTAAATCTATTAAAATTTGTGTCTTTTCGTTGGAATTAGTGGCTATTAAACTATAACCATGTACATATATATTACTTGCTAATAGTAAAAAAAAAATTAAAAAAAATACAAATTTTAAAAATGAAATTTTAAAAAGTAAAAATTATAACATACATCCATACATATATATACATATAAACACCTAACATGGCCTCTAATTGTTATTACAAAAATATACACATTTAGACACACACATACATATATTATAAATATATAATACGTAGCAGAATGGACGTGCTCTCCTTCCCTCCATGCAATTGAGAATATGAAGCATTGATTCTTTTTAATATCAAATCTCCATCATTGACAAAAGGCTCATATTCAGCTCTGCATCGATCAGGTGCTACACCTTTCCTAAGCAGAGATTTGCCACTTGACTGACATGATAACGCTATATGAACAAAGAACAACAGTTAAGGAGTTCCTATGCCACCAAATTCTTCTATTTTGGGTCAAAAAGCAGGTGTTTGATCTTGAACCCAGGAGGGTGATAAATTGGATCCGTCAGGTAAAACGTGCGGCAGAATTTGCAGCTTTGACGGCAACGTGCAGCAGCTGTAAAACAAAGATCACAGAGACAATCTGATCAGGGCCACATAATTAAAGAGATTTGTCGACCCACCTCTATCATTAGCACTATGTGACCAAGGCAGGAGAAGGCGTGACGATATTCATTAGTCACGCAGGAAAAAGGCCAAAGTCTTCCCATTCATAAGACAACAAGCATCATAGCCATAAGCTACCAGGATCACTCTACATATCCTAAAATACTAGGTCTAGAAACTAGACTTGACAAAATTGACTCGACCCAATTGACCTATCCGAACCCAACCCAACACCCAAAATGCCATAAGTATTTGACACCAAATGGATCAGAATTTATCTTTCATCATAGTTGTTTATTGTACGAAAGACAAACTTATCCGACGAGAAAGCAAAGCGACCGGAAATCAACCCAACCAAAAACTCATTGACCCGAATTGACCCAAGCCAGATTTGTCAAAAAGTAGCGATCCGCTAAGTGTCCCAGGAAAGTGTCCTGGTAACTATATATGATCAGAACGTTAGGTACTAGTCACAATAGCATGCAATAATTTGTTTCTCCCAGCAGAAGGTTTTGAATAAGAACAAATTATTGCCACAACAGGCAGTAAAATGGCAAGATAGCCAAGCATAATACATTTCATAGCAATGACAGATAAAAGAAACTACTATAAACAAGGAATGGTGTACATTTGCAGCATTATATAAGTGCAATTATGCAGTAGTGCAAGGCAGTAACAAAAACCTCCAACTCAATACGAATGCCAACATCAATAACAACACACTACCCATAAAATCAAGTACGAAGTTGCAAGGTACAAACATGAGTAACAAAAAAGAGAGGAGTACCAATATTCACAGGGCCGAGGCTAAGGCACTGGATGACTTCATATTCAAGTGCGCCAAGTTTTAACTCCACAAAGAACAGCTGCTTCGTAGCACCACGAATGTCACGTTGCTTAGCCACAAAGTTACCATGATACACTCTCCCTATTTTAGTCCTGAAAGCGGCGCTGTCTTTGGCAGCTACAAGTTCATATTCAGGTTTCTGATCAAAATTCCAAAAGATAAAAAGGTTAGAGATTAGATGCAAGATCAGATAACACCTTAACAGCATAAATCTAGTATGGCACAAAAAAGAAAAAAGAAAACAATAATAACAAAGAGCGTACGTAGTAGTATGTACCCCTTCAGCTGTCATGGTTTCATTGAGAAACTTCAAGCCCGCAGTAGCAACTCTGAGGTCTTGACGCCTGATAATTTCGTGATGTTATTCAGGAGTGAACATCGGTGGCGGACCATATCCTCCATTGTATTTTATTCCACGGCTCCTTATAAAGAATGGGAAACCAATTAGAGACATTGACAATTTTCACAATACACAAAATAACCAAAAACAACAGCATCGATCTAGTGTCAACAACCACAATGAACACGCGATAGTCTGGCAATAGTATCACATAACCAGAGGCAACTACTTCGAACAATTGTACCATTGAAACATAGAGAAAAGAAGATCACATTAACACAAAATCAAAGCAGATGACCCTAAACCCTAAACACTAAACACTAAACCCTAAACCCTAAACCCTAAACCAATGGCAACTAGCGTCAACAACCAAAATGAACATGCGATAGCCAGGCAATAGTATCACAGAACCAGAGCCAACTATTTCGACAATTGTACCATTGAAACATAGAGAAAAGAAGAGCAAATTAACACAAAATCAAAGCAGACGACCCTAAACCCTAACCCTAAACCCTGAACTAACAGCAATTAGCATCAACAACCACAATGAACATGCAATAGCCACGCAATAATATCACATAACCAGAGCTAACTATTTCGAACAATCATACCATTGAAACATAGAGAAAAGAAGAGGAAATTAACATAAAATCAAACGAACTCGATCGGAGAGGGAAAGAAGAGCCAGACGGAGTTAAATTTAAGGTTTTCAAAGCCCGAAAGCACCTAATTTGTTCAAATTGCGTACAATGTCCAGCCAGAAACAAGTCGAAACCTCCGAAGCAAAACGCAACGATAATTTGCAGAAGGATCAATGAATAAACAAACAGAAACTAAAACGAGAGAGAATTAAAGAAAGGTAATTTACTTGGTTGTGGTTTCAGACGAGCGGAATTGATCACGCACAGGTAGATTCATGACCGCAATGTCATCCATAAGCTTTTCTAGGGTTTAACAGTTTGCACAAAGATCTCTTTCTCTCTCTAATTTCTCTCTAGGGTTTATCAGACGACTTTGGAAGGAAAAGGAAGAGTCAACCGCCTTTTTTTTTAGAGTTTTTTCATTTACCAACCGCCTTTTCAAGGGAAAGTAGAATAAATAATTTCAGTGCTCCGTATATATTCTATGGGATTTATAAGATTTTTGAACGATAATACATTAGTCTCTCTGTTTCATATTAATTGTCGTCTTTGAAAATTATATAGTTAAATTTTAAAAGTTTTGACCATAAGTTTCTTAACGTACAAAATGAGTTGCTTTATAAAATTAACATCATCAAATTTTTAACGAAAAATACTATCATAAAAGTATAATATTGCAATTGTTAATAACATGATATGTAGGAAATTATCAATCAAAAAGTGAGATTGGAGATTGTGAAAATCAAAATTATCACAATTAATATGAAACGAAGGGAGTAAATTTTAAGGGTATTGAACAATAGTGTATTGAAAATTTTTTTTACACTAATACACTAAATTTTGAAGGTATTGGACAATAATGTACATGAAATAATTCTAGCGGTGGTTGACTTGGCGGTGGTCCTCATGGTCGGCTGAGAAAATGACTAGGGAAAAAAATAAAATATTTTCCAAGTAAGAAAGTACACATAAACAGAATGACTAGTATGTATTTTCTGGAAAAAAACGACACTTCAAAGTAGGACCTCATCATGTCAACCACCACCGAAGTTGTTTTAGGTGCAATATTGTTCAATACCCTCAAAGTTCAGTGCATTAAATTTTAAAAAAAAATTAATGCATTATTGTCCAATAATCTTAAAGTTTAGTGTATTATCGACAATCACTATAAATACATTAACACTTACGATAGAATAGTGTTATTAATGGGAATGATAAACGACACTTACAATACAATTGTGATAGGATAATTTTAGATTTAAAATATAAATATGAAATTTGACATCAAATAGCTAATTATCTTACTGACATGCAATTCCAACTTCTTCGATGATTATATATTTATCTTTAATAACTTTGCATTTTTCATTTTATATTAATCTGAAAATAGATCTTTATCGAAAGATGCGTGTTATGTCGATCTTCATCCAATTTATTCACCATTGATTTTTCAACCCTGTTTGTAAGCTTCATCTTATGGACTCCAAAAACAAATTAGATGTTCCCAACTTTGCCTTGATGAAATCTCAATCTGGGTTTGTTTCCAGTTATCCAATAATTATCATAAACTTCATCACTATAAATTTATAATATTATTGCCAATTTTATCAATTCTTTAAAATAATTCGTCACAAAAAGTAACTTATTTTGACACGTGTGATAGACTAAGATAAGTCTAACACGATGCACGATATAATTTGCGATATTTATTAGTTAATCCATGATAATTTAACCAAACACATTTTTATTAATAGCTATCCCCTATCACTATAAATATCTGTTAAAATGCAATAGCTGTGTACTAACAAGTATTCCCTGAGTCCCTCCGTTCTAAATAAATGTCCACTTTGACAAACTTTGATTTATAATTAATCATAAATTATAACGACTTAGAGTATGAAACTATCAACATAGGGAAGTTATATTCCTAAATATTGTTATTAGATAAAAAAAATTATAAATTTAATTGAAATAAGTTAATATAAATAAAATGTTAAAATTGGTCAAACTGTACATAATTTTGGGACGGAGGTAGTATTACATTACTAACTAATGTTAGAGAGTTGCCTTCCAATACATTTTCATTAATAAATAGGGTTTTGGGCGTTAATAATATCAACTTTGGGGTATCAGATATTAATAACACAAACTATTTTCTTAGACGTTGACAGTACCAACTATCAACTTATTTTCCTCTAACAGTACACCGCTGAGTTGTTATGGTTTTAACCCATAAGAAAGATGGCGTGACTCCATAAGGTGTGATGTGGGAGGCATATTAGTGTTCATGTCAACATTTTCTACACAAGTTCCGCCTTCCACGTCACGCATTATGGAGTCACGTCATCTTTCCATGAGTCAAAATCCTATCAAATAAGTGGTGTACTATTGGTGGAAAATGGGTCGATAGTTGGTACTAGTACTGTCCAAGAAAATAATTTGTATCATTAGTGTCCAATAACCCCAAAATTGGTATTACTGACGTCTAAAATTCCTTAATAAATTTAAATTTTATAAAGTCAATTAATCAAAATTCATGGTCTTAGTCAATAGCTGCAATGATAAACTTATGTTGGACACTACAAATCAAAAATCCGACCTTAGCTCAGTTGGTAGAGCGGAGGACTGTAGTTGGCTAATCACCATCAGATAATCCTTAGGTCGCTGGTTCGAATCCGGCAGGTCGGAATTTTTTCCTTTCTCGGTTGCCTTTTTTCTTTCTCCTTCCTCTTTTTGTCGGGGTTGTCTTCGTTTCGAAGGCAGTCACCATCTACTGGGAAAACTGGGAGCCAACAACTGGAGTACTACAACAACATAGACGCGAAATTCCCAGATCCTCAAACTCTTGAATCCGATCAAATCCCGTCAAAATTTCTTCATCCATTACATTATGGTATGTTTGATGTTTCCCATCAATCTGTTTGCATTTTACTTGTTCGAAATCACAGGAAATCGCCCTCCCCCTTCGTATTCTGACGTTTTTTTGTTGATGTTGCTTTTGTTGTTTGGTGTTTTTAGCAGAACATTAGAAGATATTAGATTGATTGTTTAGAATTAGGTTTTAGCGATTTATCGCTTTTGATTTAAAAGTAAAATTTTGTGGGTACAAAAGTTTGTAGATCCAATCCAAGTTCTACTACTTAAAGACCAAATTGTTATTTTGTTGGAAATTTTACTTTGTTGGTGGAAATGGGCTGTATGTTCATAGGAGTAAGGGTGATTACCCTTTATTAGGGCTATTTTGGAGATTATAATCTTGTTACTATTTTGTAATTTTAATGATTCCTTCTAGCATTTAGGCCCTGTTCTTTTGTGCTGTTGGTAAGATACGGAAATAGTCGGTGGGGTGAAATTGTGGAAATTGCGGTGTGGTGTGGAATGATATTGTGAAATTGTGGAAAGTACGGTGCAGTGAGTAGAAAAGTGAGGAGATATATTGGTATAATGATTGATTGTAATAAGGTGTGGTATGGTATGGGAAAGTGTGGATGAATATTGAGTTGTATGATGAGTTGTGGTACTACACCGCACAAAAGAATAGGGTCTTACTTGGCCTTACTTGAGTGAAAGCTTTGAGTTTTGAAAATTTATGTTTTCCCTAATTGTATATAGTTGTTTTGCTTATCAAAGCTCTGATCTTTTAGTGTGTGGGTGTGTGTATTTTCTTCATGAAAAGCTGAAACTCTGTTAGGGGTCAATTAGGGTTTGGTTTACATCCACAAATTTTCTGTGTAAGATGCTGAGATGATCCTTTGAATCCAATTTTGATTATTCTCGTCGATTGTAATGAGCATTTGTGTGGAAGCTTGCTTGATGTTTTGTGATGTTTGATTGACGTATAGGCGAACACAATGCGGTTGTATTTGACTTGTATAAGGAACACTCTTGAAGCTGCTATGTGTCTACAGGTAATGTCAATGTCTTAATTTTTCACAAAGCATACCCGGGAGGTTTTTTTTTTCGGGGGTTGCATCCTATTTGATATCGGGTGTTCTGACATGTGTTTTTGAATCTTTTAATTGTAGAATTTTCCTTGTCAAGAAGTTGAGAGACATAACAAACCAGAGGTGGAACTGAAGTAAGTGATACGATTTCTGTTTGGCTTTTTAGACATAACAGGAGATTTCATTTTGACTTCTAATTCTGAATAACTAGTTGTTACTTATTGACAATCGTTGTATGCCTCACTGTGATGTGGAATTGTGCTTATATGATGAGTATGGAGGGTGTTAAGCAAGTCTATGCCAGATGCTGCTTGATAACTTTAGCGAAAATGCTCCGGAAGCTTGCTTTGAATTAATTTCATTTATTCGTTACATCTTCTTTTCAGGACAAGCTCTGAGCTTCTGCTGAATCCTGTAAGAAGAGTTCCGACATTTTGTAAGCCATGAATTTTCTTGGTTAATCTTCCTATGGCTATGACGATGTTCAATTTTTTTGATCTAGTCTTTGATTGCGGGCCTATATTGAACTTGTTTTGTTCTCTTTGAATGATTGAGTTTCTTTAAGGTTCTATCAACTGCCTTTCTCATAGGCAACCTATGCATGCCTGTGCTGCTTTTCAGCTTGTTTATGGTAACCTAATTCTGGAAATGTTGCAATCTGTAGAAGTTGCACATTTCTTCCTTGCTTGCTGCATGGATGTTGAAAAAAAAATCTAACAGTCATCAATTTTTTGTTGGAATTTTAATATTAACCGATTTGACCGACCCAAATTCATCCCGGGCCAGCTCTATGTGGGTCCCTTCCTTGACTGAATTGTGCTGTTAGACATGGGCTATTCTTGGAAAGGTTGTTAAAATTGGGATCCTAACTCGAAATTATGGAGAAGTTAGGATCGAAATTTAGCCCATGTAGGATCGTGGATCGTGTGTAAATAGTAGAATCATATCGACGATTTTGGACCATAAAATCGTAGGATCGTAAATCAGGATCAGGATTTTAATAACTGTTCTTGGTACATCGATATTTGGTGGTCTGTTGAATCTTGTTATACGTTATCCCTATCTACCCTGTTGCCTCCATTTTATGTGCATTCATGATGTATGCTACACTGTCAGTGTTTGATGATAAATAGTATTCTGTGATTTGTGAAGACAACTGCAGATATTCTACTCTCTCCGCTTCTTCTGCATCCCTTGAGTAATCATGTTTCCGGAAATGTATTTGCAGATATTAATTTGTCGAAATGAGGCTGAAAAGTGCTTGATAGAAACGTCTATTAATTCCTTGCGTATTAGCTTGAAGGTATAGCTATGTTCCTGTTAATTACCTTTGGTGTTCTCCTGTATTTTGTCTGTTCTGCTCATATTATGCTGTCTACATGTTGTACAGGTAAAACAGACAGATGAACTCGAGAACATATTGACAAAAAAGTTCCTTAGATTTTTGTCAATGAGGGCCGAAGCATTTCAGGTGTTGAGGCGAAAACCAGTACAGGTGCTCATGGCCATTGATATGCATTTTAAAGCCGGACTAATTAAAAAAAAAAGAAGAAGGGTATTTTGAGTTCAGAAGGTGATTTATGTTACTGATGTTTTACAGGGATATGATATTAGCTTTCTTATCACCAACTTTCACTGTGAGGAGATGCAAAAACAAAGGCTTATAGATTTCATCGTGCAGTTTATGGAGGCAAGTCCGATTCCTTCTCTGCTTTGCTTTCAAGTTGACAGTGTTGCTTCTAAGTTCTACCAATTTACAAGGTCGAACAAAATGTTCCGGGGTGTACCTTACCCACCTTAGAGTCAGTTTGTAGCAGCTTGGTCTAATAGTAGGAATTCTTAAGAACCGAACTGAACCTAAATCAACTCTCTTATCAAGCATACCTGGGTGCATTCATAGATTGTTGTCATTTGTCGGGACTACCTTGTTGGGTAGACCAGGGATCGCCTTAAAATTTACCAATTTTATCTGCCCGATAAAGATTGGGTACAATCATAGATTTTTCGTTATCAGAGTCTGGGATTGCATCCCTCGAATGTGTCAAGGGAGTTGATGTCAAAATTGTTTGTTTTGATTGCAGGATATCGACAAAGAGATCCGTGAACTGAAACTATCGGTGAACACCCGTGGGAGGCTCGTGGCAACTGAGTTCTTGAAGCAATTTGTGTGACGACGCAAGCAATCGGAAGTCTGACAATGGAGGCTATGTTCCCGCCTTTATGGATCGATGATGGACCGTTCTTATCCTACGTGGCAACCCATATGATCTGATTTTGATTCTCCCAGTTTGCTTGATCCGCCCGTAGATCATATATATATATATGTGTGAAATGAAGTAGAGCGAGTGTAATTTCCTGTGTTTTCGATGGACCAATGTAATGCAATATGTACTCCAGAACTGTCTTGTAATTCTTATAGTCATGGATGAAATCCAAATATGCTAATGCTCTCAACCTCTCACTTTCTCGGAACACCCACAATGGTGAATATGAGTTATATTTATTGAATGAGGTGGAAGCAGTATTACCCACACATTTCATATTAATTTGTTTTTCAATGATTTGGTTAAATTAATTAGAAAAAAATATAGGCCTCATATTTAATGATTTAAATACACTACAACCAATTTTTTTTTTTAAAAAAAAATTGTCGAGAATCTCGTCTTCGTCCTTGTGTGTCGAGCATGAGTTCGAGTTATTCTCACCGCCAACACTCGTCCTCGCCGCTGCCCTGCATTTCTTGTCCTCACCCACGTCATACAACGCCACGTAACTGTTGAACTCGCCGCTGCAATTGCTCCCATAGCACCCACAACATTGAGTTTGAGTTTGACTTTGGATGAGGTGGACTCTGTAGATCCCTACTAAGAGAATCAAAATTTATCCTTTTATTTTGCTAACTTTTCATTAATGAGCATGAGTTTGACTCATATTAATCTAAAAAAGTGAACGAGTCCTACTAATAAAACTTGGTTATATTGATAAAAAAAAAATGAGGTGGAGGGGGAGAGGGAGAAAAAATATGATTATAATATTAATGTGTTTAATTCGTTTTCAAATTCATCTTGAGACTGACGACGAGAGTTTCGCGAGATGAGTCTCATTTTCATCACTAAAATATCCTACACGACCTTATTTCATTCTCATCCTGTGTTACTGAGTCGAACTTAAACTCACCATTACAGATGATCTAATTAAATTTGCTTTTTCAAAACTTAGTAGTATTAAATTCTTCACTCACCAGCTCTTCTCCTTACCGTACAACACCGCCATGATCCATTCATCCACCACCTAACCTCCTAACCTCCGGCCACCACCTAACCGCCGGAAAACACCAACTCAACCACCCAAAATTCTCCAGAAAAACCACCCTTTTCCTCCCTTGTTTTGCGCCAAACAGGGTTAAGAGCCTCAAACTTTACCCGATGCACACCACGTGTTCGACGAAATGCGCCAACTAGATGTTGCTCGCTTACTTTTCGACTACTCCCGCAGCAATCGGGTGGTAGAAGCTTTAAACTTATTCCGCCATGTACATAAAATGGGTTTCATTATGGATGGCTCTACTCTTTCCTGTGCACTCAAAATGACTGCAGCTCTGAACAATCATACTGTTGGGAGACAATTACATTGCCAATGTGTTAAATCAGGGCTTGCTGTGGATGTCAGTGTGGGTACTTCTCTAGTTGATATGTACATGAAAACCGGAGACGTGCACGATGGAAGCAGGGTTTTTTATGAAATGGAGGATCACAATGTGGTTTCTTGGACTTGTTTGCTTTCCGGGTATGCGCGGCATGGACTGATTGATCAGACGATAGACGCGTTTCGACACATGAATGTCGAGGGGGATAGAGTTAGACCTCATCCGTTTACTTACACGGCCGTGCTTGGTGCTTTGGCGGAGTATGGTATGGTCAGGACAGGCACCCAAGTTCATGCCCAAGTCGTAAAATGTGGGTTTAAATCGTATGTTTCAGTAGGCAACTCGTTGCTTAACATGTACGCAAAGTCCGGGTTGATTCGAGAGGCTAGGGTTGTTTTTTCTGCAATGGAAAACAAGGATTGTGTTTCTTGGAACACCATGACAGCAGCTCTTGTCACAAATGGGCTTGATCGGGAAGCGTTTGAGCTGTTTCGACAGACAGCGTTTCAGGGTTTAGAGCTGGATAAACCGATCTTTCTTTCAATTATCAGAGCTAGTGCTAACCTTAAGGAATTATGTTTTGCAAGACAGATACATAGTTATGTCACAAAGACTGGTTTTGACTTAGATCTTAGTATCAGAACAGCCCTAATGGTTGCCTATAGTAAGTGCGGAGGTATGGATGGTTCTTTTAAGATATTTCTGACAATGCAGCGAAATCAAAGCGTGATTTCGTGGACAGCCATGATTACAGGGTACTTGCAGAATGGAGAAAAAGAGAAAGCTGTTCGCATATTCCTTGAGATGAACAGGATGGATGTTACCCCAAATGATTTCACTTACTCTTCCATCCTTACTGCTCATCCTTATGCGTCGCCATTTCAGATACATGCACTTGTGATTAAATCGAGATATCAGTCATCGGCAAATGTCGGGACTGCTCTCCTGGATGCTTATCTCAAGACCGGCAACGTAGTTGAAGCCGGGAAAGTATTTGAAACAATTCCCGACAAGGATATTGTCGCATGGTCCGCAATGTTGGTGGGATACGCTCAAGTCGGAGACACAGAAAGAGCTGTCAGCATTTTCCGCGACTTATCAAAGCAAGGGATGAACCCGAATGAGTATACTTTCTGCAGTGTCATCAATTCATGCGCACGCCCCGATGCATCAACCGAGCAGGGAAAACAGTTTCATGCTCTTGCAATTAAACGCGCGTGCAATAATGCTTTGTGCGTCAGCAGCGCTCTTGTTACAATGTACTCAAAGAGAGGAAACATCGACAGTGCACATAAGGTGTTCAAAAGGCAGGACGAAAGGGATTTAGTTTCATGGAACTCAATGATCTGTGGGTTCGCACAGCACGGGTACGGGCATCAAGCCCTCGAGATATTCGACGAGATGAGGCAGAAAAAGATCGCAATCGACAGTATTACAATGATCGGCGTAATTTCTGCATGCACTCATGCTGGCCTAGTCGAAAAAGGCGAAAAGTATTTCCGTCAGATGTTGGAGCAGCAACATATTAACCCAACCATGGAACATTATGCCTGTATGGTAGATCTTTACGGGCGAGCAGGAATGGTTGACAGATGCATGGAGCTGATAAAAACCATGCCATTCCCTGCTGGGGCGACAGTTTGGCGGAGTCTCTTGGGGGCATGCCATGTTTCTAGGAACGTCGAGGTTGGAAATGTCGCTGCAACGAAACTTATGTCTCTCGACCCACACGATTCTTCCGCGTATGTTCTGCTGTCAAACATCTATGCAGCAACCGGACGCTGGAAAGAGAGAAATCAAGTGAGGAAGCTTATGGACAGACGGAAAGTGAAGAAGGAAGCCGGGTACAGCTGGATTGAGGTGAACAACAAGACGCACGCCTTCTTGGCTGGTGACATGTCTCACCCATGGTCAGATCGTATATATTCCAAGCTCGAACAACTGTCGAATCGATTGAAGGATGTCGGGTATGTCCCAGATACGAGTTATGTACTGCATGATGTTGAAGATGAACATAAGGAAGCCATCTTAGCTCAGCATAGCGAGAGGCTTGCCATTGCTTTTGGACTGATTGCGACGCCTCCTGGTGTACCTCTACAAATTGTGAAGAATCTACGAGTCTGTGGAGATTGTCATGCTGTTATTAAGATCATTTCGAGGATTGAGGAACGCGATATCATTGTCCGGGATTCCAACAGATTTCATCACTTCACAGCAGGGTTGTGTTCCTGTCGTGATTTTTGGTGAGCCTTTGCCTGATGCAGATGCAGATGCTTATCGATTATCAACTACTCCCTCCGTTCCATATTAATTGTGGTGTGCATTATTCGGTTTTGAACCGAATAGAACCGGTCCAAACCGAACCAATTTTGATCGGTTCGGTTTCCGGTTTGAACGTTAGGCCTTATTCGGTTTGACTCGGTTCTGGTGAAAACCCCATAAAGATGTGTGCATTATTCGATTCTGAACCGAATAAACTCATAACCGAACCGGTTTTATTCAGTTCGGTTTCAGTTTGGACTTTACCTCTTGTTCGGTTCGGTTTTGAAACCGATGAAAAGCCGTTTAGTTTACGAAATTTCGACCGTCACAAATTACCATGAGTTACAATATCAAATTATCTCCATTGTAATTTTTAGTAAAGTAGTGACAGTAATTTCATATTGATTTATCAAAGCTATACTTAATGCACATTTGACTCTAATTTGGAACATCATTACCAATTAATGGTTATTAAACTACTAGTAATAATATTAATATATTTAAAGAATAATGAAGCTTAAAGCTTTAAATATATGATGATGATTCGTGTACCATTGTGTACGTGGAGAAATCTGATTGGCTGGATTTTGTAACATGTGCATTATAATCAGCACGAAACTTCCTAGCTAGATAGCTTAGCTTCAACTGGGTAGAGATGAGATACATTTCCTTGTTTTGGTCAAATCATACCCATTTAAATCCATTAAACATATCAACATTGCCCCGAGAAGGATTTTTCAGCACACATTTAGGGTCTGCAAATTTCATGGGCATCTTGAGTTAAGGTAAATAATGAATTTTGGTAATTTTTGGTAATTTTTGGTAACTTATGGTAACTTTGGGTAAATTTATATGGGTAAATTTGTGTTTTTGAAATAAAAGGAAAAAATGAAAAAAAAACTACTTTACACGTGTCATGTGATTTTCGGTAATTTTGGTAACTTTCGGTAAATTTTGGTAACTTTTGGTAATTTTCGATAACTTTCGGTAATTTATGGTAATTATTTACTTACCTCAATGAACCCATGAAATTTACAAGGCCTTAGACTCATAGGCATGTATGTATAACTACCACATCAAAAAACTAGCTGAAGTTCTGGTCAGTTAAGTTAAAGACAGATGTTTACATCACATAAATGACATAATAGCCTAGTTAGAAGATAAGCTAAGCATCCATCCATGATCAGTTTCCACATCTACAGAATGCAAGGTTTGAGCAACTCAGGACATAAAACTAGAAATCTTTTAAGCTTCAGACATGTTTTCCCGGGCACGTGCTGATAACCACAACTTCTTGCATCTCCTCCAAAGTCTTGTATCTCCCCCAAAGAGTATAGAACATGTTCATCCAACTCCATGCGTCGATATCATGAGAGACCTAAAATGACAAAAAACCATGTAACATCAATTATCATCTTAAGTTCTACCATTACACCAAACTAGCTAAACTAATGTGCTAAAAGATGCATATATAAGCAGAAAGTAATTACCTAAAAGAAGAGGCATGTGTCATCCTCAGTCATTGTCTCTCATCAGTATCATAAACAATTGTTGGCATAGCTAGTACATTCTCGTAGCATACATAGGGGGGAACCACTGATGTCAATAGGAAGGTCTGTTGAGGCACCCGACAAAGTCATGTCCGATACCTCATATCCAATCATTTGGCTCCTGCCATTGTTTGTGGCATTTTTAGTTTTTCTCTTCTTGCCACAGGAGCATATGCAAAGGTCTTCTCTGAGGATGACGGGTTAATGATTCTCTGAGCTCAAAAGTAGTTGTCTTTGCCATTTTCATAGCACATACGAAATCAGTCAATTCTTCAACATATGCATCGGATTCTGACACAAGCATCATGGGTTCCCGGCTTGAGATGCTCTCGCTCCTGTAGAAAAATGTGGTAATGAGCCATAGTTGCTTTACACTAGTCAAACTGGAAAAATGTTGGTTGATGCTTGTTTAAGGATGTTATGCATTTGTTGAAGAACTGACAGATTTCATATGTGCTACACTGCTAGGCTATTGAAGTGGCATAGACAACTACATTTAAGCTCGGAGAATCATCAGCCCATTATTGCATATGCTCCAGTGACAAAGAAGAGAAACTATGAATGCTACAAACAATTAGGGTGTCACTTTCTGTTTACTCTGTCCATCGCCAGCTTTGCCACAACAGCAACCAATGATTCAGATGAAGTTTTTCCTGCCTCATGAGTGTCTTCCTCTAATGGTTGTAGGTGCTCCTTACCAGTAATCCCCACACGAACAAACTCCATCAGCAAAATGATGAAATCTACTCCCATCCCTCACAATGATAGTCCTCCCAGTAACTTTTGCCATCAACTTTATTGCCAAATGACAGTCTATGCATATCCTTAGGTTCTTCTTGATAATGATAGGCTTCCAAGACGGTAGACTCAATACTGCAAACGCAATGGCAATCTTTTCACTGTGCCGCGAAAGCATCTTCTCCTTTGTAGCGTCATCTGTATCAATAGGGATCACGTCTTTTTGGGGTATGTAACCAATTTTCTTTATTTCATCTAGAAGACTATCTAGTTTCGCATAGATTTCTGCCTGTTGAGGATGAGACCAATCATCAGCACCAAAAACATGGGTTTTGTTCCCAACATCGAGCCAACTATATCCTGGTATCTTCTTCAGGTTGCTGTCTTTTATCATCTTCCTCAAGCTGCTCACATTGTCCCATTGTCTTTCCTTTGCGTAGATGCCTGAGAGCAGAATGTGAATACTACTGTTCTCGGGTTCAAGCTTCATTAGTTTCTTAGCGGCAATTTCAGCTCGTGCCCTGTCACCGTGAATCCTGCAAGCCCCGAGATAAGAACACCAGCCGAAAGCATTTGGCTCAACGGGCATTTGGTTTATGAATTCCTCGGCTTCTTTGAGCTTCCCTGCTCGGCTAAGGAGATCAATAACACACGCATAATGTTGTTCTGTAGGTACAACCCCATAGACGCTCTCCATGGCATTGAAAAAATTTAGTCCCTCTTGAACTAACCCAGAGTGGCTACAACCCATCAAGAGGTTAATGAAGGTTATCGAATTGGGTTTTATACCTTCTTTGACCATTCTTTCGAAAACTTTAATCGCTTCTTTCCCAAAACCATGCTGAGAATACCCACCCAATAATGAGTTCCACGCAAATTCAGTGGGGTTTTTTATTCGATCGAACAAGCGTGCAGATTGCTCAACCAATCCACACTTCCCGTACATGAAAACCAAAGCAGAAGAAACAAAAGGGTCAGCTGCAAAGTTCATTTTAACCATTTGAGCATGAAGTTGCAAGCCCTGCTCAAGAGCGGCTTCATTAGCACAAGCCTTAACCAGGCTGGAAAAAGTGAACTCATTAGGCTCTACATCTTGCCTCCTCAACTCCACGAAAGTATCCAATGCTCTGTCTATTTGATCAGCTTCTGCAAACCCATCAATCAAAGAAGTATACGACACAATGTTCATTCTCTTTGAGTTGTTGCCAAACACTTTTGAAGCGCTGTCCATGTCACCCACTTTCGAGTACATATCCACAAGTGCATTGCCTACAGTAGTTTCCTCTTGAAAGCCTACTTTTACGGTGATGGAATGTACGCTCTTTCCAAACCGACAAGCCTTCATTGATCCACAAGCACTCAAAACACTACAAAGCACGTAATTGTCAATTAGTATTTCCTCAAGCAGCATATTCTTGAATCCCACCAAAGCTTCCTTAAAGTTCCCATTTTTAGCATAGCCATGGATCATCGAGGTCCACGAGACTTCATCTTTATAAGGCATCTCCTCAAAGACTAAACAAGCATCACGAATAGCCGCACACTTGGAATACATGTCCGCGAGATTACTCCCCACAAACAACTCATGATTCAACCCAGACTTCACACTGACACAATGCACTTGCCTCCCAAACACGACATCCCCCAACAATGTGGCGGCCTGAAGGACACTGGACAACGCAAATTGGTTCACACTCTCACCGGCAACCATCATCCCGGCAAACGTTTTCAAACCCTCTACATGCATAAAGTTCTGCGAAAAAGCAGTGATCATGGCAGTCCACGAGACCGAATTTCGTTGGGGCATTTTGTCGAACAAGTTGCGGGCATAATCAACTTGCCCACATTTTGCATACATGTTAAGAAGATGATTGTCAACATACTTGCAAACTTTACGCACCGATCGGAAAAGCTGTGCATGGAGCTGCTTGCCCAATCTGAGGCTCTTTGATTGCGTAAAAATCTGTATGACCTCAGCCAAACTTCTGGGATCCTTGAGAATCGAAGGACTCAACTTGCATTGCCCCCGAAATTTCATAGGGCCTGCGTAAATGAGTAAATTAGTAGATTATTACTTGCATTTCTCATATTGAAAATAAACTTGTTTGTCAATTCAAATGCTGCACCTCACTGATCAAACCCAACGTTCTACTCTACAATTTGCGAAATTTGATCAGCCCAGAAGAAAGACCCATTTTGCGTAAGCAGGGGGAAAGAAAAAAGAATGGGTCTTGAAGAAAAACAAGGCAATGAAGTTGTCGAAAAGGGTTTACAATACGAACACCAATTCATCAGCTCCATTTGGGAAAAAGAGAAATGAGAAAGAGAGGAAAGAGGGACTTATGAACTCACCGGCCGCCGGAGAATCCGCCGGTGAAGTCGCCGTCGGTGGCCGGCGGGAACCAGCAATCGGAGGAGGGGATGTGCGCGGTGTACCGGAGGCTACTTGGCCGAGAGGAGACAAAAGCAAGCCCCAAGCAAGCAGAGTGAAGAGTAGAGTTTTAGAGAGAAAAAAAAACTAGGGTTTTGAATTTTTTCTTAAGAAATACTTTTGGAAAACCCAAAAAAACTGGTCTTTCTATGGTTCAATTGAGAGTTTAGAAAACTAGGGTTCGACCGGTGGATGGATTTTTCGGGTTTCAGTGGTTAACCTAGTTAGGCGGGTTGATTTAAGAGTTATCGCGCCATGGGAAAAAATAGATTTAGCGGTGGATAGTTGTTAGAGCAGCGAAGTTATAGAATAGCAAAGCATATGATAAGACAAATTTATGGTGGCTTGAAGGTAGCTTAAGGGGTGTACTATCTCCGTCCCTGATTAATTGTCTTTGAAACTATTTTTATGAGACTAAGAAATATAGGAAATTGGGTAAAAAATTTGTACATTGTCCAAAATGTCCTTGAAAATATCCTTGGAAAGATGCAAAAAGTATATTTATAAGGGATAGAATGAAAATTATAGTTATTGGAAATGTAAATGTTAGGTAATTAGTTAATTGGACAATTAAAAAGGGACAGAGGTAGTACTTTTTTATCCTTGGATGTTTGCTTTTGTGTTGATGTTGTTTTTCAGCGAGTATCATGGGTGGGGGGTGTGTCCAGCAATTTATTAGGTGCACCCGAAGTACGTGCTCCTGATACTAAGATTGTTCACTGATATATATTAGGTTGTTCACTCACATATATTAGGTTGTTTACTCTAATTAATATGAATGTTCACTCATCAATATTTGAAGCATATGCTCCGGGTGTATGTAATAAATACTTTGTGTGCCCTTTACTCCCCTGTGTTGTTTTGGGGTAAACATTTTCTTCTTGTGTTTTGATGGTGGTGAGGTTTACCCTTTTTATGAGACATGTTGTTCTAAATGTTGTATTATTTGGTATTGAATTTTAGTTGAATAAAATCTAGCTGAAAGATCGACTACTTGTAAAAAAAAAGGCTATAAAATAGCAAATAGTTGTTACACATTAACTAATAGCTCATATCTGTTGAAATAGTTGTTTGTATAGATAATATTGGTAAAATTAGAATATGTAATGGCCAAAAACAACATGATCGACTATTATTATTATTATTATTGTTGTTGTTGTTATTATTATTATTCTTATTATTACACTAAAGTTATGAACTGAGATTTATCAATGTGTTAATTTTTACAAAATAAATTCATCAATGTACAATAAAATTAATTGTAAATTTATCAACATTGTTGTAAAATTCACCGATATTTACAATTTTGATCAATTTCTTTACACAAAATCGTCATGTAGAAATTGACCTATATTAATTAGAGGTGGAAAAAATCCAAATCTAGGTAATTTTGAGTTTGGACCAATCGGATATCGAACGAAAATTTGATGTCTAATATCCAGTTATGTCGCGTATTTTTAGAGTCGGACGAATCGGACAAGTATAAATTCGAATCTAAATCAGGTTCAGACAATAGAAATTTGGAAAAAGATATGTTTGAATTTTCAGTTAAACCGGTCAATGTCAAAATTCGGACAAAAATTATATGACCGTACTTGGTTTTTTCTGAATCGGACAAATCCGGGTTATGGAGTCGGACAAATTTTTGTCAACCCTAACTTTAATATATGTGATGGATGTAAATAGATCCGCCACATTGTATGGTATAATTTAGTGAAAGAATCTTTTAATTTTTTATTCAGTATTAGTTTTAACCCGTAAACCAAACTGATAAATTCAGTTAACCGATTTGGACCATTTGTGATTCCGGTTCAGAAAATTTTGAACTAAAAGGTCGATTATCTTGAACTCTGAACATAATTGAGCGAAACGAATGACCGAACCGCGGTTTAGTCGACAATAACCTAGTTATAAAAACAAAAGACCCCTCATTTTCCCGCGCTAATTTTCCATTTCGCAAAGTCTCTCTGGCTTTCCGAGGATAGAATTCTTAGTTCACTTCTCCTTCCATGGCTTCCATCGCTAGAACTTCCATCAATTTCAATGGCGGAACTGATTATTCAGCCATGGATCTTTCCGAAGAACAACTAATTGAACCGCAGAAGGAAGAGAATCAGGATGCGTTCCTCCAATTTATCGATTATGCGAGGTCAGTGCTCTCTCCAATCGATGAAGACGAAGCAGAATCGTCGGATATCGAAGAGAGGGAAAGAGAAGGTCCTGGATGGAGTTGGATTGCTTCTCGTGTTCTCAAGACTTGCGTTTCGTATTCCAGTGGTGTCACTGCCGCCATTTTACTCTCTGAACTCTCTCAGGTTCGTTTCTAGGGTTTCGTCTTGTCGTAATTTTGGTAAATTATTTGGATTCAGTATGATTTTGTTGATTTTGATGGGTGGAGTTGAATGATTGAGTGTTGATTGATTTGATTCGACGATGCTTGCTCATGTTGGCGGAGAAATAGTGCATCAGTGCATGTTTGATTTATATTGCAAATCAAAGTTAAATTAGAGAGCATTTATGTGCTAATTATTTATTATGTAAAATTCCTGTGAGTTTATTCAACAATGTTTGTTCAATGTTTGTTCACATTGAAGAAGAGGATTAGATGTAATTTGTTTTGTACTACCTCCGTCCCAAAATTTTTGTCAATTATTTACAAATTACAATAAATTACAATATGAAATTACGTCACTGTATTTTTTAGTAAATTATCTTTCTAATGATGGTAATTTCATAGTATAGCAATGGACAACGCAAAGGAGATAATTATGGTAGATTTGGCTAGATAGGAAGGTTTGAACCTTAGAAAGGATTGATCGGTTGAAGCTTATGGTTCTTGTTGGATTGGATTTTTCAGGCTTGGAATGAACAAAGGAAATCTAGTGCTCCAAGGAAAAGGCCAGACTGTATTAATCAGTTGAACAGAAAACACAGAAGAGCTAAGTTGCCTCATACGGTGACAATTGACACGATATATGAAAAGAATTTCTTGTCCCTGGACAGTGTGTTGGAGGTTGTTGTGGTCGATGCCTTTGTTCTGGAAGGTTAGGAGTTTTGTTCATTATGGTGTAATTCAGTTACTTTTTCTTCTTTCTTGATCAAGTTGGTGACTGCATTTCAATTTCTACATGGTTTTAGGGACAAATATTCACATGCTTACTTTGGGTGATTTGTGGAGCTCAAATACTATTGATCTTTATCTCCATAGAAGGTAACTTTTGGCATATATTGACCACCCAAAATCATTTTTTGCAATTGTGTTCTTTTCTATCTGTTATACATAGGCCTTTGTTCCTTATGGTGTGGATTTTGATCTTTGTGTTTGCATATTTGTGAAAAGAATAGAAGAGGTCTTTTTTTGGAGAGAAAAAAAGGGTGGGGGGGGGGGGGGAGACTTGCGTGAACCTAACAGACAACATTGTGGGCCTTGTGGCATACTAACTTTGATTTGAGACATTAGAGTTCCCTTTCCCTGGCATTCCTCGGAAATCAAAGTTTCTCCCTATAATTATGCTGCATGCACCTCCATTTGTATTTTACCACACGAGTCTCAGATTCCTTGAATAAAATGTTGTAAACAAGGGAGGTTAACAAGTTTTAGTTAAATATGTTACAGATATTATAATCTGGCATCATATCCTAGCAATGGGATCTTCAAGAAAGGGAGGGAACTCTTTCTCACAGGTTGCTATCTACGCCCTGCTAATGGAGGATCCGGTCGTATGCGACTTTTGCCTACTGAATACTTGGTGATACTGTTGGATGAGGTCACTATTTTAACTCTCTTCTCATGTTCAATTCCTTTGAGACATTTGTAAATGTGATTATCAAATATTTAAAGTTCAAACCTTATAACTAGGTGCTGGATTTTTTGAGTAACCAAGCATTTGATATGGTGATGTTAGATTTGTCAAACCAGTAAACTGTTGATACTATTATATCGAAATGGTGGCCTCCTGTAATGCTTTTCATTATTTGACATGTCCCTTTTTATTTGCATTGACCATCTTCTTCCCTCCCAGAAACCAATCACCCACCCTTAGAAGATTGTTAGCTACTTCTTTTTGAAATCCATTGGAAGGATGTAAAAGTATCGTGCTAGTACATACTTATGTTTCATTTTGTGTTCTTTCATCATTGTTACATCATACATAATTATCTTGAAGTTCTTCAATAGCATATGGTTGGATAGGTAACTTCCTTCTAACACCCCAAAAAGTAAAAATAAATCAATACCAATATTCCAAAATTCCACTACAAGGCGGGGTATGGAGGGGTCGGATGGAACATTCTTACCCTTATATCTTGCAATTTAATGAGATTGGTTCCAATTGAACCAAGATTTTAAAATCATTCGTACCTACTACTCCATAAAAAAGAAGCATAGGATGTTTAATGAGACATTTTGCTTTAGTCTGTTACAATCTAAGTTGAAAAAATTATTTTTTTCAACTATCTAGATTATGGACATATCCAAAAAGTAAAAACGAAGGTATAAATAAAAAAACAAGTTACTTCCTTAACTGGTGTATTTCATTTTAAAATATAAAGCAAGCATCGGTGTCCTACAAGAGAGGAAGAGCCCATGCTTTAAATGCAAGTAGAAGTTTTTCTGGGCATCTTCCAAGTAATTGCGGAAATAATTTTGAAGGGAAAACATTTAACTGATGAGGACTTCTGAATATAAGTTCTGTTCAAGTGGAATGGATATAGTTTCAGCACACCAAATATATTGTCACATGAACCCTTGATGATTTATGGAAATAGATATCCACGATTTTAATTCTTTAGGCAACATTGATGTAAAAGAAAGGTATATCGGGGATGGATACATTTTGTATGCAAGATTGCAAGTTATGAAATTGAGTAGATCCATCATCCTACGTCCACGTTGCTTCCATATATCAATTACTCAAGTGTAAGTCGGGATTCAGGATCTAGGAAGCAGGTCTTTGGACGGTACTTGCCTGGTTATTTTATCTTGATGTTGCGGTGTAATGCTTTACACTATTTTTTCTTTCCGTCATCAAAGTTAAGTGATGATTTTTTCCTAAATGAAACTGCATTTATTGTAGGACCAAGATGATGACGCCATGCTACTAGCAGCTACATTTTTTACGGACTCTTTTTCTTCTGTTTCTTTGGATGCGGCAAATAAATTGGTCCGTTACTCATTATATGCAAGGTAAAAGAATCCTTCTTGGGTTTTGTGAATGTTGGTTACTACATCAATATGTCAAAATGAAGACTCCCACCAATAGGCACCTTAAGATTTCCAATGAATTTATTCATTATCTAAGAGCTTAATTGTCAACAATTATAATCATTCCTTTAGTCTGAAGTAATCTAGTCCATCCTTGCAACTCAAATTTTATGAGCAAAGAAGCTTATGTGTCTCAAATTGTGTGAAAATATACCTGCACTGAAGATGTGTTTGTTATGTGTCAGTATCTTTCATTCTAGAGACTGATGTTAGTGTCCGTTGTCCCTGCTTTGTCCCAATTTGCGAAAACTCTTACTTGTATTCAGAATCAAATCCATAGGACCTTTGGAATTTCGGGGTAATCATGGTGTTTCAACGAAGCAGATCACTTTAGTTGATAATGATGGAAATGAGATGATTTTTCTCCTCTGGGGAGACCAAGTCCTGCTCGCCAATCTCTTTAGGTAAAAAGTTTTTATCAACATTGCTTCTTAGTTTCCAGCATGGTTATGTCCTATTATCAACAATTTTGTAGTATTTGTCAGTGTAGGAAGTATGCTCGCAATTGATGAACCGTGGATTTCAAGTTCCTTGGAGAGTAACTTAGAGACATGTGGGCCTTGCCTCGAATACGGCAGTTCGACGAATTTGTATTTAGTTCCATTTGTTCAGCAAGAGGAGCAAGTAAGTTCGTTCTATTATCAGCAATTTCACGATATCTGCTAGTATAGGATTGAAACTTACAACATGATTTGTACATATATACATATTATTATATTCATGAGAAAAGATAACAATATCAACTATACTTTGAATTAGGTATGTATAGCGTTGACTCCAAGTAAACTTCAAGGATCAAAGCTCACAGCAACTTCTTATTCTACTCAAGGTGCTTATATTTCACAAATGACTTTGCCATGTGATTCCCAAGGCTCTGTTGATTTCAGCAATTATCCTTTCCAGGTAAGGTCATTTGTGGAATTTTTGAAGTTTGAAGTTCTTAGCTATATTTATTTATCATTTCTTTTTGAAGACAACATGTATATTCCGTTGCAAATTTCAGCTTGATGGGTCTTTTACATGTTTTTCTGATAGGAGGGGGTCTTTTACCTGTCTCATGGCATGATTGTTACATAAAGCACTCCCCTCTTCTAGGCACACACTTACTCATGGTGCACCTAGTTGTCCACCATTGCATTTATTTGTCCTTGGAGCTGTTGGATTTTGTTATGAGGAGAGGCAGTTGAACCTTCAAAATGCTATATCCTGTCTTAATAGACCATTATAGTATGGGATTTCCTCTGCTCTCCTTGATTGTGACTTATTCTGCAAGAATACTTGTGTCTGTCCTTCTTACTGGACTTGCTTAAGCTTCAGTAGTGTCTTACATGTTCAGAGTCGTGCAGGCTTTGATAATGGATTTGCATGACAAGATGACTGGTGTCAGTATCTATGGTGTAGTCACAGATCTCTTTCATGAAACAAATACAGAAAACTCTGTATTCAATCTGAGAATCCAAGACGCAACTGGAACAATTTGGGCAAAGCTGCATTTTTCTGAATCTTGGTACCTTTCAATTGACTTAGATCCTCAGCTTGTGCACGATATATTTCGTTCTTGTTGCTGATAACTATGCGCGTTCACCATGTTCTTTCAGGTCACTGGGGAGACTAAGCCTTGGTCACACTGTATACATTTCTGGTTTGACATGCACCATGACAAAAGAAAGGCGGTGAGTAGTGATTTCATCTCCATGATATTGTGAAACATGTATGCTTATTTGGACCGACTTCAGTAATTGCTCTGACATGGTAAATCTTATCATGTTCTTCAGAGATAATTTGTTATCGTTAGTGTGAATCTGACTGCGAAAACCCAATTGCTCTTGGCAGCTTAGAGGCACGGTGGTTTGAGGGTGATATCGGAACTTCCCTTGTCAATATCAGTTGTTTGCCAGCATTTCTGAACTCATCTTGTCTCCACAAGCAATCGTCCCTTGCTGATTTATCAAGGCAGACCACTGGCACACATGTAAGACTTGCTCTGTTGACATCCTTTGTGTTATGAGCAGGCCATACACCTTACCTTGTGATGAGCTGGTAGTAAAACTGATGATCAACTGCAGTATTATTGAGTGTTTTTGAAACATTTTTCTAGTCACAACTTGGAACATGTTTTGACTGTGCTATGTCACAAATTCAACCCGTCCTCCTTAAGATAAAGTAGGAGAATCAGACTCACTTTCTAACTTCAGGCTGTCCCAAAAAAGATTATTCTTACAAGAATTGCAGTATGTTGTAAGGATGTAATTTATAATGGTCCTTATTTCTTCATTTCCTTTCTACAACTGAGCAGATTTGTAAGGTATGGGTTGACCAAACCGAGGGTTGCCATGTTGACACAAGATTGGTACATAATGCTTGCGGTCATTTTGTCAGAACAACACCCTCGGGCTCTGTTGAATGCGAGTTCTGCTGCTGTAGCTGTGGGACTAATGATACCAGGTGTGCTTTCCATCTGAAACTTACAGTGGCAGATGACAGTGGCAAGGTATTTGTGTGGTGTACCGGTCAAACTGCCACGGAATTGCTGCAAATATCCCCTGATGAATTCTGTGATTTGCCTGAGGTAATTTCCCCAGACCTTGTCTTGGCTCAACATAACAAATGGACAAACTCAGACTCGAATCTTACTCATGCTTGACATAAAAGAGTCAATTTGACCCAAACTTACTGAATTCACATTTTCTTGGTATAGATTGCATTTTATGTCCATACTTGGTTGAAAAAAAATTTTAGATCGGAATGGACTAAAGTAAAATGCGTCATTAAACCTCTGATGCTTCTTTTCCATGAAGTAGTAGGTAGCAAATGATTTCTAAATCTTGGGTCAATTGGAAACAGTATCTCTAAATTGTAAAATTTAGGGGTAAGACTGCTGTAGCCGACGGTTTCGACCCCTCCATATCCCGCCTAGGCAGCATTTTGGAGTATTGATTTTGGTATAGATTGCATTTTCTTGACAATTTATTGTACAATAGAGCTGTGGACAACTTTCAGTAACATGACTTTGCCTCAAATAATCCAGCAACCACAACCCAGTCATTTTGATGAATCACCCATGAGATCTTAATAGGCCATACTTAAATGATTTGATAATGTGCATATCGGATTAACATATTGGCTGACTCTTTGGTGGTACTTTGGCAACAGGAAGAGCAGGCGATATATCCGTGCTCTCTTGAAAATGAGATATACATGGTTGCAGTCGTCAACTGTGGGCAGGAAGACACCATTTTCAAAGAACGAGTGACTACTGCAAATGATCGAGTCCAATGGGAGGTCACTCGAGCTCTTAAGCTATAAATGTCTATAACCATTGAATTAGGGATGGATGACATTGTGTTGTGCATGTATATGTAGATTAAGCAGAAGAAAGCATTAAAGTGTTCAGACTTTTTTTTACAAGCGTAAGATCGAGTCCTTCAAAGTGGGGAAGTTCGAGTCATTTAAACTGGACCCTTATCTCAAAGGTACGTCAATTGGACTTAGTGACTCAAGGGGAATGGGTAATCTAAGCTTTAGCCCCAAAGGCTTGATTTATGGCCCTCTGCTTATCTCCACACGAAGAGACTTGCAAGTTATGGGAATTGACATGAAAATCGATTCCATGACCTCCACGATGGAAAGCCACCAAGATGTCAAATGAGCTACTATCTCATTAACAAGTGCTTAACTACTTTTAGCTCCATTTGTTTGAGATTTTTGTATCAACACCCCCCCCCCCCAAAAAAAATAGTAATAATAAATTACAAGGGTTGCAAAATCATCATGTCCGAAGGGCAGGTAAAATCCGACATACTATGAATTTGACCTGAAGTTTACTAGATCCATCAATGATAGTAATTTCATACATCAAGTCATTGTATTGACAAATTTATAGTCAAAAATTTTAAAGTTTGTCTACACAATTTTTAAAAATGACAATTAATATGGAACGGATGGAGGAGTACTAATATATTTAGCGTACATGTTGAAACAACTATGCAAACACAATAAAATTGGTTGCTTAGTTCTTAGAAGCATGCCTCTCATGTTGGAAAAACAGAAAGAGTATAACACCCAATGCCCCAATTAACATTAGAACAATCACCAAGAGAAAGAAGGTAGCTTGACACCTTCCACTTCTCCTTACAAATTTCTTGCTCTTTTTCTTCAATTTGCAGCTCCAAACTTCCCACAATGTCCTTTTGTACGTCAAAAGTTCGACCCACATTCCTTCGTAATAAAACCTCTCCAAGACCACATCCTTGCACAAGTTCTGAAATAACTCGACCACTTCTTTCTTGTTCTTCACATAATCGAGTAAAATTCTTTGTCGATAGAGTAGCGTTACATCTGTTTCGGAATGGAGTAGGCCTCGCATTAAGTATGCATAAGAAGTAACATACTTCATTTTTTCGCCGTAGCAATGCTCCAATGCAATCAAGTTCCTTAGCACTATTTCCATGTGATGATGGTCATGAATCCTCAAGCTTGGGATGAGTAGCTTTCCTTCATGAAATATCACATCCAAAATGCTCTCTGCATCCGCGCTTTTCACCTTCTCAATTTTCACAATGAGAGTTAGTATATAGTAATATAATTTTTTTTAAAAGAAGGGTAACCAAGCTCATGTATTGATCACTATTTCAAGGGGTTAATACTGAATTATCCATGACAAATGTGACTCATAAACCGCACAATTTCTATTTAGGGAAAATTTTCTGCTTCCACGGAGAGCTCGGAAAATGAGGGTTGTAGCCAATTTGACTACCTCATCATCGATAGTTAGTAAGTAGTAATCAAGCAACATTTCATTATAGAAATTTGCTTTTACTTTGTAAAAATGTGAAAATTTCGATAAGACGTATATGAAACTATGAACTTAATTACCTTGATTCCTGATTCTTGAATCTTGGATGCACTCTTTATATCTCTTCCCAAATCGGAGTCAATACTCAAAGGAACCTTATGAAAAGTGGGAAGGTAACACTTCCATATCAAATCAAGCAAATGGTTGCTATCATCAAAGTTGTATTTCTCATGAAGAGCATGTACGTCTCTAAGAATCATCTGCTTGAAAAACTTCAAGCTAAGCTCGGATATTGACTTGTCACATTTATAACTTGCAGGGATTGTCACAATGCTGAAAATCTTACGTAGGACAAAGAAGGGTATTTGGTTTTCAAGCAATATCAAATCATTTGCCAACTGATGAAACTTTTCCCTTGATTTCCACAACATGTCATCCCTTGTCCTTAATCCTCTAACATAACGCCTTAAGAACAATTCAATGATAAACGAGCCATCGAGAAGAATCATGGTTACAAACTCATTACTTGGGATACAAAATAAGTCCTCTTTATAACATGCCCTAATTTTAGGTTCCAAATCCTTGATAGCTTGAATACATGAGTCTAGGGTAGTGTCTAATGTGAGGTTTCTATTTAGGAGGGAATGTAAGTACTTCCATTTGTGACTTTCCATGTGTTGTAGATGGTGTTTGCCATGGTGAATGGGGCCAATTGAGACTAGGGTAGGTTCATATGCATCTTGTTTTTCGTCTCGAAACTTGGATGGGACTTTGAAGATGCAAGTTGGGAAAGAAACAACCTCTAATTCTTTCCTTATTATGTGTGAAGTTGAGGGGCTCTCTTGGGATGGTAGTTTTTCCAATGGTGTGATTTCAAGGGCAATGTGACCTTTGTTTTCTCTCCTCTCTATATGACTATCTTCTTCCATTTCTTCTTGCAACCATAGGAATCCCTACAAAACAAGCCATTGATCAATTGTTAACATGTAGATACATGACTAAATGTGACCGTTACAGATTCAAAGCGTTCTTATAGTTTCAGATTAAGAGGCTAGAAAACAAATTGTCATTAGTCATATAAGGTGATTCTAAGTAGGCTACCGGGGGGGGTAAGATGCAACTATTCGAAGTTTACCTATACTATCAGGCTTTAATATGCTCTAACGGGTCATAATTCTTTTTTTTTTTTAATACAAAAGTAAATAAAGAGGTAAAAAAATCAATTTATAAGCTATATTTGTCGCAATATATATTATAGACCCACGTGTACGAAAAACATCACTATATATTACTTATTGAAAAGTGAGTTAAAAGATCGAGCTAAACTAAAACAGCTATATCAATATCTATAAGCCCGACATTGACAAAGAATGAATGCAAATGCATATAAGAGAAGAAATCCAAAAGCAAGGCAAGTAAAACTAACTAACCTGGAATAGATATGGTCTTTCCCTTGTGATCAACACTAAGATAAAAGTAGAAGATAGAGACAAAAACTTTTATATGATCAAAAGAGGGAATTGAATAAGTAGAATCTAAAGGTGACTTCATTTGATGGAAGAAGCAAGAATAATATGGTCAAATCAAATATAACCAAAAACAATTGTGCAAGCAATGGCAGCCTTATGTAAATAGATTCTAGATCATTTTGCTTACTTAGGGCACAATTCAAGAACCCCCATTTGCTGTAAATTGCTAGGCTAGCTAGGGCCTATGGGGATCATATGCATGAATCATGATTCATGACTATTTCCCCTTCTAAATAAAATAAAATAAAATAAAGGGTATATAAAGTTTGAAGAAGAGAAAATAGTAAGTTTTAAAAAGTGAACAATTGTGATTTACGTTTGTGTTTCCTTTCAATGCATTCTGAGTAATTTATGAGTTTATTGTGTTCCATGTATAGTTATTAAAATCTTGATCATGATCTACGATCCTACAATTTTATGAACTAAAATCTTTAATGTGATTCTACCATCTACATTCCGATCTACATCCTATGTGGGTTAATTTCGATCCTAACTATCCCATAGATTCAAGTTAGGATTTCGATTTTAACAACTTTGATTCCAAGTTGAGTTTTATTATTGTTTATGGGCTCCCTTTTATGTTTTTGATAAAAATATCGACCGTGATAATTGTGACCATCATGGTACCAAACATCTACCTTTTCTTTTAAAATAGTTACTTTTGTTTTAGGAGGGATTTAAAATAGTGAGTTATTTTTCTAATATGTGGCTCGTTTTTATGTTGAGTTTTGATAAAAAAAAATAAAAATAAAAATGTGGCAACACAGACAATTTAGTGCATAAGACCTAGTAACTTAAGTGGCCTCAAACAAGAGGATTACTTATTTTCACTAGAATTCAAGTTTATGTCTTTAGAATAAAATTTGTGTTCAAAACTTTTATGATTGAAATTAGTGATGTACTTAGGGCTCCTACTTCCTTGTAAGTTTGCTTTGAACATAGAAAGGTTAGTAAAATGGATTCAACAGATAGATTAACTTAGGCCGTTCTTTTTTACGGTGTGGTGGAAATTTGAAAAGTGTGACGGAATCTGGAAAGTTGTGGTAAAAATAATGGAATGTGAGTTGATATATTTTAATTTGAAAATAATGGTAGATGGAAATAAAGTGAAAATTATGGTTTTTTATTTGAAAAGTTTATGGTTTTTTATTTGAAAAGTTTTCACTTTTAATAAAAAGGGAAATAATAGGTCATGGTGAGTTGTGGTGAAAATTTAAAAGTTGTGGTGCGTGTGAAACCGCAAAGGCGCTAACCCACCAACCATAAAAAAGAACGGGCTAAAAGATATCCAAATTGATGGTTAGACTGCAAAAAATTTGTGGGCCTGGATGGTGACTAAGTTCTACATTTCAAACTGGGCTTGTGGTTGCAATTTTCTCCCACACATTCTTTGGTACAATGTTGTTGGTTAAAGGGAAATTAGATTTAAATAATATGAATGTTGGGTTATAATAGACTAAATAATCTGAACTTTAAATTTGGTTCTAAATAATTTGAATTTTGACCCCCTGAGATTCTAGTAGCACGTCATCGAGTTAAATTAAACTTAACTCGGCGGCGGATTAACAATAGTAAGCTGACATGACACAACTAAAAAGCCTAGGCACGTGCCTCCGCCGCCACGTCATCCTGCCACCGAGTTAAGTTCAACTTAACTCCGTGGCGTGCTACTAGAATCCAAGGGGGTCAAAGTTCAAATTTTTTAGAACTAAATTTAAAGTTCAGATTATTTAGTTTACTATGACCCAAAGTTCAGATTATTTAAATCCAATTTCCCTTCTTTGGGCCTAGAAGGCTAGCTTGCATGCCCTTCATTAAAAAAAAATAATAAATAGTTTCAGGCCATATTCAACAACAGTGTTTGAAATAATATTTAGTTTTTTCACCGAGCTAGAACACTAATTGGATGTTGGCTTAGCTAATTATGTAAATTGATGTAGAAAGATATAAACAATTACAAAAGTTAAAGTTTCAAAAATACATATTAAAACACTATATGTTACTGGAAGAATTAGTTGAAACATTAACTTACCAAATATTAATATTGTTTAATAAGATTTTGGCTTAATCAAAATGGCTATACCACTACAACCAATGTTGTTGAGAGCAATATTAGAGTTCCGTAAATTAGTATCTTAAGTGACAATTAACATTCCGAAAGACATCTCCAAAACGTTAATAAAAATTAACTTTAACAAACATTTATTTGTACACCCCTTTCTGAAAGAATATTCCAATTTTACTTTACAACTAAGAAAGTTTGTAAATATTAAATATTTATTATTTTTTGTTCACAATGTCTACTAATATACAGATTAAAAACTGGTAAAATCTCTAGGATTTGGTCCCAAAAATTAGGTAAAAAGTTCCTATATATTAACTTTATATCTTTTGGAACCCTACAAAGGAGAAAATATCTTTCGTCTATCCAATTATTATATCACATGTGTGTGGCTAGTGGATACAAGTCTACGATACCAAATTTTGTTTTTTGTTTGCAATTACCAAGTCAAATTTCATCAATTTTATTTATTTAATATTATTTTATTTTATTCTATTCAATTATATTCTTCGCATTCATAATAATGGACGTAAGAACAACCAATAATTAGCACCTAACCAAAGTTCATTATCCAATTCTTTCAAACACCAAATGACATCAATAAATGTTCTTTACAATCCTAATTATCTTCACCAAAAAAATTAAATTTGCCTAATTTTAAAAACCAGATCAAACATTTTGCTTGTTTCAATTTAAAAATTGATTGACTAATGCACTTGAGAAAGGTTAATTGCGGGTTATTTGAGTAATGCTTTTTTGTATTATTTTTTAATATTTTAAATTAGCTACAATCAAATTGTTAATTAGTATTGCATGGGTAAACTAACAGTTCTAAAAAACTAACAATTAAAAAAATTATATAATTTCTTTTTTATTAGTGTTGTTTTCCTTTTCAACAAGCCTAGTACTAGGTCCAACAAATACTCATTTAAAAAAGTCCAAACTTTAGACTTTTAGATTTTTTTTAAAGGAAGTTTTTAGAATTGTTGCTTAACCGAGAATTTGTTTTATGTCACAAACTACCTTATTAATTTAACCAAGAGCCATTTTTTATACCAAAATTAATTATTTGACTTGATAAAAATAAGTGTTTGATAACTTTAATCATTCAAAAGGTTTTTATTTATATTTTTGTTTAGTTTTCTTTTTCTTAAAATTATAAGTCTTGACACTACACATGCACAAAATTTAGCTTACAAAACCCATTTGAAAAAGTTGAAACTTTAAGACTTTTGGAATTAACCAATTCAAAATATATTTTATTTTCACAAATATATAATTTTATCAAATAAAAAGAGTGTCTAACCACTTTTTTCCGAAATAGCTAATACAGTTTGATAAAAAAAAGTTAATAAACAGTAGAATAATCTACTTATACTTAACCAATATTTGTTAAAAAAAAAAGTAGTAGACAATGAACGTTTTCTAAATTTTAGGTCAATTAATACCAATTTTTATAAATTATGAAATTTATAGGTAATATTCTTACATCCGTTCCTTCGCAACTAATTCAAACAGAATTTTAGAATATTGATTTTAATTTGTCAAAAATGGCCTAGATGATATCCTACACATCAAGCTATTACCTGCAACTATTGTTGTCATTTTTTTTTGTTCTTTACTGGTCATTTTTAAGTCTTTAACCATTATTTTCTTACATTTATTATCAAAAGACATTTTAACAACAAGAGCTATTATCAGTTATGCTTATCAAAATCAATCATGACAAATTGACAATGAATGAATATATATCATCGTTAACTTATCTATTCCAGAATTCAGAACCATCATTTTTCAAACTTAGGTACCTATTTAAATATTACACTTAAAAAAGTGAGTGAGGCATGCGATATCTCTATAAATGATTAAAGTGTAATTTAATGGAATTGAAACAATTCTATATATCACCCATATACATCGTATTTTTTTAAAAGCTCATTTTATTTTTTAAAAACTCATCTCCTGAAAATTTCCGATTAAGGGTACTTGGTTGGAGGAATGTATAGATTGGCAAGGTGACATTGTTTAAAGTTTCAAATAACATATGAGTGAGGACAATCCATGTTAAAAGGACTCATGATAATCTATGAGATCAATTGTCAATCTTTGAAACTGTTGATAACTTAATGTTAATGGTCTGGCCCAAGAGAGGCCAAGACATTACACATTTACACTTAAGTAGATTTTTTGTCAAAATTTTTGATATAGGTGAATTAATTAAAAAAATTTAGACTCAATTTTTTTTATTATTTTTGTTGTCACAGCCCACCATAATTTATTATCTGAATTATCCAACTATCCAAAATAAACCCCAAAAAGAAATTTAAGTATTAAACATCAAATTTATCCCAACTCCCAAGTTCAATTTATCCGAATGTAATATGTGCAATTTATTACGTGTTCTTGAAGCTTGTGCTTTGAATTACATGATTGTTCACTAATAGATATCAAACTATTTATCATCAATAATATGATTGATCATTTACAGATATGTTAAAATATAAATTCCAAATATATAATATAATATTCCGTAGAAAGACCCCCAACCCACATGTTTTTCACAACAATACTGGAATCCAATCCACATTTTCACAAATCACAATTTCTTCCCAAAAAAAACATTTCAAAAAAACTCAAAAATCTAAAATAAGTCATGTCAATTGTCAAGTGGTCTATAAATTGGATGGTACAAATGAACACTAATGATCTCCATCCATCCATCCATCCATCCAGATTCCACACCACTATTATTCGTGGTCCCTCTGTTTTTATTCTTCTCAGTCGTCTCTTTTTCTCACCAAATTCTGCTATTTAGAACACACCATCAACCCAATTTCTGTCCCTCTCCGCTTTAAAATTCCACAAACTCCATTATTAAGCTAAGCTAAGCTTTCAATCAGATCAACAATGGCGGATTGTTCAGAAAGGAGGATCGGAGTGGCCGTGGATTTCTCTGATTGCAGCAAGAAAGCTTTGAAATGGGCCATCGATAATCTTCTCAGGAAAGGCGATTTTCTTGTTCTTATCACCGTCCGACCTGCTGGACATGGCGACGAAGGCGAAGTTCAGCTATGGCGTGACACTGGCTCTCGTATGTTCATTCAACCTTTTTCGTTATTCCATGTTTTTGATTTGATTTGGTTTGATTTGATTTGATTGTTCGAAGCTAATGATCTGCAGTTTTTTGAATTTGAATGTTTGATTTTGCTGTTTGTCGCTCTTTTTTCTGAGTGATGATTGATTGATTGGTGTGTTTATTTGGTGGTTGAATGATGATTGGTTTGATGTTTAAACTAGAGCCTTCTGGAAGTATCATTGTTCATTTTGGATGCTCTGTAATTTATGGCGAATTTTCGGTATTCAAAAAGCTACGTTATCTGTCTCAAAAAAAAGGCTACGTTATCAGAAATTTCGGCCCTGTTATTTTTGTGGATGTGTGGAAATTGTATCAATAAAAAGTTTGGGTAGGTTTGTATAGTTAGGCCATGTTCTTTTGTGCGTGGTTAAGAAGATGCGGAGATATTTCGGTGCGGTAAAATGGTGAAAAGCGATAAGATGTGAAATAATATAGTAAAATTTGTGGAAAATATGGTTGATGTAGTAGATGAGGATAGAGAATGTAAAAGGTAAAGGTGAAAAATTCCGCTCGGTTGGTGGTTTTTCTCCTCAGGTTTGTTCGACATAGATGACAGGTGAATATCAATTACTCGTCTGAATTTTACTCCCTCCGTCCCATATTAATTGACACTTTAATTAATTTATTTTGTCTCAAAATAATTGTCACTTTCCTATTCCCAATACCTAATTCAATTATTTTACATTATTTATTAGAGAGAGAAAAGTCAAATACAATTGATGTTTGGTAGTTATTATAATTATATATTGGTATGTGTGAAAATTTCAATTCCGTCGATTAATTTGGGATGGAGGGAGTAACATTTGAGTGACCCAAATTTTATTCAGGGCTAATTAGGATTATCATGAAGATCAGGCAACAAGATAATGACATTGCATAATGTGTTTTTGAATACAATTTAAGGCCTTTATATCCCACTTATGATGAGTACTTTTGATTACCATAGAGCATTTACCAAACCTTATCAGGAATAATTTAACAAGAGCAACATTATAATTGTGTAATTGACCCAAAGTTGCCTGTAATTCTTGTTGAAACAGCTTTGATCCCATTAGATGAGTTCTCAGATGCTCACACCATGAAGAAGTATGCTGTAATGCCTGATGCAGAAACCCTAGAACTTGTCAACTATGCTGCTAGACAAAATGGGGTTAGTCTATAATCTATATTCCCCTCACTATATCAAGCCCTACTCTTCATGTCTATACTTTTCTCTGAATTTTATAATCAAATCTTCATTCATGAAAGAAACTACAATATTTTTGGTCATTGTTCAATAGGTTGTGCCCGTCATGAAGATCTACTGGGGTGATCCTCGCGAGAAGATCATCGAAGCAGTTGACAAGATCCCTTTGAGCTGCCTTGTTATTGGAAACCGGGGTCTTGGAAAGATTAAAAGGTTGGTCATGCATCTCCTTATATCATCAAATTGCAATTTGCAAACTCGAAATTGTGTTTACATGAACTTTATTTTATGAGGGAAGATCGTCTGTCTACATCCCAAGTTTCTATGTCAAACAACATGGCATTATAGTAGTATTATACTTGAATCATTTTCTTCACCTAATACAAGCCATAGGACAAGTGGACAACAGGATCAGGGAATAATTCAATGGTCAAGACTATAGTGCTTGAAAAGACCATTTTATAAGATGTAAATAGAATACTTTTAACACATTGATCTAACAACTATATCAGGGCATGTTCTTTTCAGCAACTTTGAATAACTTATGGTGCAACATTAAATCAATAAGCTGAGAACTTATCTCATACATAATGAGTTCACAAAACAATTTCAGAATAAGTTCAGAAAAATTAACTACTCTCTAGTTTAAGCTCCATTCAGAACAAGTTTAGTCAAAGTCGAAAAGAACATGCTCTTAGTACGAATGAAGTCACTCTCTAGAGTCCGCTTTAACTACTCGATACAATTGAAAAACCCAAAACCATATTTTCATGGAAAGTTTCGGGTTAATAACTCAGGATTCGGGTGTTTATGAATATGCAGGGCGATCTTGGGCAGTGTAAGCAACCATGTGGTGAACTCTGCTACTTGCCCCGTGACAGTCGTGCACTGAGCCTCTCGCCAAGGGCGGTCCTTAAGCCAGTTTATCTCTCTTGCTGTTTTTTTCTGGTGTAGTGTGTGTTTGTGTCTACATCAACTGGTTTAGGGTTTTAGGCGACGTTGTGTTAATAAGCCTAGTCTATAAAACTATGGATTTTTCCGAATGAACGATGGTTCTGTTGCTTGAAATATTGCATGTAAATGTTTGATTGCCATGGGGATTCTGTTGTGTTATAGTTAACCCATGTCATGGTGGAAACTGCTTGTTTTGTGCTTTGGCAGAGTTTCATCCTCTTGTCAACCATTGAATTCAAAGAAATTAGTAATTGTGTTTCGTGTTCACAAAGTTCCTGTCCTATGCTTAAACTCCCATTTTCTTGCCTTTGCCTAAAATGTTTGAACATCTATTTGAAGAAAGATGCATGCTATCAACAAAGTCACACCCGCAACCCCCGGCAGCCCTGTAATTTTGATTTGAGTGTTTTTTAGAGAACTAGATAAGGTAAGATAAGGTAAGATCAGATAAGGATAAACCTCACTTATCACTCTAAAGAATAGGGTCTTAATATCATATCTTACAGATAAAGTAAGACAGGGTAAGATAAGACAATGATCCCTATTTTAATATTGATCGAAAGTTTAAATATAACTTTTTTATTTTTTTGTCTTCTTTGGTGATGTGAAATAGAGAGTGGGTGGAAAAGGATAGGCGGGAGCAAGTAAGAATAGTATTTTTGAATGTGAGTTAAATCATTTAAATACATGAATTTTTAAGTATATAATTTATAACTTTTAATAAAGTAATATGAGTAAACTGTGTTTTTTGGATTGGTAAATTCTTTCCAATCCAATCCAGTCCAAATCTTACATAATTCTCCAAAAAAGCATCATCTCTAAAAACACAATTCACTAAAAAAACATCATAATTTATCCAATCCAATCTAATTCAATCCATCCAAACCTCATTTTATCCAATCATCTCTAAAAACACAATTCACCAAAAAAAGCATCATAACTTATACAATCCAATCTAATTCAATCCATCCAAACCTCATTTTATCCAATTATCTCTAAAAATACAATTCCCCCAAAAGTACATTTGGTTATATCCTTATTGAATATATGAATTTTTAGATATATCTTATATAAGATAGATAAAAAAAAAAGAGTATAGAATAGTGTGGGAAAGGGGGAAAAAGTAGAAGACATTGTTCAGCAACCAGCTTGTAGCTTTTAGCACTTGACTTGTAGTTGTTGGCTGATAGTTATTTGACCTTAGCTATTTGGGTAATTAGCTGATCGTAGGAAAAATGTGGTAAAATAGTTTCTTTGTGAAAAAACTACTTTAAAAGTTTTCATCAAGTAACTTTTTGAAAAATTTAGCTTATTGGATCCAAAAAACTAATATAAAAAGTTACTTACCAAATAATTCAACTAGCTTTTCAACCTTAGTAAAAAAGTTAACAGTGTCAAAAAAGTCAAGAAGGTGTTGACTACTAGCTTTTTAGGAGCTACTATTAGCTTTTTAACTAAGGTTAAAAAGTTCATAGAGGTGTTTGGTAAATTGTTTTTCATATTAGTTTTTTAGACCCAATAAGCTAGTTTTCAAAAAGATATTTGGGAAAACTTTTTGAGGTAGTTTTTCACAAACAGTTACTTTACCAAATACATTTGTTACAATCAGTTAATCCAAACAGTTAAAAGTTACTGTCTAACAGCTGATTGCCAAACAGGGTCAAATGTTATCCAAAAAAGGCGGGTAGCCAAACATCCACCATGGTATCCCTAGTCCCTGCACCATAAAAAAATTAACAAAAAAAAATAGGGCCTTATTGTGGAAAATAAAATACTAGATTGCTCACATGTCCACAAACAACGAAAATCTCTCTTTTACCTACCTCTATCCCAATGAGCCGAAATCAAAGCCCTTATTTTCTGTTGAGTAATAGTTCGAGTAAGTCTTGAATGAGCCCCTCGAAAAGTTGATACAAATAAACGAATTATTTTTCTTTTACCTTCCCGAGCTATATATTCTTGTCTAACTCTAGTCTTTGAATAAATGAAAGTTTGTGGTGAATAACTAATTAATTTTCTTTCTTTGAGTTCTTCCTGGAACTTCAACTATCAGCTTAAATTTTTGGTTGAAATGGTTCCATATGTATTAGAGTCAGACCTAAACCTAAAGGATATTCACGTGAGAGGACGTATTAGACTATAAAATTATTGATAGGGCTTCAACTATCAGCTTAAGCTTTTGATTGAGATGATTCTATGTTTATGAATAGATATGACTGAAATCTGAATTTAGGGTAGCACGTCACCTTACGTCTATTAATTTCATCCATCGCCATCCATGAAATAGTAGTAGTTGGACAAGTAGCCAAAACCATCCACATAGGTGACGTGGACCCTTTCTGCTTCGTCCTCATCTCTTTAAATTCAACAAAAACGTGCTGAGGACACAGCAGAGCACCGAAAACTCTCTCAAATTCTGTCCTCTTCTGCTCAACTTTCTTCTTCATCTTCATCTCTCTCTTTCTCCAACTCCAAATTCAGAGAATTGAAGAAGCTCTTCAATGGCGGAATCAGGTTCAGAAGGGAGGAAGATCGGAGTGGCGGTGGATTTCTCAGATTGCAGCAGGAAAGCCTTGAAATGGACCATCGACAACCTCTTGAGAAAGGGAGATCATCTCATCCTCATCACCGTACGACCTGAAGGTCAGTACGAAGATGGCGAAGTTCAGCTATGGCAAGACACCGGCTCCCGTACGCCTCTCTCTCTCTCTCTCAAATTTCTTCGATCTTCATGCTTTTCTGTTTTCGTATAAGTTTCTGCTGATTTCGGTTCTTAATTATATGCACTTAATCAAAATTTCAATTATGGACTCGCTCTTTTTTCAGTGATTGATTGGTGATGGTCTGGTAGTTTGACACGTTGGATTCATATTAATTGTCATAATTTGGATTTTTATGATCCTCAATGTCATTCATTCTTTGAATATGAAATTTCTTCTTCATGTTTTTTGTTTTCATGTTTCTGCTGATTTCGCGGTTCTTCAGTATCTGCACCTGATCAAAATTTCAATTGTGGAATCGCTCTTTTTTCAGTGATTGATTGGTGATGGTCTGGTATATTGATAGGCACTTCGTTTCATATTAATTGTCACAATTTTGACTTTTATGATTCTCAATGTCATTCATTTTTTGACATTGAGGATCATAAAAGTCAAAATTGTGACAATCAATATGAAATTTCTTCTTCATGCTTTTTGTTTTCATGTTTCTGCTGATTTCGCGGTTCTTAAGTATCTGCACTTAATCAAAATTTCAATTATGGACTCGCTCTTTTTTCAGTGATTGATTGGTGATGGTCTGGTAGTTTGATACTCCCCTATTTCATATCAATTGTCATAATTGCGACTTTTTTGGTATTCAATGTGTTTCTTTGATTGATAATTTTTTATGTAATATGTTATTAACAATCACAATATAATATAATACTTCTATGATGATATTCTTCGTTACGATTCTAATGGCGGTAATTTTATATAACAACTCATTGTATATATTGATAAATTTATGATCAAATTTTAAAATTTGACTGCACAATTTTTAAAGACAGGAGGGAGTAATTGGTTTTCGACTCAGTGAATGTTATTTGGACCGGACAATACGGGCATTCGGGACGGGTTTGGGTCAACAAAGTCAGGTCAGGTTAATTTCAGGTCATGTTGGATCTCATAGACTTTGGGTCCATTTCGAGTTGGTTAGTTTTGACGTTGTCTGGTCTGGAACAGTTTAACTTCGAATGGTAGATTTGGGTCTGGTCAATTTTACCAAGTCTAGATTGTTATTTGTTTATATATGTTTATATACTAGTTTAATCAGTTATGTTTATATGCTAGTTGGAGGTCCTAATTCACCTCACATAGAGAGAAAATGGAATTTCCTTTCAATCAACAGGTGAAGCTATAGGGTTTAGGGTTTAGGGTTAGATGAAGGCTTATCTTTCCAACCTCAACCAGGACATCGAGTTTATACGAGTAGGGAGGGACAGTATGAATCTAATGCGTACCATCATATATATAGGCCATCTTTCATGGTATTATAGTTCTACTAGTTTTGTGTTAGTGATCTAAACTTGCTTTCCAATCTTGTTGAAACAGCTTTGATCCCTTTGTGTGACTTCTCAAACCCTCACGTCATGAAGAAGTATGCCGTAACACCCGATGCAGAAACCCTAGAGCTTGTCAACTGTGCTGCTGCAGAGAATGGGGTAACTCCATTTTTCTTACCCCTTTACAGTTTATCAAGCATTATTCTCGGGAGGAAAAAAAAAACACCTCTCCCTCAGATTTTATTGTTGAATTGAACCATTCATAAACGAAGCTGCATTGTTCAATAGGTTCTGCCAATCATGAAGATCTACTGGGGTGATCCTCGCGAGAAGATAATTGAAGCCGTCGACGATATCCCTCTGAGCTGCCTTGTTATGGGAAACAGGGGTCTTGGAAAGATTAAGAGGTCAGTCATCTCCTTATTTCAAATTGCATTAGTCAATACTCAAAACTGTGCTTCCTGAACTCTTTACTTCATCTCAAGTTTACCTAATACCACTGACAAATTCACGGGTAAAAAACAGTTGGCTAAAAGTTAAATTTTGATAATTTTTGGTAACTTTTGGTAAATTCTGGTAACTTTTGGCAAATTTACGCCAATATATCAAAATTAAACTTTTTTTATTTTTTTAAAGTTTGGTAAATTTTGGTAAAAACTGGTAAATTTTGGTAAATTAGATTTACCCATGAATTTTGGTAAATTAGATTTACCCTAAGAACCCTAGAACGACGAAATCAGGGAAATTTTCAAATGGTCATGAAGCCCAGAGTGCTTGAAAAGACCATATTATAAGATGTAATTATGTAAATAAGATACTTATAAACATACTGATCTAACAAATAGATCATCTTCCAAAGCAAGTTGAAAGGAAATAGTGACCAGTGATGCCTCCATATACATACAACTCCCAATATGGATTCCGCTTATGCAAAGTCGGCATCTATCTAACGAGCATGCAGGAGACTTTCTATCTCAACCTTGATATACAAATGAAAAACGTTGATATATAGTACGAAAGGCTTAAGCGAAACTGAAAATGACTAGGATTTCGGTGTTTTTTGAACATGCAGGGCGATCTTGGGCAGTGTAAGCAACCATGTGGTGAATACCGCTACTTGCCCTGTGACGGTCGTGCACTGAGCAATCCATCGAGTGCCTTCCCTAACCAGTTTTATCTCTCTCGCTACTGAGGAAAGATGCTGTTTTTCTGGTGCAGTACAGTTTGCATCTGCATCAGCTGGTTTAGGGTTTTAGGAGACATTGTGTTAATAAGCCTTGTTTGTATAACTATATATATATATATGTATGACTGAATGATGGTTGTTTTACTTGAACTACATGTAAATGCTTGATTGCCATGGGGAACTCATTGTGTTAATCAAATGTCATGGTGGAAACTGCTTATTTTGCTTTGCCAGAGTTTCATCCTCTTGTCACTATCGAAAGAAATTAAGGCCGTGTTCTATACAGCGGTATTTTGCGGTGAGGTGTGGTAGAATTGTGGTAGGTTATTGGTATGTGGGGTAGGTGAGGAGAGAGAATGTAAAAAGTAGAGAAGAAAAGTGAGGAAAGAGAAAAGTGAGAAGAGAAAAAAGTAATGATTTGCGGTGAAATGTGGTGGGTTGTGGCAAACTGCGGTGCCGTGTGGCACCGCAGTTTGCCAACCGCAGTATAGAACACGGCCTAATAATCGTGTTTAATGTTCAAGATTTTCTGTCCGGTTTTCTTGCCTTTGCCTAAAATATGAGCAGACCCATGATATAACAATATATATTACATATATCTGGAGTTTGTACTCCAATTTATATGCAGTGAACAATTATACTAGTGGGATTGAACAATCTAGTATGTGCGAGTGAATATTGATCCTATTTGGAGCACATACTTCAGGTACATGTAATAAATTGCAGTGTGACAAAAGATTTGAGCTTGCCAAAGTTGCTAATGGCTCCTTTCAGCTTGTTTTGGACTTATTCCAAACTTATTAGTGACCTGTGAGACATGTCTTGAACTTATTGATCCTTAAATTTATTCTAAATGGAGGTTTTCTTCTTCTTATTATTATTTTTCTTTTTTTACTAAACGAAGCTCGAAAGAACATGCCCCATTCGGACAAACCTTGATATCTAATGCCCCATATTTTTCGGGTTTGCACAACAGAAATAAGAAAAATAGCTTCCATACCCAGAAAGACCAGCCAATGCCAAATTCGGGACGATAAATCTATTGCCACACCCGTTATTTCCATGTCAGATAACTTTTTGACAACCCTGATAACTACTGAGGAAACTAAAAGAGAACCCAGGATGATAGTTTGTTTTTGGCCATCCATCTACAACTCAAACAGCTAATACTTCAACTTTTACCAAGCATGTGTTCACCCCACATGCAGAAATACAAAATTACAAAAGTTTGCAGTCAATCTCACTGCAATTTCACTGTTATCTTGTGAACTAATTTCTTTAATCAATTTCTGGACAAAGGTACCACAAATATAAGGGGGCCATCATCATAATATATTCAATTATTGATATGGATCTAGGCATTAAGCCATCACTGCCATATATTTAACAAGTAACTTAGATATGGATAAGCGTGTATTTTCCTGGCTTCTAGTTTCCACCTACTCTTGCAAAGAAAAATGCAACAAACAGCCACGAACGACAAAATAGCCATGATTTTAGGGTGGGCAATGAGCCGGGGCCCCGTAGGGTCAAGAGGGTCGGATCCTAAAAAATAAGGATCGGGTCATTTACAAGCCAACTTGTTTTACAATGTTAAAGGGTCGGTTGTTTTTTTTTTGGTACAAGTACACTTAGTTTAAACTTTAGGGTCAAACGGGCCGGCCCATGGGTCGACCTCTATTTTTACTAGAATGCCCTAACCTGACCCATTACTACTGAAGTCGACCTTGACCTTGACTTACATGACCACCCCATGATAGTGTTGAGGTTTTTCAAGTGTATGTGTATGTTTTGTAAACTTATAAGGCATGGAAAACTAAGTGTAAGTATCTAAGACAAGCTAAGGAGATCTAAGGAAGTCATTTAATGACTTTACATGTCTAAAAGGCCTGAATTCGGGTGAAAAGTGCTTGACACGGGAGTGTCGGGTTAGACACGGCCGGTTTTTGTTTGTTTCTCATGTCTTTCACCTGTTTACAATTGTTTTAACACATGTTACTTATGTTGATAAGGGTAGTTAGGATTGGTTGGATATCCAAACTACCTTATCCATATTAGTCATCTTCTTATCCACCCTATCCAAGAGTGCATTTCTTGCACTATAAATAGGGTGTCATTTGCCTCTTTCATGGGAGATTTATTCCTCCTTAAGCACCCTCTCTTAGGTTGTGATTGCGACACTCCTTAAGTTTGGTAAGAGAATTTGATAAGTTTCCTCCCTATAAGACAAGAGTTGTATCCTGCGACTATATACGGTTGGTATATAAGTCAAAGGAGAGTGAGTACGCCTACGACTCTCTTGGTTATCTAAGTAATTCTCATCCTACACCGACTCAACATCAACAATCTTTGACTTATATATGGGATCGAGTTATATGATCGGGTTTGAATCGGGCCATGACAAGATCAAGATCAAGTGTTTGAGATGTTCCTGGATGAATTTGATGGATACAAGTTTGGCCAATTAACCACAACTTTCAGATTGCTTACTCGTTCATGCCAGACGAGAAGATGGACTCATATGAGTGGTTGATGTGGAGGCTTCATGAATTGTTGCGTCATGATGTTATTCCATCCGTGTTTGTGACGGACAAGCAGGATGCTTTGTTGGGTGCCATTGCTAGTGTTTACCCAAATGTGCACCAACTGTTGTGCGTGTGACATATTGAAAATGATGTGGAGAACAAAGTAAACAACCTTACTGGAAGCAAGAAGATTGGACTCGGGCTACATTTCAGACATTATTATTGGAACGGCGTTGTATATGCGAAGACTGATAAAGAGTTCAAAAGGAAGTGGGACGACGTCATTAGCACGTGGGTTGGCAGAAACCACCTAATTGCGCCGTATCTGAATGGGACGTGGCTGAAGCATAAGGAAAAAATGGTTTGTGCTTTCACCGACAATGTCCCTCACCTGGGGAACACGACGACTTCTAGAGTGGAGAGTCGGCATTCTACACTAAAATATAATATCGGCAGTTCTAGAGGCAACCCCTGGCTCAAATGATGTCCATCCGGTACGGACATGATAGAATTTGAGTACCTCATTCAACTGGTTCAGGAGAGTGATCCAACCGTGATACGTCACGTAACCCAAGGTCATCAACGAATAGTTGAATCCCGACAGTGTCGATGTTCCTGATCCGAGATGTTCCTGATCCGAACACAAGCTCCCCACGCCCCAAAAGACCCAGGACATCGAGATCCACCCGACGCAACTGCAGTGTGTTTGAGTACGGGCGAACAGTGGGTCGGAATAGCAAGACTAAGACGAACTCATCGAGGAGAAAGGGAACCACTTTTTCATCAGTCGGGATGGGTCAAACAGGTGTGAATTTCCTTATCTATATAACCGATGTTAATCTCATGCGCAGTGAATTGTTAGGGAAATAAAATGACTATACATTGTTGCTTATAACTGATGTTAATCTCATGCGCAGGTATCCCCCGGATGGGTACAGATTCGTTTCCGTTCAAGAACGATTTGCCACATTTCATTATACCATACATTGTTGGTTGGACAGATGTTGGCGCTGATGGCAACTGCAGGTTCAGATGCATAGCCGAGGTAGGTTACGGGGACGAAGAAAAATGGCCAACTGCTAGGACCTAAATGCTCAGTGAATTGTTGGGGAGTGAAAATGACTATTTGAAAGTGTTTTGTAATAGCAATAGTGAGTTCATGGGGTTCGTCCACCGAATAGGTGGTTACCTGGTTGGACTAGCCCCTTACGAGTTTTGGATGTCGGCTCCAACGGATTTATTTCCATCAGCGACACTGTTGAACATTATTTGAATCAACCTTTCAACACCTCCTGGTCCCAATGAGTAGACAGCTGAGTTATACATATCAGTATTACCAATATGAGGAGGGCCTAGATTGAGGGCACCTGCAAAAATAATGGGAATAGTGCAAGCAAACAAGCAAACAAGGACCACTTCATGCTTATTCATGTACGCGATCACTGCCCTCTACCAATGGTTAATGTTGGATGGCGAACAACTAAAGACGTAAGTGTTGAAGGTTGGGATGAGCCGTTCAAGGCTCATACTGATAGATGCAGTTAATTGGAAATTGAAAAACACAATACAAATTTAAATGGAAATGCAATACAAATCGCAATATAAAATCAGTTCAATTAGAAAATACGACAACACTAAATTTAGGGTGCATCCATAACAATTAAATTGAAAAACACAATCTACTCCTCCTACTCATCATCTTGCTGCTCGGGGAGCTGGATATGCATCTGACTGCACCAACATACGTACATATCGTTCATGTCAGTTAGCCACTGACGACTCATGGGCATCGTCTCTTCGTTCGGTTGGGGTGGCTATCTCCCTTGTTGCACTAGTGCGGCGCAGTCATAGGCCCACTTTCATAAAAATAAAGCAGTTAGACCAATCATAATAACCACCATCCCTAAACAAATCAATTAAATAAAATATTAAATTATGCTGAGAGGATTGTACCTGTTCGAGTGACTTATGATCATCGACTGCCGATTGGCTGGCGGAGGCGTTGTTTATCAAAAATTTGTGTGAATGTGCTGCATACCAATCGTTGTAAGCAATATCCGCTTCCCACGGCCCATGTTTTGTGCGTGGCACCTCACTCACTGACAATTTGTTGCAAATCGGAAACCCCGACCAGTACGCGCTGACGTTAGGCTCCACAAATTTCACCTTGTACGGCCCCTTCAAGGTCGGTGAGCGCTCTTCGGTACGGTCAATCTACAGGGGATATGCTGTAGGTGCCCTAACTGACGGACCACGCGATCAGGCATGTACAACTCAGTGAAGTCGTATGCACGAATGGGGCCCGCGTACAACGTCCTTCTGCATGACTTGTAGGGGGCGGGTCCATATGGGGCCCAACACACACGATCTGGCGTCAATGCGTCCAGGGAGGCCCTTAACGCTCGGAGGCGTTGTTCCGATCTCGCCAGGTGGTTGGGGAACCACCTGCTCGCGCGAGGTCCAGTAACCGGCCGCACCCCGTGTGGCCTAAAATCCGGAAAGTACTCGTAGATCCGGGCTGCAGCGGTCAAACACTCGCCAATTTGTCGCCCACTCGCCGCCCCAATCGCTGATAAAGGAATGCCAATGTAACCGTACCCCAAGCAACGCGATCAACGATAACGTCAGTGCTAGGCCACGGATGCGGTCGAACTCTATCCCTCGATTTGTCTATGAGGATAGTGTTTCCCATCAAACTCAACAACCACGCCCTTATCCTATGGGGAATGGGATAATCGGGCAATGTACATATCAACCTCAAATCAACGTCAAGTACGGCCCCCTTATCATAAATGTGCAAGGTCTTCAGTTCCTCCATTCTCTTATTGAAAATATCTGGCACGTACTCGTTAACCACTTCCCGATTAAGACCTTCAGGCATCAGGCCATCAACTGCAAGACCCAAGATATGTTGCACATCATGCAACATGATTGTCATTTCACCGAAAGGAAGGTGAAATGTGTTTGTGTCGGGTTGCCACCTCTCAACGAACGCCGAGACCAACGTCATATCAATGTGGTCATACATCAAGTCCACCAAAGTGGTGATTTGGATCCTTTCCAGTGCAGCCTGGCATAAGGGATCCATCGTGGACCTCATTGACCTCAAATCTCTCAGCGCATTCCTCTTCGTCACGCATTCAAGAACTGCATGGGGCGAACGCTCCCGACCCTCCCATATTACCCGAGCAGTGTGACCTCCAAAGCTCGGTATAACGTCCCCAATTGCAGGTCTCCCGGGCACGTCACCAACTATCTTCCAGTCAGCAATGTGCCCTCCGTAGCTCGGTATTACAAGAGATGAACAAGGCCCACCTGGCATCTCTCCTGTAATACGCCAATCAGAATCATCTGTCCGACTCCTCTTAGCCTTTCGACTACTACTAGGCCCAGCATCTCCGATCGATGAACGGACTCCCCTGCCCTGTCTCCCCTGCCTACTTGGTGCAAATCTACCAATAACACTTCTCAACGGCATGAAACCCATTACGGTCGCCCCCTGCCCTATCCCCTCAACAGTCGGTGGGAACTTACTCGATGCAAATTTGCCAATACAATTTCTCGTCGGCACAAAACTCGGCGACCCCTCAGCAATCGATTTCTCCATACAATCTGACTGATCGTGAGAGCGATCGAGCTCATCAGTGCAACCCTCGGTGCTAAAGCTATCAGTGTCATCCTCCGACACACATTGGTTAAAATATTGCGCCTGGGTACGATAATACGCTTTGGTGGACGCAGCTAACAAACGCTCGGGACGAGCTCCAACCCCATGCCCAGCTGTCTCGCCCTCACCCCGACATGCAAACGCCGTCACATGGCGATGGTGTGGGTCACAAGACTCATGTCCTCTCCAACTAGAAGGATTCTGCTTCCGATCAATACTCTTACCCTTACTTTTGTTTCCAGCCATTTTACTTTACTTGCAAAAATAAAATTAATATTAATGTTGACATTTATAATAATAAACATAAGAATAATCACCCCTTAACCATAAACCCTAAACCACTAAACACAAAACCCTAATACCTGAAATCTTAAACCCTAAACCCTAAATATAGTAAATGTTTGTTGAGTAATGGAATGATTGTAATATACTTTTTTTTATTTTGAATTAGCACACACTTAAATTATTATATGATTGGATTTCCGGATGTCAATAATACCAACTTTAGAAGTATTGGACACTAATAATACAAATTATTTTGTTGGACACTGATAGTACCAACTATCGACCTACTTTCCACCAACAGTACACTACCTTGGTATGGTTTTGACTCATAGAAAAATGATTTGGCTCCATAATGCATGACGTGGAAAGCGAAGCTTGTATAGAAAATGTTGACACGAACAATAATTTGTCTTTCACGTCACACATTATGGAGTATCGTCATCTTTTCCATGAGCTAAAATCATAATAACTCGGTTGTCTACTGTTGGGGGAAAATAGGACGATAGTACGTTATGGAGTATCGGCATACGTTATGGAGTATCGTCAGTGTCCAAGAAAATACTCTATATTATTAGTATCCAATAACCCAAAGTTAGTATTATTAACATCCAAAAATCTTATATGATTTGAGCGTATGTAGTTAGTAAATTAAATGGTTGACTTTATTGAACATATATTCCTAAATGTAAGTTCGACCCTGTTATTGAGAACGTGTAAGAGTTCTACATTTTGTTCATCAGACGCTTGAGAAATAAGATTGCAAGTGGTGATGGTTTCTACAGACCAACAACTTGGAGAACGACCGCTAAGGAATTCAAGACTCCATCTATACTTATATTGGTCCATAGAAAAATGAACGAGCGTGTTTCTTAAACACAAAATATCATCCAACTGTTTATGTGTAAGTGGTTGGCTAGTATTTACAGACTGCAAAACACGTTCGTACATTTTTATTTGGACGAAGATAAGTATATCTCAAGTCTTGAGTTCCTTGGTGTTCGTTCTACAAGTTATTGGTCTGTAGAATCTATCACTACCTGCAATCTTATTGCTCAACCATCTGATGATCAAAACGCAAAACTCAAACACTATGTTCTCAATAACAACGTTGAACTTGCATTTAGAGACATGCCTTTAATTAAGTCAACCAATTAAGTTACTAACCACGTATACTCAAATCATACACTAACTTAAGTTTATCCTTGTAACACCCAAAGATTCACAATCACAAATTGGGACTAAATATCTCATAACACAATGATGAACGCCACAAGATAATTAGAATACGAAGACATTCCCGTCATCCACCATAATGGACAAGGCATAACAAACCATCAACAGAAACACTAATACAACAGAAAACTCCCAAAAAAAATACTCCAACATAATACATAATCATCAAAAAGAATTTACATTAGACTCTTTGGATTAATAGTTTTCAAAACCAACATAGGAAATTACAACCCACTTCCAAGTTTCATAATTACAACAATCCATACCAACAAATATTAAGTTTAATAATTACAACAATCCATACCAACAAATATTAAATGTATATAGCCTGACTCTAGTCAAAAGAAATACTTATTGGTTCCCAACCTAACCTGCTTGCTTATCAGTGACCGGTATAGCACCAACAGAAAAGTTATATACCTAAAACAAAACACAAAAGTATTTTCGCAAATGAGTTGAAAATCAATACGCATATTCCTATACTGTCAAATAAATTTTTAACGATCATTTTATTTTACGCAGTTCAATTCATTTTGCAAATAGAGAAAAAAGAAATAAATAAAATAACTTTACGAAAAGCTAAAAATAATTATTACAACTCTCTAGTTAAGAGTTAAGGCTAAAAATAAGTGTAAGAACTTGAAAAAGCACAATAAAGATGATAAGTTCTGCAGTAAATAAAGTTCAAAGCGAATTTTTAAAAATTCATAACTTAAAATCTAGATATCTTATGAACATGTGCGAGCAGTCTATGGAAAACTTAAAGTGTATTCTACAACTTTTATGTTGGTCACAAATTCAGAAAAATTTAGAAGACACTGGAAAGTGACTTTGAAAAAAGACCCAACAAAATAAACTTCTGGTTTGTGCAAGTTAGTAGTCCGACTTTAAGGGTCATAACTTTTTACTCTGACCTCCAAACGGTACTCAAATACACATTTTGGAAAACTTGTAACACCTACTATAACTCTCATGTTGTTGAGCCCTTAAGATAATAAAGTTTCCTTGATACCTTAAAATATTCCTGAATCTACCGTCCCCAATCACGTTTATACCCAGGCAACCTCAATTAAAGCCCCCATAACCTAAGTTATACTCGACGAAATCCCAAAATTCCAAAACCGGGTGAAAACCTATTCCTTAAGTTTATGTCTTCCACCATGACTTTGGTCAAGAGAAGCCTTTAATCAATCTTGAAAAATTCCGATTACTCCAAGCCACATATATTGCTCTATATTCCAATTCCACAACCTCAAAATTCATTATTTCACTCGAAAAACTATTACTTAATGTTTATGGTCGAATGACCATAAAGATTAAGCCCGAAGAAGTCCGACTTTTAATTGAGTTTCCTATGCTTTCTTATCTCTCCCAGGTACAAAACTGATGAATATCAAATACTACAGTCGCAAACCCTTGAGATTTTCCAACTTTAGTTGCATATGACTTCTTGGCAATATCAAAAAATTATGCCCAGTTTCAAACCTTTAAACTTAATTAAACAACAACAAACTTACACGCATTATAATTCAGTAACATATCGAACAGCTCACCCCAACATTCATACATCAAAGTTCCACACAATCATGCTCAAATCACATCAAACACATCCCCAATTGCTAACATGACACCAAATCACGCTTATAATATGAAATTAACTAAAAGGAACAACGAATTTTGCAAATTGAAACAAGAAATTCTGATTCAAAGAGAAAGGGCTTTTAGGTTACCACAAATGGAGGAATGAGAGCGGAAGGGAAGGAGAGTTGGTGCTGGGCCAGCGATGGCTTTAGCAGCGGTGGTCTCGACGTTCCTCACGGCGGAATCGGTTTCCGGCGTCCTGACGGAGGCGGTTTCCGGCGTCCTGACGGAGGCGGTTTCCGGCGGCCTGGCGTCGGACGAAGACAAGAAGACAGGCGGCAGAAGTGGCGCGGCTGGGGAGAGTGATGAATGTCAGGGAGTACTTTTTGAAAATGAGAAAAAAAAAAAAAAAACGTCGAAAACTTATAGAGTGTTTGGTTCATGAGTTTCCTAGGAAAGTTTTTCTAACTTTCCCAAATTTATCAAAATTTTCCTTGTTTGATTGCAAAATAAGAATAGGAAAGTTTTACGGTAGGTCCCAATATTTTCCTACGTTAGATGGAAAAATGTTTCCCATTGGAGGGGTTGGGAAAGTTTGTTTCCCATGAGAAAGGGAAAATATTTTAATCAAACTTCCTAAAATACCCCAAAAAATTATTTTATAAATAAAAAAATGAGGGTAATTTAGACATTCCTACAAACTTTTCTATGATTTCAAGTATAAACCAAACATTGTGAAATATTCTTTCCCATGAAAAATTTTCCCAATAAAAACTTTCCTAGAGAAAACTTTTCCAAAAAATATTTTTCCGGAAAAGAACCAAACACACCATTAAAAAATATTTTATAGTAAGGCCGAAATTGAAATTGACCATGTACAGCGGCACCTAGATCGTGGTCAGGCCATGTCCAGGGTATGACCGTTCCATGGTCGTTGTGATTTGGATGTAGCTGGACTAGACTTGTCAATCTGGTCGGACGGACGGATTTTAGATCGGTCGAATATCGGTTTGGGTAAATATGGATCGGGTGTATTTCGAGTTCAGGTAAATATGGACGGTGTATTTTGGTTTCAGGTCAACCCACGGGTTATGATTGCGACTTTTTTCTGTTTTTTTTTAAAAAATGTTTTTAAATACTACTTTTTGTACAATATACATAATAAAATATGATTATCATCTACTACCTCTGTTCCTAATTCATTGTCAAAAAAACTACTTTTATAAGTCCAAAGTGTTTAGGAACTTGTGTAAAACATTTACAATTTGACACATATGACCTTACACCGCATAGAAAATTGGGAAACAAAAAATAAGATATGTTGTATACTAGTATTAGTTAAGGGTAATATAGGTATTTTAATTATTAAAATTGTAAAATTGACAAATAAAAATGATAAGGTAGTTAGGTAGTAATGATAGATTATTGTAACTATTTCAACTTAAATTAGAGAAATAACAAAAGATGAGTTGCGCTTATAGTTTAATAGTTGAAAATTTCAATGAAAAGTCATAAATTTTAATAAAGTTGAAGTTAAAAAGTTAATTTTTCGGGCCAAACGGGCGGGTCGGGTTTGACCCGCTACTTTTCGGGTTTAGTTGAAAAAATATATGTTCAAAATCCAGAAATTTCGAACGGGTTCAAGTCGGATTATCAGGTCGGGTCAGAAACTGTCAGGCCTAAGTTGGACCAATTTTAATATTTTTCGTATTCAAAATATCAAATTCAACTCATTAACATCAAATTAATCATATTTACATTTATAAACACGTAAATACAACTCCAAAACAAATAAATTAAAATTTTAAAAAATACACTTTTAAGAGAAAGATAGAAAAAGATAGTTGAGAGAAACTCGAGAGTGAATGGGCAAAGTTGGAAATTTTTTATAAAAAGGGGCCGACATGAGTAAAGAAAGGAGGCAACTAATAGTAAATGTAATATGGATATACTCCTCTCCTAATTACATTTTTTTTTCTCTGTTATCATCTAACAATTAGTTAATCTAGAGTTTTAGGGTGAAATTTTTATGAAATTAAAAATAATAAAAAGGAGATTTGAAATAAATGGAAGGTAGAACAAATTTGGAATTTAAATGGTTGAAGAATTAATAATGAAAAAGTAATAATAATGATATTATTAATAATTCTGACAAAACGGTCGATTTAACAAATTTAAGCACCGTTCTTTTGTGCGTTGCGTTTGCGTTGCGTTACGTTACGTTACGTTTAGTTGCGTTGGAAATAGTTAAAAAATAATGATAATTTGCGTTATGTTGCGTTAAGTTGCGTTGCGTTTGGGTGCGTTAACGCATAAAAGAACGGTGCCTTAGTCAGGTAAGAATCCCAAATATTCTGAGATTAATTTAAATAGTTTAGATTACCACTTAAGTAATTTATATATAAAATATTAATCTAATGTGTGATAGACAGGCGACCATCGCGCTGCTCGAGTTCTACAAAAACACAAATACTTAATTGAAATGAAGTACACGATTTTGGATAATTAATCTTATTAGTTAGCTTAATTATATTGGGTTAGGATTGTTGAGTTAATACAACGCTAACTCAAAATACAAAAAAAAAAAAAAACAATGTCGTTTACCGTTGAGTTCACATTCACGATAATATAGAAACAAATACCTCTTTTAAGAAATTCCCTATTTTCATGAATGTAAGCTCAACTCTAAACAACATCATTACACCAAACCTACCGCGCTTACTGATGCATGGTGCTCGAAGTCGAAGGTAGAGTTCCTTGATACATATCTAAGACAAGGCTCGGCTGGCTTGACATAGTTCAAATTAGAGGTGTCAAAATCTATGTCTTAGATATGTCAAGCCAGCTGAGCCTTGTCTGATTTTGAGGCTACTTTGGGAATTGAGGACCTAACTTACACGAACTTAGTTATATTTGAAACACGTACTCCAGGTACATGTAATAAATCGCAGTGTGACAAAAGATTTGTGCTTGCCAAAGCTGCTGATGGCTCCTTTCAGCTTGTTTTGGACTTATTCCAAACTTATTAGTGGCCTGTGAGATATGTCTTGAACTTATTGATCCTTAAATTTATTCTAAATGGAGGTTTTCTTCTCCTTTTTTTTTTTAACTAAACGAAGCCGGAAAGAACATGCCCTAAGAATCCTGTTTTTCACTTCCACCAACATTCATCAAAACTTGATATCTAACGCCCAGGATTTTTCGGGTTTGGGGCCTTTGGCCATAGAAATTCTCAATCTCCCCTATCTATCTTTCTTTCTTTCTTTCTTTCTTTTTTATAAATTACCACTAATACTATAATTTTATGATATGCCAATTGTCAGGGAATCAATCAAACCTTAACTTTAAGCACAACCTTTTTTAATTTCCCCCCTGCAGTGAGAATGTTGATCAAGTAACAAACAAACATAACTAAAAACCTTCATAGAGGAAAAATCACCAAACCAACTATGGTTTGATTAGTTTCTCAACCAATTTCACAACAATACATATTACAAACATTTGTAATTATTTAGGCACCGTTTTTTTATGCGTTAACGCAACGCAACCTACCGCAACATATTGCAAATTACCATTACCTATTTACTATTTCCACCGCAACTTACCGCAACTAACCGCAACGCAACGCAAACGCAACGCACAAAAGAACGAGGCCTTAGCTATAATTAAAACAGGCAAACACCACATAAAGATTTATTACTTCTCGATGTCACTCAAGTACTCAACACAAGTATGTAGGTGGCCCAAAGATCCAATACCCAAGGTGGTTTGAGGGCGAAGCAACATACTTGAACAACATAACATGAAACTTATACATTAGTTTATCCTTATCTAAGGGTTAAAACTTAAAACATCACGAGTTTCACAACACAACATCATGTGTGTATATTGTATGGTCAGTCTCACAACCTTGAGCATCGGAAGTGTAACATTAGGCCTTGTGGACCACTGGATCTTTTACTATGGTCACCGGAATATGCGCGCTAGTCATAACATAACTCGCCACACTTCCCATTAGGATCCTGCAAATTCATTGGCCAAAAGCCGAAAATAGCGTCAGCATCATTATCAAAACTACTCCTAAAGTACAATAGATTGAATGTGAGGAAAATGTTTGAAAATTTGATGAATGAATGAACATGTCAAGAACAGTATGTGTAAACAAATGAAAACACAATTTGAAGCTCATCTTGTGAGCTATATGACCCTGTACTCTTTGGGATTTGGAAGGCTATAATCCCAGCATCCATGCTATTGCAAAATGAAAAGAGACATCAATGTGATAGGAACTAGGAAGTGATCCAGGATATATCCTACAAGTAAGTTATTATTGTCATCTGGAAAGGTTGAAGAGGTATCAACCATATTGTAATTGATAGAGATCAATATATTTATTGACAAAAGCACATTTATTGCTTTAACTAAATTATTTTATATATGAGTAAATCAATCTTACACGCTACATTGGATTTATACAGTGATAAATATTTTAGAATAAGGGTGTGTTAAGTGAGGAGGAAAATAATTTTTCAGAAAATGATTTTTCTATTTTTAGGTGTTTGATGACCAAAAAATTGGGAAAGCCTTTTTTCAGTGGAAACCATTTCCCCCTTTTTTTTTATAAATTATTTTCTTAAATCCAACCTGTAAAAAATTTAGTTTCTCCATCTATGTTACTCCTCGAAGCCCATATTCTTCACGTTCACTCCTATCAGGCTCCTCTTTCTCTCTCTTACTTCTTTTTCTCATCCAACCCAAGAGAGATGTATATGCGTGTATCCACCAAATAAGTGACAATATGACTTAAAAACTTATTTTCCTTGAAAACTTATTTTATAAAGAAACCCATTTTCTTCCAAAATAGTTTTCACCTGCTCCAAACACACCCCTAAATGAAAATGAGTTAAAATTATAAATTTTGATAAACACAGGGAGCAATCTTCCTGTTATTTCTTTCTATCCAAAAAAAAAATCTTAATATGATTTCTCTTTGCTCATTTTAAGTGAAAACAAAATCAACCAACCATGAAAAGCCAGTAGGCCACCAGGATTTGTCTTATTAGTGGCATATAATATTTTAATAACACAGCTAAACTAGTTTGATCACATCTATATCATAGTATAACAATATAGTAGTAATAATAAATCACAAACTTGGAAAAGGACATATTTGGTTTCTTGTTCTTAATTAACCATTAATTTGATGGTTTGACCACATCAATAAAATCAAATACGTAGTATAACACCAATATAAGGCCATAACCATAAGTTATGCACCCCTAGAATGTCCTCATTTGTTTAAAAGATTACAAAATCCACATTTCCATCTTCTAAAAAAGTTAAAGATTTTGTCAAGGTAGTTCAGTAAATTTACTTGAGGAATAACTCTGCTTACATTTTTCACATCAATTGATTCCCACAAAGGAAATGATATATAATGCCCAATACTTGACGCAACTTAAAAGTTCTTAATCTGTTCAGAAAAAGTAGTGTAAAAACTTTCCACAAAAGATTTAAGAACAAGTACAGAATAAATTTGCTTCAGATTTTCTTCTAAATAGGTTGAAGATAACATGCCCTTAGAGTAACAATTAATCACAAAGTCATTCACAAACAATCCACTGAGTTTTGATTCATAAACAATGGTGGAAATAACAAAATATGAAAAAGGAATGTATATTATAGTATACCTTTTGAAGCCACTGAGACCTCTGCTACCCATAACCATGGACTCCAACTTAAGATCCTCAATGGCATCAATCAGCTTCTCCCTCGCATCTCCCCAGAATATCTTCGTAACAATCGTTATCTGCATCATTCATTCAAATCCCTCAATCAAACAAAAACCTAAACAAATCCCCAAAAACTCAAATCAAATCAAACCGAGATCAAAACCTGCTTCTGACGAGCAGCAGTATCGCACATATCGAGCACCTCGGGATCAGACTTGACTCCATACTTGCTCATGATCTCAGGCACCCTGAACTCGGACAGCGGGATCAAAGCTGCATCAAAAACAAAACACCACCGAAAACTGATGAGATCCATCAATGGCGGAAATGAATGAGGAAGAACCCTAGAAAAAGAGAGGAAGAAACGTACGAGATCCTGATTTGGACCAGAGAAGGTTGCGAGATTCATCGGAGGAAGGATGCATGACATGGATGATGTGAAGAGTATCGCCACGATCAGCGAGGTTGTCGATGGCCCATTTGAGAGCGGATTTGCTGCTGCTTGAGAAATCCATGGCTACTCCGATTCTTCTGTCACCTGGCATCTTCTTCGTTTTTCTCTGTGACTCTGGAGATTGAGATTTGAGAATATTAATGGCGGAAATGAAACACGTACACGGAAACGCGATATATAACAGGGGGTATGGTCGTTGCTTGTGAGGGAAGGGAGATTTATAAAGGAGGACAGAGATAGCGAGGGAAAAGAAAAGTGAAAAGGGCGTTATCGTGTGTGTGTATTGTGGAGTAAGATTCTTGGTTCTTTCTTATCGAATGGGACAGTGTGAAACTGCATACGAGGGGCGTACCAGACTACCAGTACTTGGATTGGATCATACATCCACAAAAATATAAATCAATACCACGTGCTCCCTAGTGTTACCAATTTGTTTTTTTTTTATAAGGGCTTGTTTGGCCTAACTTTTGAAAGTGTTTTTTGAGTTGAAAAGCATAAACTAGGCCAAACAGTACTTTTTTAAGAAGCTAATAATTGTTTTCCAAAAACATTTTTGGCCAAAATTCTACAAAAGCGATGAAATTGCTCGCTTACAAACTAATCACTACTCAATCTACGAGATTCTCTAGTGATTAGTTTCCATAATTTCAAATAAATATTATGATTCTTATAAAGATAGTATTTAGATATTTTAATATTATATTGTTAAAACCTTTAATATTATGTTGGACATTTTTATTATCTAATTCCTTTGCAAATATGGTATTAGTAAATTTTTGATATATAAATATTTAATTTAAAGAATTGTATAGTTAAGTAAGACCATATATAGTTATAATAATAATAATTATAACTATAATTATAACTATACCATTATAATTATTGTTAAAATTAAAATTTGATAATATGTTTAAAAATGAATAAGAAAAATAAATGTAAATAATCATATGATAATTTTACTCCAGAAAAACACATGATGATTTTTAAAAGTAATTAAGCTAACAAATTAAATTTAGTAAAAATACTTATATCATAAGTTAGGCCAAACACTTTAATTTAGTAAAATCACTTATGTCATAAGTTAGGCCAAACACTTCAAAGTCTCTCCAAAAATAGCTTTTATAAAACTGTTTACAAGATGCAAAAACACTTTTTTAGAAATTAGGCCAAACAGGCACTAAAAAAAGTATTGCCCCCATCTCAAAATGTTTGTCATTCAACGATAATGGATTATTCTCAAATTACAATGAGTTACGAGATGAAATTGCTGTCATTGTAATGTTTGTCATTTGACATATTCTTGATAATTGTGAAGTTAGCACATCCCACATTTATCACCAAGGTAGTAGAGCAACGATTTGGTTGGCCAAGCTCGGTAATTCTATTCAGAAGTTTATTGTTGGTAGTTTCGGTTTTCATAAAAAGTTGTCTTCTATTGTTTTTGAGGACGCTCTAGATAGATCCCAAAAAGAAGGACTACCTAGGTTACTTGTTGTTTATCTTGTTTATATATATATATATATATATATATATATATATATATATATATATATATATATATATATATATATAGTGAGAAGAACGTTAGGGTGTGAATGTGAGAAGAGGATATCACATTCCATATATATATATATATGGAAGAATTAGAAGAATGATGAAGAGAGGAGAGAGAAAGAGAGAGAGAGGAAAGAGAGAGGAGAGAGAAAGAGAGAGGGTGTTGACGTGACAATTTTTTTAAGTCAATGGGTGACATGGCATGGTCAAACATAGAAAAAAAAACGTGCAGCCACCGCCAGCTCATTTCTCCGACGAGTCAAGAAAATGGTAACTCGGCGTCGTGTTACTGGGGGGAACAGGGGTCAAAGTTCATATTATTCAGAACCTAATCGAAAGTTCATATTATTAAGTCTGATATGGCCCAAAGTTCATATTATTAGAATCCAATTTCCTTATTACTTTTATATAATAGAACATTTTATATATTGAGAAATTAATAATCAAAATTTTAAATATTTGCCTAATATATAAATCAATGTGACAATTTTAATATGAAAGGGAGAAAGTATAATGCGTGGAATCCTTATTTTCGCTGTTAGATATAAGTTAACCACCCGTTCAACATTTTTTTAACATCATATTTTTCGTAGATCTTTAAAAAAATTTAGTGCCATTATTAAATTTCAATCAAATTAAAAATTAAAGGGTAGAACCATTTAAGCACGTTACAATTTTTTTTTAGAATTAAAAACTGAACATCGGGAACTTTATAATTCATTAATCATTAATGATTCAAACATGTCATTAAAGATAATAGTGGTAATTAATTGTCATTAAAGGTGACGTTGGGAGTGTAACAGCCATGTTAACGTTGCGAATTTCGCAGTTTACTCTATCTATCGATTCTAGTACTATCGTATTCCTCCCTCTATTCCATACTCTCTCAATCTCTTAATAAGTGTTAATTTTTCTAACTACATTGTCTCTTTTTATTTGTCAATCTCACAATTTCAATAATTAAAATATCAAAATTACCCTTAATTAATAAATTTATGTTTTATTTACCTTTTTAAATTTTCCTTTATTACTCCCTTTACATTGAAATTAATGAAAGGGTATATTTGTTTATACACAATTTTTTTTTCTATTTCCAATGAACATTGATTTTGCAAAGTTAGGTAATGTGACACTTAAAAAGGGACGGAATATTAATTATCATATATTTGATTGTCATAGTCTCAAATATTACTATTTATTTGAAGATTTTGTTGTATAATATTATATTAAAATTTGTAATATTATACTTTTATGATAGTTTATTACGAATCTAATAATAGTAATCTTATATAACAAGTCAATGTACTCCCTCCGTCCCAAATTAATTGTCATTTTGACAAAATTTTAACCGTTAATTACTCACAAATTACAATGACTTACAATATGAAATTATCGTCATTATAAAGACATTTTACTAAAAATTACAATGGAGATAATTTTATATTGTACTCCCTCCATTCCTCAGTATCTGTCACTTTCATCAATTTTTTATTTTCCACAATATCTGTCACTTTACAATTCCAATGTAACATTAATGACATTTTTTCAAATTTACCTCTTACTTTTACAATTTCCAATACAATTATATAATTAAAATAGAAACTTAACTCTTACTTTTATCATTTCCAATGCAATTATCATTCTCAATACTATTTTTTTAAAATATTCCCTAAACTCCAAAGCGACAATTATTGAGGAATGGAGGGAGTAACTCATTATAGTTTGCGAATAATTAACGGTCAAACTTTAATCAAAGTGTCAATTAATTTGGGACGGAAGGAGTATATATTGAGAAATTTATGGGCAACATTTTTAATGTTTGACTTTACAATTTCCAAATACGATAATTAATATGAAACAATGAAGTATTTTAACTATAAACCTTGCAATCAAAATTTAAATATTTTGATTATAAATTTTTCAATATATACAATAACTATATAAAATTATTATCATTAGATTCGTAACAAAAAATATTATCTTAAAAGTATAATATTGAAAACCTTATATAAAATATTATAAAAGAAACTATCAATTAAAGAGTAACATTGAACATCTTGAATTCATGACAACCAACTAAGTGACAATTAATATGAAATAGATGGAGTACTTCATCATTCTCATTTTGTTTATCAACTTAATTTACTTAGGGTTCTTAGATTTAAATAATCTAAATTTTAACGCGTAAAAGACTTAATAATATGAACTTTAAAAATATGACTGAATAATCTTAACTTTAGTCCTCTTAAATTCCTGTAGCATGCCACCGAGTTAACTCAGTCGCGCGATGACATGGCAGAGGAGGAATGTGTCTTGACCATTATTATTTATCCAATCAACTTTGATTTTCTACTCACCCTTCTCATTTATATTATCTCTCCTCTGACCCAACCATATTCACATGACAATGACTTCTCCCTCTCCTCTCTCATTCTTTCTCTAAACCATCAAAGATTATCTCAATTTACATGCATGTACCCCAAAAATTACCAACAAACAAAAACCCTTCGATAAAAAAAGAACAATGATACATGTCTTATATCAAGATGGTTAATAAACATCTTAAATTGCTCACAATTCACATTTTTATAATTTTTATTAATATTTTCTCTATTATATATATTTATCAATTATATGAGTACAACACTTATTAGGTAAGTCAATAAATATAAATAATAACCTTATTTTTATTAATCATATTGGATAATGCACCTTTTATACATATTTTTATATTTATTGAAAAAATATAAATAAATAAGTTAACATAATTTATAAATTATAGTAATCATTAAAATAGTGAAATATATCTTTATAATAATTTAAATGTCACTATATTATATTTTTGAAGCGATTTAGATAAAATTCAATTGAAAAAAAAAACTCTTGCTGGGTCGAATATTGGCATACGCCGAAGATTAGTGTTTTCGTCGGGCCGTCTTTGCAGTCGTCGCAAAAAAAATGGGCCACCAATGGGCTTTATTTCCCTCGGAAAATTCGACCCATCCCTGAATCTCTCAATCTTCACTGGAATCGCAAGATCAAACCCTAATTCAATTTCCCTCTCGTCATCCACCATGCTTTCTCAATTCTCATCAGCGTTTCAACTTCTAAGAGTCTAGGGTTTAGTTTCCCTTCTTCAGCAGTTTCCTGTTAGGTAAGCAGCTGGTCTAGGTACTTGTCTTTGAATTTGATTGTTTTTCCCGGTGATTGTGTTTCTTTTAGCATTTGAGCTGTTAATTTGGACCTAGCTTCATTTTTGGTGCCATTTTAAGTTCTAATGATGAAATTCGTTGTCGAAGACTGTCTTAAGGCTCGTGTGTTGTAGAATTCAGGCATAGTTCGGGCTGAAGTTGAAAAATGTTGGCGAATTTTCAATGCGGTCGTATTATTGGGCTTATGAGCTATCAGACTAACTTATCTTAGGTTTCGTTTCCACTCTAGTATTTTTGATGATTTGGTGTTGATGGCATGATATGGATCAGTTTACCTGTCCTGGGTTTGTTGACAACATAATCATACTTTGTTCTGTCTCAGATTTAACATTTCTGAAACCCTAAGTTGAGGATGTTCTATTGCATTATCAATTTCAAATTAGGTCAACAACTAATCTAATTTGTTCAAATGGGATGGTATTATGATTCTGTAACTTTTACCAGTGTTCGATGTTATGGCTCTGTTCATCATTTCAGCTTCACAAGCGAGTAGATTGTTCAAATGAGTATTTGGGATTTTTGTCCTAAACCCACAACTTTGACCTACTTTATTGTTGTCCCGGTTGTTTGAGTTCATTCAGAGCGATGGTTATAGAGCTAGTTATTGAGTATGCTAAAATGCGTGACTTGAATTATCAGCTTAACCTCCTTATTTCATAGACATTTTGCATTTCACTCCTTATTCTAAATTCTAAGAGTATTATGAAATCTTTGTTTCCTCGTGGCTTCATGTGTTCACCTCCTAGTTTGTTTGAATTTTGTGGATAGCAAAGTTGCACATTGACTAAACATTAGCTACTTTTTTATTTTGTTTTATGCAGAATATCCTGTAAGTATGCTTCGACATGAAACACTGCACATGTGACATTTGACTCCTGTTAAAACCAGGCAGATTTTGTGTCAAATTTCTATAATGGAACGGCTTAATGGGTCCAAACCAAAATCTGGCCGTCGTCTTATTATCACAAGGAAGAGAGCTAGTCTACATCAGGGACCTGTCAGTAATACAGAGCCACATACTGTTGAACAAGATCCTCTTACATTCCTGGCAAATTATGCGGATAGTGGAAGTTTGGGTCGCTCTAATACCCATCTGAAGAAGCATTCATCATCTGTGATTGGTGGACTTCCTTCTGATGGTGATGTGAGGCCTGATGTAGACTATGAAGGTGTATTGAAGTTGCCATTTCTTGAACATGGCAGTTTAAAAGATCAGAATAAGCCTAAAAAATTAAAACGCAAACTTGATAGTGCCGGTATCACCCAACCTCTTCATACTAAGACTGCATTGGAGACTGCCTCTGGCAGCAGGCGAGCTATTCTTAGATCTTTGGACGGTGTCTCCAGCAATGGGGTTTTGCAAAAACAGGTACTTTTTTGTTCTTTTTCTTTTTGTCATCTCCTAAGTAGTTTAACTATAGGACTGCCCCTAAATTTCAAGTGTGCTTATTTTTCACTTGTCTGCTGTTGCCTATCATTGCTTGTCTAATTCATATGATACTATATGCTGATTGTGCTGTGACTTGTGGGTGCTTTTCTAGAAAGCGGTCGTTATCTTTGGGTCTTCATGAATGCTGTATGCATTGTTGTGAATTTCCTGTGAAGAATTAACTGTTGCATTGATACTAGGATTCAGCCTAACAGATTTACCCTATTTCTCTGAGTCTTTAATATGATGATGAAAAGTTTGCTCCACAATAAGATGAGATTTATTTAGTCTAAATCTGGCCTGGTCTGTCCGATCGGTGATATCACTAACACCAAACCTGACTTTGCTATTAATCTTGTTTGACCATTTCAAATGCTTAACTTTGTCTGTCAAAAGAGGCATCTTGCACCTTGCATGTTGCTTCTCCCGATACTTACTAGCAACATCGTCTCTTTGGAGGCATCCAGTAAAATTGGATCTCTACTTACTAGCAAAGTCATCATTTTATGTCGTAGTATTCAGATGCAGCACACCACATAGTTATTTACAGATTTGATTTGCTCATTTGCTTTGCAAGTCTGTAAAGGATCAAATGAGAAGTTTCACGTGTAACATTGCTGTTATTCGTTCATTAGTTAGCTACTGCTTGTCACGCTCCTGATAATAAGTGATGACTTCCTCAAAATAAGTATTATTGTTGTTCTCAGTAAAAAATGTTGAGTGCATTAAGAATAATTTTTTTTTATTGATGTGGTATTTTGTTCGATGTCTAACGTTTTAGACGTGCATGTCATTATGTATTTCAAGAATTCTGGGGCTGATCATGGTGGAAAGCGCCCTTGTAGGGAGGAGGAAGAGCATAGCAAGGGTTTGAGCGCATCTCCGTTGAACAGTGAGCATGCTACTAGTTCATCCTCTTCTGATTCTTCTTTACAACTTGTCCCTGTGGACGTTCTTTCTACTGGTATTCAAAATGGCCCAACTTCACCTTCGTCTCCTCAGTCACAACCTACATGTCGTGCACCGGAGCCAGCCATTCTCTCTACAGATCCACCCAACCACCACCCAAGAGACGACTCCAGTTCTACTCTATCAGCCTCTGCTACCAGTTCTAAGATTCTTATTTCACCCAATGGTAGCGGGTAAGTTTTATAGCGGTCCATTAATGAAAATACTGAAAGTCTAATGCTGAATAGTTGATTTTTCTGTGTTCACAGATTTTATCCAAATCATATTGAAGTTGTTCATTGCATTTCGAGAATCATTCAAAGTAAATTTGAGGGACCTTGGCCAACATGGAGCAAAGTACCCAGAAATGTACGTGACTACTGGTTTGATGAACTTCAGGTGAGATACTTGCAAGGAAAGTAGTTGTCAAACTATTAAATTTACTGTGTATCTCATACTGTTACTCTTATTTCATGGTTGTGTACCCCCTCCCTCCTACGGCTCTTATATTCTTTTCTGGTTGGGCATAGTCTGTAATATGGTTCTGTGGTCCTGATTAGGTGCAAGACCCTCGCTATTTGTCATTGATCGCGTGCCTTTAGTAATTATATACTGTCATTGCTTTGTTGATGTAAAAGAGAGACCTTTAATGTCCTGATTCATTTTGCAGAAACATTATTACTGGGAACCTCAACATGCACGCCAAATAAGGTTAAATTTTGATAGTCGTGGCGCAGGAAGATTAACAGACATGTTTTGTGCAGCCCGGAAAGAGATTGATGTAAGACCATTCTGGTTGAGCTTAGAAGTATGGGATGCACTAAAGCAATATTGGTCAAGCCCACAATTCCAAAATATAAGTAACAAGGCTAGAATAAATCGTGGTTCCAATTGTGATGGTCTAGGCCCGTCTCTACATACTTGTGGCTCTATCCCCATGTCCGAGCATAAAAGGCGTTTGGTATAGATTCTTTCCTACAATTGTTCTGTTGACTATTGTATTTTTGGTTCTTCTGCAGGTTGGATCATGTTGAATTTGCAGATGCAAGCTATTTAGTGAACTGTTTATTTATGTTTTTTTTGATGTAGTTTTAAATATGCAGGAAGAGGAGACTGGTGAAGAAGTTACACCTATTAAACTATTTGTGCACACACACCAGAGGAAGGATAAGACTTGGGTTGATGCTAGATCCTCTCACGCTTATGTAAGTATCGGGTTTGTTTATTTCTTTAAAGTCTGACAACTTCATTGTTGTACTATTTACCTATTACCGGTACCTACTTGAACTTGGACTGTGAGCTTGGGGATATACAAGGTCCAGTCTGTATCCTTACAGCGGAATTGGTCCCTCATGGTCCCTAGCTGGTATTTTTTAGATCATTTTTAAAGTAATCCTTGGGACTCACTCGCTGACCTGGCGAAGTGAGTCTCAAAGATTGGCATCGGTTTAAAGGAGACTCTTGAGACTGGCGAGATATGTAGTGTGTTTGGATTCGTTTTTTTTGGGGGTGGGGATGGGAAGAGAGGGCTTGGTATTGGAGAGGAAGCAAAGGGAAGGGAGGTAATTAGAGCTAACCTTGCTTGGGTGCATTAATGAGGGGAAAGGAGGAAAAGTATTAATTTTCTTCCCCCCCCCCCCCCTCTTTTCTCCTCATTTTGAGTGTTAAGAAATAGTAGGTTAATGGGGGTTGTATTATTCCACTCCCTTCACCTCCTTTCTCTCTCCCCCTTTTTTGGGAAAGTAAAATGACGGTGAAGGGAGGGAAAGAAAGAGGGCTATTTTACCTCCATTCCCCTCCATTAACCTCCTTTTTCTTAACCCTCAAAATGAAGGGGAAAGCGGGGGAAGGAAAGAATTTTTAGTCATCTACCTCCCTTCCCCTCATTTATATATCCAAACAACGTTAGCTTTAGTTACCTTCCCTTCATTCCCTTCCCCGTCCTTACCCTCTCTTCCCCTCCCCTCCCCCCTTCAAACTGAATCCGAACACACTGTTAGGAGGAAAAGAGTGAGATTATGGATCTGCAAACTGAGTGAGTAAAAATTTGGATTGCTGAATTTAATGTACTTTTCTAATTTGAAAGTGATGTTGGGTGGCAGTATTTCGCATGCTTTTTGATTTTTTTTTGTTTCCTTTTCTTTTTCTTTGGGTGAAATATGACCCGTGCCAATTCAATCCAAAGGATTGCCACTATTCAGAGTCTTCTCACTCCCGATGGATTGTACCACTTTTTGGTGGACCCGTACCAATCCAGTCCATCCCTAGAGTCTCCTTTAAAGATGACCTTCCGTGATACCGGTTTGAAAAGAATCACCTAGAAGGCTAGAACTGGATCCAGCAAGACACTAGATACGAGTCACCTTATATTTGATGCAGGAAAAATTCCTGAAGAAGTGGAATGCACTGCAGTCTGGAAAAGAAAACCCGAGTGACCCCGATACACAAGCTGATGAGCAGACATCAACTCAGCCTGCTGCTCAGTTATCAGAGGCCGAGGTATGGGCCAAAACTAACACAACAAAGAAAGGAGCCATTTATGGACTTGGATCAGAGGCGGTCCACTACAAACAACTCTCAAACCCTTCCACGAGCCGATCTAATGATAATAATCAGCCAACTCCCGCCTGGTTCGACAGTCCTGAGTTCCAGGAGTTGCTGAGCAAGAAAGTGATGGAGGTCAGTTCAGAATGGCACGCTCGGTTGGAGGAAGAACAGCGCAAGACAGAGGAACTGGAAAGGAGGGTGGCCGAGCTTGAAAAGGAGAAGCAGGCGAAGAAGTCTAAGAAGAAGGCGAAAAAGAAGCTGACGCAAATGAAGGAGATGATGAAGATGTTGCAGAAGTCCTATGAATCTCTTTCGAAAGCGGGCCCCAGTAGGAGTGATTCTGACGACGACGACGATGATGATAGTACTGATTCTGATTAGTTCATCGAGTTCAAGATCCTGTGGTTCCTTTAGAAGTGTGGGGGGTCGTCGAGTTTCTATGTCGAAAGTAGCTAGTTAGCTTTAGGTGCATGTAACCAGAACTCGATTAGGTTTAAATTATGTTTCTGGTGCACAAAACTTGAATCTGAAAGTTTTATGGGTTCAGCTTTGTAATCTTAAGTTAGGGCATTTTAGATCATCATGGTCACTTTAATCCTCCTTATGATGGAAATAAGGATTGTATAGTCACAGATTTAAACTGCCCTCCCTGGTGTATGATTGTTGTAACTTATTTTTCTCTGTGGCTGCTCAAAACTTACAAAAGAAATGTAGAGTTGTGTTAGTGTGTTGTCAATTACCATAGATGGAGTTAGTATTGACAGATTGCAATATTGCAATTCACAGATTGAAAAAGAAGGGTTCTTTTTTTTTGGGTTATATACAAATTTCCCACTATTATTACAGTACATGCCATATGCTGAATAGAATATATTTTTATGGTGGTACTTTATAAATGTAAGGTAGTTTGTTATAAAAAAATAAATAAATGTAAGGTAGTTAACAATATAGTTGAAATGTTTAAATAAATACTAAAATTGGTACATAATATAACATAAAAGTAATAGCACAATTTATAATTTTATTAATTGTAATAAAATACTTACACAAATGTAGTTCAAATATTGGAAGAAGATTGCAAAATAAGAAACTGATTATAAGAGAGAAATTTAGGGGATGATTTTTTTTTTTTTTGATAGGATTAGGAGAGGATTTTTGCTTACACTCTGAAATATTTTGATGCCCCCTACTTGATCAAAACAACTCTTTATACAGAAATACTGGACTCTATCCTATTCTGTATTTTTCTGAACTTTTGTAGTATTTGCAGAGATTCTAAGCTATGTCGTCCATTACGAAGAGTCATGTGGTGATGGTAAATAAGAAAAACTGTTAGGATTCTCAGGGCGTAGTTAGTAGACAAACAATAATAAGGGCGAAAAATAAATAAAGATTCGACACAAGGAATTAACGTGGAAAAACTCAAACCGGGAAAAAACCACGAACGATGCACTATCAGAGGATTACAATGATGTTTGAGAGATTCCTGCACTTCCACAATCTCTCACAACCTCCTGAGTACAACTCGAGAACTCAACACTCACAGATGAGCCTCACACAACTCCTCGGGACACAGATTACAGGTCAATCTCAGAACACTCTCAATTGCTATATAAATAAACCTAAGCACTGCTCTATTTATAGTCTGGTGACATAATTTTAGGATTAATAGAGTCACAAAGAAGGAATTACAAAAAAGAAGTGGAACAAATCAACAATCTGATTCCCACTCAAACTCTTCTACCTTGCTCCCCAAGAAATAGAGACCAACCCAAAATTGGTCTCCACATTCAACCCAACAATAGAGTCTTGTCCAAAGGCAGCAACGAAAGGAGTAAAGCTTTCTCCGTAACATAAGTAATAATGAAATGTATCAAAGTCTTCTGTTGACTTACTGTATTTTTTAAAATTTACAAAGTTCGGCCTTCTTAATCAAACTCGAGACACTCTTTTTGCAACCCAAGGATACTTGTAAGTTGTAACCAAAACTTTTAAAACTAAAATGTCATCCATAATCCATTTGATGTGAGCGTTGCCTTCCCGCCATCTTTTGCAATATGAAAAAACGATCAAGTCTTGATACTGTCATTTAGTTAGAATGCGAGCGTACAAATTCATATGCCATTGCTTGAGATTTCATCCCAAAAATGTTGGGATTCAATGTCGTATTCTATCAATATCTCCATCTGAAGTATACCCAGAAACCAAATCCCTCTCTAATCGCCAACTTCAGAGAATCAGGCGAGAATTCGCCCACTTATTGCAATTACCAATCTTTTCAGAGAAATCAAATGTGTATTATCGGAAGATTTTCGGCCAAATTGTTGTTTATGGCGTTTGGGGTGATGTTTTATTGGGAAATATTCTCATGCATTTGTGCTCTAAATCGTGTCGTGTTGGGGATGCTCAAAAGGTGTTTGATAAAATGCCTAAGAGAAATTTGGTGTCTTGGTCTACCATGGTTGCCATGTATTCCCAGCATGGGTGTCTTGAGGAGGCATTGAAGGTGTTTATGGAGTTTAGGAGTTGTTGTGATGAGAAACCGAACGAGTTTCTGTTAGCTAGTGTCGTCCGTGCTTGTGCTCAGATGGGTCAATTTGAGTTAGGTGCACAAGTACATGATTTGGTGATCAAGACTGGTTTTAGTGATAATGTTTATGTGGGTACTTCTGTGATTGATTTTTACGCCAAATTAGGGGAGATGGATGATGCGAGGATGGTTTTTGATGAGTTGAAAGAGAAAAGTTTGGTTACGTGGACGACGATGATAACAGGATATTGCAGGGCAGGAAGAAGTGAAGTTTCATTGGAGATGTTCCATCGGATGATGAGAGAAGCTAGTTTTGAGCCAGATAAACATATTGTTTCCAGTGTTTTGAGCGCTTGCTCGATGCTTCAGTATCTTGATGGAGGAATGCAATTTCATGCGTACGTATTGAGAAGAGGGTCACTCATGGATGTCTCTGTAATGAACGCGCTTATAGACTTCTACATGAAATGTGGGAGGGTGAGAAGTGGGCGGAATCTATTTGATCAGATCAGTGTAAAAGATGCTGTTTCGTGGACTGTAATGATTGCTGGATATATGCAGAACTCGTCTGATATTGGTGCTGTGAAGCTCTTCAGTGAAATGCACAAGTCGGGCTGGAAGCCAGATGATTTTGTGTGTTCCAGCGTTCTCACTTCGTGCGGTTCTCTTGAGGCGCTTGTACTTGGCGCACAAGTCCATGCTTACACTATCAAACTGAGCCTTGAGTCTGACGAATTCGTCAAAAGCAGTCTGATTGACATGTACTCCAAATGCAATTCCCTCACCGATGCAAGAAGAGCGTTTGATTCAACGATTCAGAATAACGTGGTTTCTTACAACGCGATGATTGAGGGATACTCTAGACAGGGACAACTACACGAAGCGCTTGACCTTTTTCGTGAAATGAGGAACGAAATGTTGGACCCAAGCCCCTTGACATTTGTTAGCCTCCTCGGTGTCTCAGCATTACTTTCTGATGTCAAACTGAGCAAGCAGATTCACGGGGTTGTCTTCAGGATAGGACTGTCAAGGAATGTGTTTCTCAGTACTGCACTGATCGACACATACTGCAAATGCAACTTTCTGCAGGATGCACGGCAGGTATTCGAGGAGCTAACTGAGAAGGATGTGGTAGTGTGGAATGCAATGCTTTTCGGTTACACTCAAAACTCGGAAAACGAAGAAGCTCTCAAGCTCTACACCCAATTCCAAGAGGCGCGTCAAAAACCGAACGACTTCACTTTTCTTGCAGTGATCAATGCAGCCAGCAATCTAGCAAGTCTTTGCCATGGTAAACAATTTCATAGCCAGTTATTCAAGACCGGTTTCAGCCTGAACCCTGTCATTACGAATGCACTGTTGGATATGTATGCAAAGTGCGGATGCATAGAGGATGCTCACAAACTGTTCAACACCACAGAGCAGAAAGATGTCACCTGTTGGAACACTATGATTTCGACCTCTGCAAATCACGGACAACCCGAGAAAGCTCTTTCTCTGTACCACCAAATGCTCAAAGATTCAGTGCAGCCAAACAATGTGACATTCTTAGGGCTTCTCTCAGCATGCAGCCACGCGGGGCTGGTTGAAACTGGGCTGGAACACTTCAACACGATGAAAAGTTATGGAATTGAACCGAGCACAGAGCATTATGCTTGTATGGTCTCTCTCTTTGGCCGAGCAGGGAGACTGATCGATGCAAAGGAGTTCATTGAGAAAATGCCTGTTGAACCGGCTGCTGTTGTATGGAAGAGTTTGCTCAGTTTCTGTCAGGCAGCTGGTGAGTATGAGTTGGGCATTTATGCAGCTAAGAAGGCTTTATCTGCTGACCCGGATGACAGCGGATCGTACATTTTACTGTCAAACATGTATGCATCCAAGGGTATGTGGGCTGAGGTGAAGGATGTTAGGAGAAGAATGGAAGCAAACCTAGTGGTTAAAGAACCGGGTCGTAGTTGGATTGAAGTAAATGATAGGGTTCATGTGTTTGTTGCTAGAGATAAATCGCACTGCAAGGCTGGTTTGATCTTCTCAGTTCTGGACAGTTTGGTAAGAGATATGAAGGAAGTAGGACAAGTATCTGATGCTGCCTTGGTGTTGGTTGGGGACTGAAAGAAATGAAAAGGGCTATCAAAAAATTTGTCCAACCCAAAAACTAGGTTCAGTCCAACTCGGAACAAACCTGGTATGATCGCTGGTTTTTCATCCAAATTTCGACATTGACTGACTTTTCTGGGTTTCAACCACGATATTTTTCTCATTTCTGTTGTCCATACCCGATTTTAGGCTTGTCCAAAGTTGTCTGACCTGAAATAAACCCAAAAATGTGGATAACGAACATTAAACGTTCAATTCAACTTTAGTTTTTTTCTGAACGCGAAAATGTGGACAACAAACATTAGTTTTTTTCTTCTTCGTCCCATATCCCATATCCAAGTTGTCTTAACCCCGTCTTCATCCCATATCCAATTCATCTGAACCCGAAAATGTGGACAACGAACATTAACTTTTTCGTCTTCATCTCATATCCCATATCCTATTCATCTGAACCCGTAAATGTGGATAACAAACATTACGTTTTATCCAATTCATCTAACCGGAAATGTTTTGCCCAATGTCCAATTCAACTTTAACTGGAAACGATTCAAACCCTGATTATTGACAGCCCTAGTAATGAAAGACTAGTGGTCTGTTATTTTCAGGAGTATGGGAAGATTAAATGAAATAAAGATTGACAAATTCAAGTGAAAGTTGAATGTTGGAAACATGAGAAAAATTGGTAAATTTGATATGGGCAAGGTAAAGGAGGTATTAACCCTGTAAAGAACAGACCATGGATATCATCAATTCTGTATGTAGGAAATTATCAAGGACTACAAGTACTACAAATGTAATAGATGAGGTATTCAATCTTCAAGAACTCCAAATAGAGGTGAGCATAATTAATCACACTATAAATGCGGCTTACATGCATCCTTCGTGCTATAATCGAATGATTATAGCTTAATTAGTACCCTACACACTATAATACAAGATTTATACTTAGTACAGAATCGCCTTTCGCAGCTGCAAGAATGCATAACTGATTGAACTGTCCATCTTAATCTTTGCACACACACAAACACCACAGTCTACCTTTTATCTATGATTCGCTCATGAAAATCGCGCCATATCCACTTGACTTCATCAGCTTCTTCAGCAGAAGAAAGACTATGGCGACAGTCAATCCAACGGCTGCCCAAGTGTACAAGCGATCATCCGGCTGCCTTTGGGTTCTTGGGACTGGCCTACGTTGGGCCTGCTGACCTGGAACCCCGGCTCCAACCTGCCAAATATGCCTATTAACCATAACGGGAGGGTTAGGGTTAGGGTTAGGGTTCCCAAGGGCTGGTTGAGGGGCCTCGACATTTCGATCTTCTACATTTGCAGGTTCTTCAGCAGCAGTTGCACTCCTGTCATTTTCACTTCCCTCAGAGCCAGCCCCCTGTTCAGCCGGTTGATCTTCGGCAGCTTGCTGAGAGTTTTCCGGGATCGGAGGTGCTTTGCTCATCATATATTCATGAATCTGTGAAGATAAGAGGGATACGATTAGGGTTGTTGAAATATTAAGGGAGGAAAATGGAAAAAAATGAGAGGAAGCTAGGAAATAACCTCATCAATTAGCCTTTGACGTTCAGCACTCCCGAATTTTGGTGGTGCTTCGCGGGATTTAACAGCTAACTTGCGTCTTTCTTCTTTATCATAGTCAAGAGATCCCAATGCACCGTTTGGGGGTGTTGGCATAAATGCAATGAGTGCCACCAATGCAGTACGAACTGGCACAATATCACAAAATAAGTCATTACTTGCCAAGAAACTATAGAGAAATTTGTCAAAGCACATATGTAACTGATTCTATATTACATTTGCAATATGATATATCACTTAATTAAAGGGTTCAATATGTGAACTAGATATTCTTCAAGCCATGTTGAAGTTTGAAGTAAGACTAATTCTATGGAACCAAAAACTGACTTACCACTCCATGATGGTTGCCAGTGTTCAGGGTGATGATTCGATATGCTCAAGCAAATTTTCGTCTGGGTTTCAAAACGACCATTTGGCTGAAAACACAGACAATAACAACACAACCCGTTTAATATGTTAGCGGAACAAAACCAAAAAGGATAACGAACAGCATTCAATAGCTAACGCCCAACTGTACTCACCGTCAACAGCATGAAAGAAGGAGGCTTAAAGGGGTACTCAGCTGGAAGTTGAATCCTTCCATGATAAATACCACCTTCGAATTCAGTCTCACGAGGTCCCCTAATTGCAAATTGCCATTCGAATATATTCTCCTGTAAAAATACAACCCATTTTAAATAACCCCAATCATCAACTAAAGCTATGTCAAAATACCTTGAATGGTTGAACCTCATAACTCCTAATTAGCAAAGTTAAACATCAGAAAAATGGAAATCCAGTTGAATTCAGCGGAAGTTCTTCTTAGAAACAGAGATTAAGATTTCTTTTTATTAAATAAAGGGGACATTTTGACAGATACAAAGGCAAAATCAAGCTTACATATTCAGCAAATCAAGTCAACGTTAAATATTCAACCAAACTATAGGGAATTAGGGAAGGAAAATTGAGCAGACATCTACCTATGTCATCAAGGTCAATAATAAAAAACTAAAACCAACCAAATGGGTTGGGGAAAAAATTAGACAAACCCTAGAAACATATCAAGCAAATACTACAATTATTACCCCCAAAGTAGCAAATTCAGTCAATCAGATAACAGATCAAGGCAAATAAACCATATCTACTTGAACCCCAGAATCATGATATCGAAATCGGCACAACGAGATCCAGAAATCGATCAAAGATCAAAACCAGAATCAAACCGACCGATCAAAATTCCCCAATCAAATCACCAAACAATCAAATCGAATCGACGATTGAACACAAAATCTATTAAATCACACGAACAGATGGAGAAATTACCTCGAGGGGGAGGCTCATGAAATCATCGGAAGGATTCGATTGCATCTCCTTAACCTCCTGAAGGATACGCTTGACCGCAGGATTCTTGAGGTTGTACTTCTCCACCGCCGCCATGGTCACGGTGTTTCTCCGGCGAGGATTCCGGCGGCGGGCGTGATTATTCCGGTGGAGGAGCGCAGAGAGAGAGAGGGGTAGAGAGAGAAAGAGAGGGAGGGGAAATGGGGGACGGTGGGAGAGATTTTTGGGGGTGTGTTTAAATATTAATAGTGATTATTAGTGAGTGATGATTGTTGTCATGAGTCATTATTGAATGGCTTGGTTGGCTAGTGGCATGACACGTCATCAAAGTGCTGAGGTGGCGGGTTGTGATTGGTGAGGGAGGAACTTCCTGTCTTCTTCTTGGAATTGCCTCTAGGAATGAGTTGATGAATGAATAGTTGATATTTGATGACTTGATTTTTATTTATTACTCTTGGTAGAATGTTACTTCCTCAAATAATAAATGAGAATTATATGGTATATTACCTCCGTCTCATATTGTTTGTCCATCCAACTATATTTAAAATGTGTAATGTACCAAAATTGTCCTTACTTTTCTCATGTGAAGAAAAATTAAAAAGAAACAAAAGAGTATTTATTAGGGGTATAATAGGAATTACAATAATTGGAATTATAAAATAGACAAACATTTTGGGACAAGGAAGTTAGGTAGATGGACAAACAATTTGGGACGGGGGTAGTACAATTTAAGTGAAGTTTTATCTTAAAATCAATTGGTTTTAAGAGGAGTAGATCACTTGACTTATATACCATGTCATTTTCCTATGTTTTTTCCGTTGTGAGACATTTTAATCATGGGTGAATGAATCTCAACAAAATCTACTAAAACAGGTAGACGTGAAGTATGTAGTTCTTTCTTTCATTATTGTTTGCCCTAAATTCTTCGATTTTTGTTTGTTTGACTCCAATAAAAATACATGTAGATTTATCCAAATGGATAGACTTGATATACCATTTTCTATCCCAAAATGTTTGTTTCAATAGTTAATTTTTTTTGTCCCAATTTTATTGTCACTTTTACAATTCTATAATTGTCATTTTCATTTTACCCCTACCTAATAAACTTTTTTAAAATTTCAATAGTTTTTTATTTTTTAATATTAATACTTTTCAAAGGATAAATTTGACAATGTACAAACTTTTCACCACCCATTTGCAATATACTTTGGTTTTATGAAAGTAATTTGATGACAATAATTTAGAGACAAAGTTAATATATAATAATCACTCCAAACAAACTAAGAAACTTCTTCTTCTTCTTGTTGTTATTATTATTATTATTATTATTATTATTATTATTATTATTACTACTACTACTACTACTGCTACTAGTACTATATCTAACTCCAACAATTCTTTATTATACGGGCCTTAACTGGATCTGTGGATTCATAAAGAATTTGGGAGTTCAATCCGAACTAATGGCAGAGCCACATGTGATGGTTGGGGGACTCAAAAATGGCTTGCAGGATGGGCAAAGATCTGGAGCTTCGGGTCGACTCCATGGTACTGCTACACTTTATTCCTAAGGGAGGGAGTTTTTATCATGTTGCCCTTGCCAATCTAGTAGCTCAATGCAAGTTTTGGTTTGATATAGAAGGCTAGAATGCTCAACCTATTTTCCGTTACCACTAATCTAATCAAGTGGTTGATATAAGCTTATCAAATTGGCTTTAAGAAGTAATCATACAATATTATCCCTTTAGGTGAACCTCCAATGGAGGTGCAGTATCTGCTCCATGTGGATCTTAGGCCCCGTTCTTTTATACGGTTGGTTGCGGTGTGGTAATGGTGCGATGTGGTGGAATTTGAAAAAGTATGGTGAATGGTGGTGAGAATTATGGTAAGTGGGGTAATTGGGGGAGAGAGAATGTGAAAAGTAGAGAAAAAAATGAGGAGAGAGAAGAATAAAGAGATATATTAATAATGATTGCGGTATGATGTGATGTGATGTGGTGAAGTGTGCTAGAAATTAAAGAGTTGCGGTACGGTGTGGTACCGCACCGCAATCTACCGCATAAAAGAATGAGGCCTTATACGATTATTTGGTCTCATTATTGTGCAATATTTCTTTCGTAATATTTGAATAAATGCAAATTTATTATATATTCACATAGCACGTGCTCAAATATGGTCATTATTCACTCTCTATAGTATAATTATTCATTCATACCTATCCATTGATCACTATTAATAACATAATTGTTCATTCATAACTATCAATTATTCACAATTAATAATATAATTATTCACTAATACCCACTTGGATCCAAATGCATGTAAGATGTATTGGATTTCCCCACCCTTTTAACAAAAAAGAAAAAAAAAATTTAATTACTCCCCCTCCTTTTGTTTCCCTCCATTACCTTACTATGCCTTCCCCCTTATAAAAATTAATTCAAACACACTGTAACGCGACAAAGTAAAGGATGAAAGGTCGAACAAATGGAACAATGGCGGTTTGCGCTCAGCTGGGATTTCTTCCCTATTTGTCTCTCTATGTATCTCCTGCTACCGTCTTCAGCGAACATTTTCCGCACTTTGCCTATTTCCCGATTGTTCCTGGACAATAACACGATCTTCGGCATTTGATCCCCGATCATATTTCCCCGGTAAAATTTCATTCTATACGGTCAAATTAGGGTACGCTCGGCCACAATCTCTTCTTATTTCTTGTCGATTTAAATGTTATTGTCATTCTGCAGCTCGTGTTTGATTCTTCATTTCGATTCGTTGACATTGATTCTGCCTTTTTGAGCTTAATTTGGACGAATTGGGTGAATTGAATGAATTTCTGTCAGTGTAGCGAAATAGGAAATGTGATAATTCAAAAGGTGTTTCTTATTCAATCTTTAATGCTTGAACTATTCGGAAGCTGAAGCTTAGGTCTCGAATTGATGGATTGGCACTGGCAGGGCATAACAAAGAATTGCATTGTAGCGATTTTGATTCAAAAATAGGTGAACTTGTCAACTTGAGTTGTGTACTCATGTAAAAGACTTTAGTGTGTTCTTTTAGAGATTAATACCTATCTTTTACCCATTTTAACCCAACCTAAATTTACCCATTCTTTCCATTAATTTTGCTGCAACGTAACAAATATTAACAACTCAACCCAAATTTACTGAATTTACCTAAGCTTACCTTACCTCTAAAAGAACAGACCTAGTTTCCAAAGTAAAATTAATCTATGTTCAAGGTGAGGAGGGAATAGTGCAGTTTGGCGGAGATGCAAAAAGATGGCATTCCTAGGACTAATGTTGGTGGGATCACAACATTAAGTTGAACCCATCTTTGGTTAGTGCTTGCAGGCTAGATTAGATTTACGTGCTTTTTAGGGAAGAAGACTCGTCTGTAATACTTATGCGGACAAACTTGTGTGCAAAATGCATCATGGAGCCTTCGTTTATTGTGACATTTGAGGCTTGCTATCCCGATGTGACATTTGAACTCATTGTAAACTTATTTGCTTGAACTTTTCATCTTGTATAGCAAACTTGTTCATTAGCATGTGAACATGGATACTTATTAGCCCTCCTCTGAAAAGTTATGTCAAGATTATTTGGGGTTTGTTAATATTTAGGCATCACTTGCATCATCCATTTTACATATCCATGAGGATTCAATTCCTGACTTGGGAAGATTCGTTGATATCCTACAAGAAGCGTGATCATCTCTCCAATGTTCGTGAAAGAGACTTTTCTTTGCTTTGATCAGTAAGGACTTGGACTACCATTAGCCAAATAGTATGTATGTCGATATTGCATAATAATAGTTATAGAAACAAAACAGTTGACATTGCATCCTTCATAAACTACTAATTAAACAAGAACATACTCTTTTTTCCTTCTCTTTTCTTTCCTTTTTTTTTTTTGAGATCTTACTAATAGAAATTCGATTCTACAGGGGAAGCCTAGTTCACGCTGAGGTTCCCATGGTGCAGATCACCTTCTTCTTTGGGCACTGAAAGCCTACATACCATATGCTCCATATACTGCGCAACCTGAGGAAGAAAAAGGTCAGAGGGATAACATATTAGAGTTTATTGCATTGAAGCAAAAGACAGTACTAATCAAAGTCTGAACTTTCTGCAGGTTAAACACAAGTTTTGAATGTCTTACTAACCTTATTGCCTCTTCCAAACTCGAGCAGTAGTCACAGCAACCATGACATAGATTCTGTCGTAGATCTCCTCGACAACCCAGAAATAGGCATGTCTCCAAGACCTTTTGATGACCAAAGTTCCACAAACTCCCCAGAATCCAACTATGAATCCCACCACCACACTTATATACAACCCTAGATGAATTTTCTTCCCATTGTTCTCCTCTTCATCTGGAGTCATACTCGGCCCCTTGGGGATGTTACTGACTGTTGTTGGATCATTACTGCATTTTGGGAGTGGGGCTCCACAAAGTCCTGGGTTCCCCATGTATGATGTTGGATCCATGCTTTGGATCTGAGTGCCCATTGGTATCCTCCCAGATAACTTGTTGTAGGACAGATTCAATATAGCCAAGAAGTTCAAATTGGCAAGGCTTGATGGGATTTGGCCAGAAAGATGATTGCTTGACAGATCAAGAAGCTCCAGAGATGTGAGTTCTCCAATCTTGGGTGGGATAGATCCTGCTAATTGGTTCCGTGCTAGGTCCAATGATATCAGACCTTTGAGACAAGAAATTCCGTTCGGAATATGTCCTTCCAGCTTGTTATCTGAAATAGCAATGGATCTAAGTAATGCCAAGTTGGCACTGAAGCTCTGTTCTTTTCTTTTCCACATAATCATCTCAGTCCAACTTTTGTTTCCCAACCAAATGGGATAAACATGGCCAAAATCTGCAGAATATGTCATTGCCTTGAGATTGCAAATGCATTCTGGCAAAGTACCTGAGAGTTGGTTCAATGAAAGGTCCAAAACGCTGAGCTCTGCCATTTTACAAAGACTTAGTGGCAACCTTCCAGAAAGCTTGTTCTTTCGTAGGTCAAGAACCACGATCCCTTCAGCCCAGATGCCTTCTGGTATATGTCCTGTGAATGAATTATACCCGAGATCAAGGACATCCAATGATGTCAATTTTTTTGATGATAACATTTGTAGATCCCCATGAAAGCGATTATTGCGCATGGACAACCAGTTGAGCTGACTCAAATTCCCAATAAACAGTGGTAGTTTTCCTGTAAAGTTATTGTGGTCAAGGCTCAGAAATTCCAAATACTGAAAATTCTCCCAACAATCAGGCAGCTTCCCAGAAAAGAAGTTGTTTGAGGCATCAAGAGCTTTTAGATAGCTTTGAGTGTGACACAAGAAGGCAATGGAGCCAGAAAAATTGTTATTGTTGAGGTACAATTCAGCAAAATGTCCAAGGAATGATGGTATTGCACCCTCCATATGGTTCCAACTCAAATCTACTGTTACCGCTGATGCATGGTGCTCGAAGTCGAAGGTAGAGTTCCTTGATGGATATGGAAGCACTCCGTAAATTTCATTATGAGACAAGTTCAAACTGGACAAATGGGAGGATAAGATGTTCCAAAAAGCAGCAGGAATTGTGTCAAAAATCCCTGTGCTAGATATATCAAGGACTTGAAGCTTGGTCTGAGTTTGAACCCACTTTGGGAATTGAGGACCCAACTTACACGAACTTAGCCATAAGAGATCTAACTGGAATATAAACCGCAAGTTCAGGGTTATCAGACAAGTCCAAATCGCTCAGTTTTGAAAGATTTGATAAGTGGTGGTTCGAGAATTTACCATTCAAAGAATTAGAATGAAGATCCAACCACTCAAGAACCGACAATAGTCTTAAGCTTGAACTGATTGTCCCATTGAGCTGGTTATCACCAAGATCCAACATCTTCAACGACGGAAAAGTGGCAATCTCATTAGGAATGGAACCCCAAAAGTGGTTCTCACTTGCATCCAAATCACCCAGTGCTTTGTGCACACATCCTGAAAAACCTTGGAGGAGGCTTGAAAATTTGCTGCTAATATTGTTCCGCCTCAGGTATAATGTTTCTAACTTACATAGTCTCCGAGAAGAATTCCAAGTTTGAATCTCTTGAAGCTTGTTATAAGAGACATCGAGGTATTCCAGAAGGGTAAGATTAAAAATTGATGCAGGGACTACGCCTTCAAGGGCATTGAAAGAGAGATCAAGATATGACAAGGAATGAATATTCCCTACGACATCAGGAATGGTACCCGTCATACCATTATGATGGAGGTTTAGATGTTTAAGGCTAGTACTTATTCCTGTCAAGTTGGACATCCACTTTAATATGGAAGAATCACTCAAACTGTTGTGTGAAAGATCTACGACACTCAAAGTGGTTGAAGAATTCTTATGTGAAGGCGACGATGGAATTGTTGGAGCAAGAGAGCAAAATGATAGTCGAAGATTTCTTAAGAAGGGGAAGCCAGTTACAATTTGGAGCCAGTTTGTTGCTTTACTAAGATCAACCGATCTCAAGTCAATGTCTCTCAACAAAGTTAGTCGTGAAAGCCACTCCAAGTTGTCTACATAAAGGCTTCCATATGTATCATCATCAAAAGAACTAAGATCAAGAGACGTTAACCTCGAAAGGTTTGATAGCTGATGAGGTATTTTACCATACAAGTTGTTGCCAGAGAGATTGAGGTATTGCAAATCGACAAAAGAACCAATAAAACTAGGAATCTTCTGACTCAAATAATTGTAACTGAGGTCCAAAGACTTCAAATGCTCAAGTTCAGCAAGGGAAGAGCTTATGTTACCTTGTAGCCCTATGCCATCATTACAATAGCTAAGATCCAGACTAATGACATGACCTGTTTGGCTATCGCATCCGACACCAAGCCACTTGCAGCAATCGGATTGTTCATTTTCTTGATCTTTTCCCCATGTTGAAGCCAAACAAAAACGAGTGTTCAATCCATGGTTGAGATCGAGTAAGGCCTCTCTTTCTTTGCTTATACACTTGACAGTGTTATTAACACTGACAGCACACTTGAAGGATGATGGTAGTATCAAGCAAAAAGCAAGAAGAATTAGGAAGCAAGGATACCACTTCATTTTCTTTTTGTTCTGCTTTGTTGGGAGCAAATGAAAAACAAAATTTGGTAATGAAGAAGAGTAGCTGAAGTTGCTGTGTGTATAAGTCCTCTGGATGATGATTTCTTGCCGTTTAGCTTGGATTGGGGTTAGTATTTTTGACTGAAACAACTTTAGAAAATTCTATGTTTTGAAAATTAATGTGTACAACTAGATGGACCAGGACAATAGTAGTGATAGCAAAAATTTGGGTTCGGACAAAATCTCTAAACCCGAATCCTGTTAAAATTTCAAACCTAGACACTTTGTGATGTTCGAACTCGAACCCCATTTTATCCAAATATGCCTAAACTCGAATTTAATCTGAATCAGACTCAAAATTTGGACAATGCCTATTACCCCAAACCCGACCAGATCTCACAATTGGACATGATCGAAATGTCCAAATTTATAATTTGGACAAAAAGAATTGATGACCAAACTTGATTTAATTGTCCGAATTTATAGGCTCTGTTATTTGAATAGGTTATACTAACCTATCCAATCCAGTTCAATACAATCCAATCCAAATTTATCCAAACCTTACATAATTTTCTAAAAAAACATCCTCTCTAAAAACACAATTCCCCAAAAAAGCATCATAACTTATCCAATCCAATCCATTCAAACTTGATTTAACCAATCCAATTAGACAAAAATATTGATGATCAAACTCAATTTAATTTGGGTTGGATAAATTCAAATGTTTGGATTGGACCCATTTTTGCGAGCGCTATACATAGTAGGACATTGACCTTGCCCCGTTTAACAAGGGTCAACTACAATCAAATTTCTATTTTCCACACGTTTTTAGGTTTCATTGATTAGTGAATTGCACCCGCCAAACTACTCATTTCCAAGTCTTTAATGATTGTCTTTGTCTGTATGTTACTGCTACCTCCGTCCCAAATTTTTGTCCATTACCTAACTCGAGAAGGCCAATACATATTAGAAATTGAGGTAAAAAATTTGTAATTTGTCCAAATTACCCCTACTTTATTTTGAAGATAATAGTTATTGAAATTGTAAAAAATGATAAGTAAATTTATTAATTATAGGTAGAAAATGAATTACAGTTGTTAATATTGTAAATGGGATAAATATTTTTGGGAAAAAAAGTTAGATAAAAGGACAAATAATTTGGGACGGAGGTAGTAATATTTACTCCCTTGTTCTCCTCTATTTGTTATATTTTTCACATTTTACTATCGTACTCTTATATAGATTCTGGATAGTTTGATAGTACATTTATTGACAATAATTTTAATGAGAATTTTCGAGTTCTCGGATAAAAATGTTACTAAACTATGTAAAAAAGATAAAAATGACACCCGAAAAAAAATGTTATGAAACTGTAATTAATTTATGTTTATGGTGACAAACTTGCCACTTTATCGGATGAGAACTTGTAGTAGCCGGTTATAAATGTATTAAAGAGATTTATGGTTGAATTATCAACTTAAACTTGCCACTTTACCGGATGATACGTGTCTTGGAGCTAGACACTATTTAAGTGTCCCTTGCCAAAAAAAAATTAAAGACAAAAAACTAAAGTGGCGATTGGCTGTAGTTTAGACTTTAGAGTACGTTAGGCCTTTGACTTTAAGTCCATACTCCATATATAATACGACTTTTCAAAGTAGTTTAGTCAAATTAAACCAGAATCCAAGCCAAACCGCACCAATATATAATTGTTAGTATGATCTACAAATCAAAGTTAGCTTTGTAGACATTTAATTTAATGAAAATGCTAGCATATATGCATTATATATAAGCCATGTATTACTCCCTTCGTTCCATATTAACTTTCGTCAAATTTAAAAAAATTTAATTATAAATTTCTCAATATAGTTGCTATATAAAACTACCCCCATTGTATTTGTAACGAAAAATACTATCATAAAAATATAATATTGTAATTGTTAACAATATATTGTGTAGGAAATTATCAATCATGAGTGACAATAAAAGTCTAAATTATGACAATTAATATGGAATGGTGGGAGTTACAGAAACCTGTACTCTTCTTCATTACAAAACTGCAAATTTCCATTTGTTCTCAGCAAAAGAGCTAGTGAGAAAATGAAGTGGTATCCTTATCCTTGCTTCCTAATTCTTCTTACTTCTTGCTTGATACTACCATCATCCTTCTTCAATCTTGTTGCCAGTAGTATTAACACCACTGTCAAATGTATCTACGAAGAACGACAAGCCTTGCTCGAGTTCAAGCATGGAATAACTAAAACTAATCATTCCAAAATGCTGATCACTTCATGGGATGATCATGATCATGATCACAATCACGACGAAGAAGAAGAACAATCCAATTGCTGCGTCCTGAATCTTTCTTTCAACAATTTGAGTGATTCTTCGGGAGTATTCGGGTGGTTTTCTAACTTGACCGGAATAAGTACTAGCCTTAGACATGTAGAGTTTCGAGATAATGGTCTTAGGCATCGTTCTTTTATGCGTTGCGTTTGCGTGCGTTACGTTTAGTTGCGTTGAAAATGGTTAAAAAGTGATGATAATTTGCGTTATGTTACGTTGCGTTTGGGTGCGTTAACGCATAAAAGAATGATGCCTTACTGGTTCGATTCCTGATGTGTTGGGGAGTTTTCGTTCTTTGTCGTATCTTGATCTCTACCATAATGAACTTGAAGGTGTTGTTCCTGGGTCGGTTTTCAATCTTAAGGATCTTGAATACATTGATCTCGCTCGTAACAAGCTTCAAGGGCTTCAAACTTCAAATTTTTCGGGTGGTTTGTGTAACTTAGAAACTATGTACCTATGGAAAAACAACAAAAAATTACTCGGAGGTACCCTAATATTTGGGGAAACTATTTTTCGGTGCCCCAACTTTTCAAAACTAATTTTGAGGTACCCTTACTTTTTAGGTTAGTAATTATTTGATACTTTTCCGGCCATTAATTTTATTAAGTGACTGAAATACCCTCATTTTTCTTCTTCAAGTGTATATCTTCAAGAAGGGAAAAACAAGGGCATTTTGGTCACTTAATAAAATTAATGGCCGGAAAAGCACCAAATAATTACTAACCCAAAAAGTAAGGGTACTTCAAAGTTTTGAAAAGTTGGGGTACCAATCAAAGTAATTTTTTGGAAAAACAATATTACCAGTAGGTTTTCAAGCCTCCTTCAAGCGTTTTCTGGATGTGTGCACAAATCACTGGTTTATATGGATGTTGGTGAGAATCCCTTTTGGGGTTCCGTTCCAAATGAGATTGGCACTTTTTCGTCATTGCGAATGTTGAATCTTCATGTTAATTCTTTGAAAGGTGAATTTTCGGACCATCACTTGTCAAATCTTTCGAAACTGAGCTATCTAGACTTGTCTAATAACCCTGAACTCGTGGTTAGAATTCCTCCCGATTGGGTTGAATTATGGATTCGTTCGTGTAAGTTGGGTCCTCAATTTCGGAAGTGGGTTCAAACTCAGACAAAGCTCGAAGTCCTTGATATATCTAATACAGGGATTTCTGACACGAATCTGACTGCTTTTTGGAACATGTTTTCCTCCAACATGCAATATTTGAACTTGTCCCATAACGAAATTTCGGGAGTGCTCCCATTTCCTTCAAGAAACAACTTCACCTTTGAATCCTACTTAGTTGTAGTAGATTTGAGTTCTAACGGTATGGAGGGTGCAATACCATCATTCCTTGGAAATGCTGCTCAGTTGTTGCTTAACAATAACAACTTTTCTGGCTCCATTGCTCCCTTGTGTCAGAAAACCAAAGCAAACCTAAAAATCCTCGATGCCTCAAACAACTTCTTCTCCGGGAAGCTGCCAGATTGTTGGGAGAATTTCGCGTATTTGCAAATTCTTATCCTGGATAACAATAACTTTACCGGGGAACTTCCTCTCTCGATTGGCATTTTGAGTGACCTCAACTGGAATCTTGGATATTCTTATCTTGGATAACATACCGAACTAGTTTGATTGAGATGCTTATGTGGAAGAGAAAAGAGTAGGGTTTTGGTAAAAACTTGGTACGAATTAGATCCATTGCTATGTCAGACAACGAGCTAGAAGGAACTATTCCGAGTCAAATTTCATGTCTCAGAGCTCTGATATCATTGGATCTCGCACGAAATAAGTTAGGGAGCGTTTGGTAGAAACCTAGGGAAATTTTTTTCGGTGAAAATTTTTTATGGGAAGTTTCCCATGGGAAATATTTCCCTTAGCCCCTAAGGGAAATTTTCCCTAGGAAAATGGAAAAAATGGTGGGCCTACCGTGAAATTTTTCATTGTCAACTAACATCCAAACATGGGAAAAATAAGTCAATCCAGGAAAATTGACCATTTCCCTGGAGTTATTGACCAACCAAATGCACCCTTAGTTTTATCGATTCCACGGAGGATTGGGGAGATGAAATCTTTGGAGTTTCTAGATTTGTCAAGCAATCATCCTTCTGGTGAGATCTGTTAGAACCCCTCAAGGATGTTGATAAACTCAGGCTCAAGGACCTTGGATCTGAATCAGTTTTGAATGAAAGCCAAAATTCGAATAGCTAGAAAAGATATGATGCGCATGGAAAGATTCACATCTTATTCTATGATTGTAGAATCCTCCTCTGTGCAAAGGACATTGGCCTATGCAGGATCAAGGAAGTTTGTCTTGCCAGCAGCAAGGACATTCAGCAAGACAGAAGGACGAAGATTACAAACAGCAAGGAATACGTTTTGAGCAAAAAGACAAACAGGGAAGTTTTATAGAATATACTCTAGGAAGATTTGGATTTTATTCATCTCCTAATTAGATTAACTAATTGCTACCTTCTTATTTCAGGAAAGTCTTGCATGAAGATATGATTTCCAGAATCTGCATCAAATATAGAAGGCGTCATCTAAGGAAGCTATCAAGAATGGAAGGAAGAAAAGCATCCAATCTTGGACAATTCTCCAATGGCTCATTACACCCAACCAGCAACATAAATAGAAGACTTGGAAGATGAAAGAAATCAACGATTCCATGGAAGAAATCGGGTGTTCGAAATAGAAATAACGTTTTCTATTTTGTGCGAGATTTGGTGATTGTGAGAAGTTGAGTGTAATCAATCCTTAACGGATTTAGGGTTGATTGATGCTTGTGAAATCGATTCTTAGACGAACTTAGGATCGATTGAGAGTAAACACCAAAAGGTGAATTTGGTGTGTGTTGTTATTCATAAAATAAGAAGCGTCCTCTGCAAGGCGCTCAGTTCTGTGTACAACCTAAGGACATTCATCTCAGGTTGTATTACTTCATTCTGTTTCAATATAATAAAGGAAGTTGTTCAGTATACGCTTATTGTCCTTTATCTTTTTCCTGCATTATATTGAATCTTAATTTAGTTAGATTAAGAACCTAACTTCCTTTACAAGTGATTATTTGTGCAGAAACTTTCATAACCCTATTCATCCCCCTCTAGGGTTCTTTCAAGATCCCATCAAGCCTTGCAGATTTGAACTTCTTGGGGACGTTGAATTTGTCATATAACAAGTTATCGGGGAGGATACCGATGGGCACTCAGATCCAAAGCATTGATCCGGGATCATATATGGGCAACCCGGGACTTTGTGGAGCCCCGCTCCCAAAACGTAGTGATGATCCAACATTTGGTATAATTCCCAAGGGAGAGAGTATGACTCGAGAAGACGAGAACGATGGGAAGATTATTGATCTGGGATTTTATGTAAGTGTCGTGCTGGGTTTTATAGTCGGATTCTGGGGAGTTTGCGGGACTTTGGTGATCAAAACGTCTTGGAGACACACTTATTTCCGGTTTGTTGAGAACACTTATTTCCGAGTTTGGAAGAGGCAACAATAAGGTTAGACAGACTAGTCCAAAACTTGTTTTGACTAGAAATTTCAGACTTTGTTTAGTATCTTTTGCTTCAGTTTATGTTTTCGCCATTACAATGGTGTATTTTTACAGACGACGTTTCTTCATGCAGCTTGAATCTCTTAGACGTAACGATCCTCACTCTTGGCCTGACAGGTAAAGTTGATGGTGTTTGTAAGCTTGATACCCTTTTTCTGTTTATTACTGCAGTACATATGTTATGCTGACATTTTTACGGTTGCTTTGTTCTATATATGGTAGGCTGTTAGTACTTGAAGAAGAAGGTGACTTTCACCTGAGCACTATGGGAAATTCAGTGACTCTATGTTTTGCTGTTGGTACTTTATGAATTGAAGAATGTAAACTATGTAATGTTTACTGTTATTGCTGTGATTATTGTTATGCAGCACGGAATATCGATATATGTACTACTTCATTTTTGACCAAGTACTCTATCTCCTTACATTTCTAGCCGTTCGAGCTGCTTAGAGGGTGCAGGGCATTGATCGATGAAACCTAAAAACGAGTTGAAATTGATTGTAGTTGTCCCTTGTTAAATGGGGCAAGATCATGTCCTACTGTCCTTGTCCGTATAATTGTACTCGTTAATTGGAATGTTTCAAAGCATGAAATTTTTCCAACATTACTGAATTTTGTTCAAGTGTATCAGCAAAGATAGAGACGCCTTGCTCGATTTCAAGCATGGATTTAAGGTTGATCTTTGTTTCGCTTCATGGGAAGATTCAAACTTGGAATTCTTCAGGGAGTCTATGTAAATTAGAAACATCATACCTGAAGACAGACAATATTAGCAGCAGATTTTCGAGCTTTTTCCAAGGTTTTTCAGGATGTGCGCATAAATCACTAGTTGATTCGAATGCAAGTGAGAACCGCTTTTGGGGTACCATTCCAAGTGAGATTAAGACTACATTTTCATCATTGCAAATCTTCGAACCACCACCTGTCAAATCTTTCGAGACTGAGCATTGTAGATTAGTCCGATAACCCTGGACTCGCAGTTAGCATTCCTGCCAATTGGGTTCCTCGGTTATAATTAATTTACTTGGACCTAAGTTCGTGTAAGTTGGGTCCTCAATTCCCAAAGTGGCTTTCAAATCAGACAAGGCTCAGCTGGCTTGACATATCTGAACTATGTCAAACCAGCCGAACCTCGCCTTAGATGTCTATCGAGGAACTCTACCTTTGACTTCGAGCACCATAGGTTGGTGTGATGATGTTGTTTAGAGTCGAACTTACATTCATGATAATGGAGAACTTTTTTAAAAGTGGTATTTGTTTTCATATTATCATGGATGTGAGCTCGGCAGTAAACAACATTTTTTTATATTTTGAGTTAGCGTGTAATAATCCGACCCTAACATAGATTAATTAAGCTAATTAATAATATTAATTATCTGAAATCATGCATTTTAATACAGTTAATCGTTTGTGTTTTGCAAGACTCGAGTAGTGCAACGACTGCTACATGCTAGATTAATATTTTATGGCTGAAATCATGCATTTTAATACGCTTAAGCTAATGTTTTTGCAAATTTGAGCAACTTACAACTTAAATGCTAGATTTAATTTTTATTATTAATTAAATTAATTTTATTTATTAATTTTTTAATATTATTAAGTCTTCACTCATTTAAATTCCAAATTTGTTCTACCTTCCATTTTATTTCAAGTTTCCTTTTTATTATTTTTTAATTTCATAAAAATTTTACACTGAAACTTTAGATTAGAGTGTGTAAAATTCATAGGTAAAAACAGTTAAAAGTTAAATTTTGGTAATTTTTGATAATTTTTGGTAACTTTTGTCAAATTTATCTTATTATATTAAAATTATTATTATTTTTTTAATTTTGGTAATTTTAGTAAATTTTGATAAATTTAGGTAAACACTGATAAATTCGCTTTACCCATAAATTTGACAAGTATTTTTTAAACTTCAATTAATTTATTTTGTAGTTGCATTTACGTATTTATCAATATAAATATGATTAATTTGATATTAATTAATAAGTTAAATTTGACATTCCCAATGCGAAAAAAAGTTTAAAATTGGTCCAACAGAGTTCAAATCACCGCTAGACATGGCGCGACCACGGTCAGCCGCGATCTGACTCCGGCTGGTAAATTTTGGCTTTCATATAAAAGCGCTCCTTTCATTTGCAACATATTTTTTTTTTCCTATTTCAAAAAGTACTCCCTGACGTTTCTCACTCTCCCCAGCCGCGCCACTTCTGCCGCCTGTCTTCTCGTCTTAGTCCGACGCCAGGCCGCCGGAAACCGCCGCCGTGAGGAACTCCGAGACCGCCGCCGCTGGCCAGCACCAACTCTCCTTCCCTCGCGCTCTCACTCCTCCATTCGTGGTAACCTAAAACCCCTATCTCTTTGAATCAGAATTTCTAGTTTCAATTGCAAAGTTTGTTGTTCTTTTTGGTTAATTTCATGTTATAAGCGTAATTTGGTGTCATGTTAGCGATTGTGGATGTGCTTGATGTGATTTGAGCATGATTGTGTTGAACTTTGATGTATGAATGTTAGGGTGAGTTGTTCGGTATGTTACTGGATTATAATGCATGTAAGTTTGCTGTTGTTTGATTGAGTTTAAAGTTGGAAAATCTAAGGGTTTTGCGACTGAGTTCATGCCCTTGGAAGTCCATTTAGTCTTGTCTTTGTTAACACTTACCACGAGTCGATCTTTCCATTGATGCAAAATGTTTCAGGTTCAGCAAGCTGTAATATTTGATATTCAGCAGTCTTGTACCTGGGAGAGATAGGAAAGCATAGCAATTAGCAAACTTAGTAATCAGTATGAAAACCGCTGAAACTGCTCAATGTTTATGGTCATTGGAATATAGAGCAATATATGTGGCTTGGAGTAATTACCAGAGCGAAATAATGAATTTTGAGGCTGTGGAATATAGAGCAATATATGTGGCTTGGGTTCTGTGTTTAGTGATTTAGGGTTTAAAGGGTTTATGGTTTAGGGGTGATTATTCTTATGTTCATTATTATAAATATAAACAAAATTAATATTAATTTTATTTTTACAGGTAAAATAAAATGGCTGGAAACAAAAATAAGGGTAAGAGTATTAATTGGAAGCAAAATCCTTCTGGTTGGAGAGGACATGAGTCTTGTGACCCACACAATCGTCATGTGACGGCGTCTGCACGTCAGGGTGAGGGTGAGGCAACCGGGCATGGGGTTGGAGCTCGTCCCGAGCGTTTGTTAGCTGCGTCCACTAAAGCGTATCATCATACCCAGGCACAATATTCTGACCAATGTGCGTCGGAGGATGACACTGATAGCTTTAGCAGTGAGGGTTGCACTGATGAGCTCGATCGCTCTCTCGATCAGTCGGATTGTCGGGAGAAATCGATTGCTGAGAAGTCGCCGGGTTTTGTGCCGACGAGAAATGGTACTGGCAGATTTGCATCGAGTAAGCTTCCGCCGACTGTTGAGGGGATAGGGCAGGGGGCTATCGCAGCGGGTTTCGTGCCACCGAGAAGTGCTACTGGTAGATTTGCACCGAGCAGGCAGGGGAGACAGGGCAGGGGAGCCGGTCCATCGATTGGAGATGCTGGGCCTAGTAATAGTCGACAGGCTAAGAGGAGTCGGACAGATGATTCTGACTGGCGTATTACAGGAGAGATGCCTGGTGGGCCCTGTTCAACTCTTGTAATACCGAGCTACGGAGGGCACATTTCTCGGGTTATATGGGAGGGTGGCGAGCGTTCGCCTCATGAGGTGATTGAGTGCGTGACGAGGAAGATGAACCTTAAGGACCTGCAGCGGATAAGGAATCAGATGCATCCCGGTGCCGCGGCTGCCATCAGCCGGATCGCCCTCTCGGGTGTGGCAGACCTCATGTTCGACCACATAGATTTTGCATTGGTCGCTGCATTTGTGGAGAGGTGGCAGCCCGACACGAACACATTTCACCTTCCATTCGGTGAAATGACCATCATGCTGCATGATGTGCAGCAGATCCTAGGTCTCGATGTAGATGGAATGATGCCCCCTTGCCCCAATTGGGATACACTCGACGGTTACGTTAATTGGATATTTTTGTCATATGACCTACACGCCAGAAGAACTTATGACAATGGAGGCATACTAGATCGTGATTTGAGGGATATATGTACCTCATCCAGGTATCCAATACCACACCGGGTAAAGGCTTGGTTGTTGAGCCTACTGGGGAACTCTCTCCTTGTCGACCAGTCGAAGGATAGAGTCCATCCTCATCCGTGGATGAGCACTGACGATGTCGACCAAGTTGCATGGGGTACGGTGACATTGGCGTACCTGTATCGACAATTGGGGGTGGCCAGTAGGGCCGGCGCTACAAAGGTGGGTGGTTGCTTGACACTGCTCCAGGCTTGGATTTATGAGTATTTTCCCACCTTTAGGCCACACCCTGAACGTCATGGTGTACCGGGTCCTCGTGCGTCTAGGTGGGTACCTAGACAAGAGGCACGCTCGCTGGAACGCCTCCGGATGATCAGAACTACGCTTGATGAACTGTCTAAGGAACATGTCGTCTGGTGTCCATACGGGCCTTCTCCATCGATTGCCTGTCGCAGGACGTTGTATATGGGCTGCATTCGTGCTTTTGACGTGACTGAGTTGTACATGCCAGATCGTGTAGTCCGTCAGCTGGGACACCGACAACATATCCCCCCAGGAGTTCCCAGACCAAGCAATGCATCCCGACCAGAAAAAGGTGAGTACAAAGTAGAGTTCCATGAGGCATCCGTCGATTCACAGTGGTCGAGCTTTCCTATGGCAAATCAACTAAATCTGAATGTTCTTCCACGATGTACTACTGTACCGTGGGAGACAGTACGTGATTACAGTACTTGGTATTGCCGTGTGTCCCACCCGTACTTAACAAACGACGAGACAGCAAAACAGTCCACAGTTGATGATCCTACATCGTTGAAATACGTGAGTCTGATTTCTAATTTTGCGCGTTAATTATTATGAAAATTATTAATTTTTTAACTAGACTTTCTGACCGTGTGTTGTATGTTTCAGTGGGCCTATGAGTGGCCAAAATATGTGCAGCCATTGTTGTCCATGTATAGAGGAATAGGTCCTACGGTGCATGTACCTGTGAAGGTGTACGATGACCTGATGGATATGTATCGCAGGTGGTGCGAGTGCATGAATATCCCGGTCACGCAGTCGCTAGGTGATGATGATGACCAGTGATACTTCGTTCCCTGTTATTTTGTGTTGAACTTTGGCATTATATTTTGATTTGTTATTTTGTATTGTAGTTGAATTTTTTAAACATTGCTGACTTTTTAACGTTGTTGATTTCAGTGTTTGACTAGATACGAGATTAACTTGTGTTAGTTCAATATAAATCGCGGTTACCATTCAATTTTGACAGAGAAAGCGAAAAGAGAGAAGATAAGAGAGATAATGAGAGAAATATGAGCAGGGCAAAATCGTTAAAAGGGGGTGACGTAAAGTGAAGTCCATCCTTGTACCATGGTTTAAGATCAGCATCGGTATAAAAAGGGGTTCGAGCCAAATTTGGAATTGAGTGATGTTAAAATTTAGACAAAAGAATGAAGTTTGGACCCGGTTTTTTCCAAGTCAAATTGGGTTGGATAATTCGGGCGGGGTCTATCTTAGAGTCGAATTTGGGTTCAAACAATAGAAAAAAGAAAAATATTATGTCTGAATATTCGATAAATTCTATCAATATCCGAAATTCAGACAAAGATTTATGACCGGCCCCGGTTTTTTACCAGATCGAAAAATTTGAATATCGGGTCAGACAAAATTTTTTCTGCTTATTTAAGATGGTAAAAGTTGACAACGAGATTGGGATATGTAAAAGAAAAATTGGATTGTAGTACGCGGAGCTATAGATACTGGGATAATGGTAAACCAAACTTTAGAATTATATCACAATAACTTGAATTATTAAATCTTTCCAAGATTTTCTCACGTGGCACCAAAGCAACCTTGTTTTCTTACCTGACACTTATACTGTAGTAATTCCAAATTTTCATATTATGAATTGTAGTTTTCCAAATTATAATATATTGACTTGTAGCAATCAACCTTTATCATATATTGGTTATAATAATCCAAATTATCATATATTGGATGATACATTTGGTAGCGGTGTACTAAAATATAAAGGTTCAATTGTTCAGTTTATTATAATAAAACATTAAATTTCAATTCACTATTATTTCAATCTCTATAGTTTGGCTCACTACAAAATTAATTTTCCCATCTAAAATAACTTTTCTTGACAGTTTCATATGAAATTACTATCAAGATTGGTCGCAAATGACTCAAACAAGCAAGCTGGATCGTGTTACTACTACTTACTAGTTTACTGAGGTGGAACAGGAGCTAGGAAGACCAATGAAAATTATCATTTTTGGAGCAAACAAAAGGTAAATTATTAGATAGTTTCGAGTTTCCTAAAAACGTTAACTAATTGTCTGAGCCATAGGCATTAGCAATTTGAAAAAAAACGTTAACTACCATATTTTCTTACTACCAAGCAACATTAACTAGCTTAGCAAAACAATAATGTAAAAACAAAACTTTAATTAGTTTTTGCTAAATTAGTCAATGCTGCTTTAATTGACAGAAATGAGTGACAATCAACATTTTTTCCATTTGCTCCGGCCTTCAGCTCAGACAATTAGACAATACTTCATCTTTTCGTCGAGTTAATCACTTATTAACTCGGTGACGTACTATTAGCGGAAAATAGGTCCATAATTGATACTACTAGTGTCCAACAGAATTTAGTATTATTATCAGTCAATACTCTTACAATTAGTATTACTGATATCCAATAATCCTTCATTTTACAAATAAACATAATAAAATTTAATCAACTTAAAAAAGTACAAATTTTCTTGAAAAATAGCCATAACCAAACGTTCCCTAAAATAAAATAATCCTTGATCTACTCAAACTAACGCGATGAGAAAGAGAGGGATAAAAGGTAGAACAATGGCGGTTTGTGCTCAGCCTTGAGTTCTTCCCAATTAGTCTCTCTCCAACTCCTCCAGCCACCGTTTTCCGCACTTTTCCGATTGTTCCTGGACATCCGCACGATCTTCGGCATTTGATCCCCAATCATATTTCCCTGGCAAAATTTCATTCTATACGGTCAAATTAGGGTACGCTCCGCCTCAATCTCTTCTTATTACTTGTCGATTGAAATGTTATTGTCATTTTCCAGCTCGTGTTTGATTCTTCCTTGTCGATTTATTGACGTCGATTTTGCGTTTTTGAGCTTAACTTGGATGAATTGAGTGAATTTCTTGCAGTATAGCGAAATAGGAAATGTGGTAAGTCAGAATGTCTTTCTTAGTCAATCTTTAGTTTTTTAATTGTTTGGAAGCTTGAGCTTAGGTCTCGAAGTGTTATGAATTGGTGGCTGGGCATAACAAAGAATTGTACTGTAGTGATTATGATGGGATTCTTGAATGCCTTGTTTTAGTGAGCAATGTGTACCCTTTTCGCTCTGAAAGAGGTTGAATTGAGTTGTGTGTTCATGTAAAAGGCTTGTTGAGTTCTTTTAGTGGTAAATAGCCAATTTTACCCATTTTGACTCAATCCAAATTTGCCAATTCTTTCTATCAATTTACGGTTATCTAATATTACCAACTCAATCTAAACTATTCCCAAATTCACCTAACCTTACCTCTAAAAGAACACAATTGGGTAGATTTCTAAAGTTAAACTAATCTTTGTTTGTTCAAGGAGAGGAATACTGCAGTTTGCCGAAAAAAAGATGGTATTCCTGAGATTGATGCTTAGTTTAAAAAGAGGCGCGCCTAGTCCTAGTGAGGCGCAAGGCTCACACCTTGGCGCCTCAAACAGGTTATGCGAGGTTAATTCAAAAGCCTGAAAAAGGCGCGCCTTTCTGCACCTTTTGAGCGCCTTTTTTTTGCGCCCTTTTGATTCCGGTGAAAAGGAAGTGTAAAAATGATTCTTTTGTTGTGTTTCTTCTAATTCGATGCCCTCAACCCAAAACACCTCCATACACATTCACAACTTTTACCTTTCTCTAGTGAATTGATGTGGTAATGATTTTCATGCATAGAAATAAGAAAATATATACATTATGCGCCTTGCATCTGAAAGGCACGCGCCTTCGCCTCGAAGCCGGCGCGCCGGGACTCTTTTGCGCCTTGGGATTTTTTAATCTAGGGATTGATTTTGGCGGGATCAAAACATTAAGTTGACCCCATCTTTGCTCACTACTTGTTTACTCTACTAGCTACACTGGCTTTATGTGTTTTTTAGGAAAGGAGAATCATCTGGAATACTTGTTTATTTTGTGTAATCATTTGTGTTATATTTGCATAGTCATCAACGTTCAATTCATCGTAAATGACACAAACTTTTATCTTGTATAGCGGACTTATTCATTTGCATGTGACCATGTATCCTTGTTGACCCGTCTCCTATGTTACTCGGATTCGGGTACGCGTGTCCATATCGAACATGGATATGGGTGTCGAACTCGGCTATTTTGAAGAAATTTTATACATTTTCATTGTAATTTGAAGTGTCGATTGTCGTACCCTTGTCCGGGTAATAAGGATCCGACATGGGTACGATAGGGAAAATGAAGAGTTGGAGTAACATAGCCCGTCTCCAAAAAGGCATGTCAAGATTATTTGGGATTGGTAATCTTTAGGTGTCAGTGTTCTTGTTGCAACATATATAAAAACTTGTTGACGCTAAAACTAACTGAAACTTTAAATTAAAATTCAATTTTAACAATTTAAATTGAAACTTTATAATATTATAGGATATATTAAAAAAAGTTCAACTATAAATTTGGAGCTCCAAATATAAATTTATTATCTAAAACAATAAAATACAAAATAAAAATAATTAGTTGAATACTTGGATACCCATGAATACCCATGGAAGTAATACCCAAGTGAGTATTACCCGTATGGTGATACCCATGTGGGTATTAAGAGGTATGGGTAAGGTATGAGTAGGGTCTTATAATATATGGATAGTATGGATAGTGCTCATCCATACCCACCTAATTCCCACCCCTATTTTTCATACCCTGAGGATTCCATTCCTGACTTGGAAAGTATACTTTGATATCCTATCAAAATTCAAAAATACTTTGATATCATACAAGAAGTGTAGAATACACGGTATAATTTCGCCATCAATACTTGCCTAATTGTGCAATTGTGCTACATTGTTTACTTTTTCTAGTTAGTGCATGAAGCTGGAAGAACGAATGGAGTCATCATCTGTAATAACGCCAGAGGATGTTTTGGAGTCATTGATGAACGATGGTACCATTGATTCCCTCAGGTTGAAGATCATCAATCAGCTTAAAGCTAATGTGAGTAACATGTTTCTCTGAAGAACCCATGCCCCTCTCCCCCTCTTTCCATTAAAAGCAACTAGGGTTTTCACCTCTGAAGATTTGCTGGGAACATTCACTTTTATAATGTATTTTTGAATCGCACAATGATAACAATGGTTGTTCTATCCTTATTCGTCTTGGTTATCAAGTCTTCAATTTGAGCGTATACGAGAAATCATGTCAAATTTGATTTTTGATGTATATCCCTAATTATGTGAATATGTTGTGCCTTGGATTTGTTCGTCTTCGACAAGTGACACATGAAGTTCTTGTGACAATTGGTGCTTCAAATTATGTAAGTGCAATGAATTGTCTTCTTGGATTGCTTGTTAGCTGACATCGGAAGGATTGTTTCTTACTAGATGCAACTTGGACCTAGATTTGCTGGTTTGTAGGTCAGAGTAACAACCCTAAAAACAGATGTTCGAGAGGATCCCCCGCTCCCGCTCCCGCTCCCGCCCCCCTTTTCTTTTTTTTTTTTCCCCTTCAAAGTTACCCACTAATGGCATGTCCTTATCCAAATTACCCAAGAATACTGCCTGTGGTTCTAACCAAAGCTAGCTCCTTCAAATGAGTTTATCAGCTATTGTGCGAACCCAAGGGAGTGGTGAACATAATTGGTCTGTCTTAACCTGGTGTGTGGGCTTCATTCTTTCTGCTTTTTTCATTTTTTATAGATCTGCACTGGTTGAGATCCAAGAAGAACCAGTGTTAATTTCTTCTTGCAGGTTGGGGACAAGGACTTGAGAGGGTGGGTAAAGAAGAGAGAGAAAGGGGAGGGGAGAAAAGGGGGGGGGGTTGAACATGCTTGTGTTGATAGTTGGCAGAGGGATAGAGTTTTTCTGGAGGGCCAAGGATCAGGATTGGGTTACTGAATGAGGAGATATTTGTGTTGAAGGACGTAGGCATGTAGAGAAAAATAGGCATAGAAAAGGAGATTCAACGAACTTTATGTCTTCAAAAATTGAATGCTGGTAATTTGGTAATTTGGTAATTTGATCCTTGATAAATTGGATTTATGAGGTGGCTAGTATATCTCTGCCATCGCTTCAATGTTTGATCCGGCGAATTATAGAGTCAAGCCTATTCTGTTCTTCTTGTGTTGGAAAAACTTACTGACAAGTATATGAAGTATTACATGTCAGCTGGGCTTGAAAGACCCAACACTTGGATAACTTTGGCCAGAGTGGGCTCAACTTATTTTTCTCCTTACATTTTCTTCTTAACGGACCCAAGCTGTCTAAGTTGAGAGTTTAACATGCATACTTTTGTCCTGATCTTGCTGTTGAAGTTGATCCTTGCCTGCAGTATGGACAATATATGTACCCTGGAAGCATAGAAGTAAACTTCTTTCTCGCACTGTGACAGCAAGTGTTTCTGCTTAAAAATCTTTTAGGTTATGAGTTTGTCCCAAGATGTTCGTTGTGTGAGTAGTGGTGAGATGATTTTGGAGCCTGATGAAATTGCTGTGCCATCGTGCAGGAGGAATTAAAGAAAACAACTATAACAATGGTGGAACAAAGCAAAGTTCTCAACAAACCTGGGGCAGAAAAGCAGACGAAAAGGGAGCTCTTTGATGCACTCCGGGAGGAGCTTGAGTAAGATATTCTCACCTTAACTTATGAAGACAATCATGTTATAGTACATTTGTGTCATTTATGGATGTTCTGTATTATGTCAGTTGGGGCTCCGTTCAGTTGTGACTCTGAATCATCTCCCTGCAGTGAATAGGTAGCTGCATTATAAGAGCAGCACACATGCATGTATTAGTGCCTTAATGATTTCTTTACAGTTGCTCTTGTCAAACCCTTGGTTAGAACCACATTGATTGCCTAGTAGGCTAGTACTAGAAACAAATGAGAAGCATGGGTAAATGTTTATGTAGTTGAAAAAAATGTCTGAATGCGTTTCTTTTATGGATCATGGAGTTATGGAATATGGAGGCTACTCTCTTTTTGAGGGTTTTTTTGGGGTGGTTGTTTGGGGTGGGGGGGGGGGGGGTTGTCTAGACTCTAGAGTGATGAAAAGTTAGGATCTTTCTTCGCAATGGAAAATTTTTCCTAATGCAAGAAGAAACAATCGTCCCCTGCCTTATTCCATGCACTCTTACTCAGAGCTTGACCAAAATCATCATATATGCAAAAACGTTGGCTTTTCACGGGTGCTATTTGTCTTTCTCTGAAGAGGGCGTGTGGAGGGGAAAAGGGATTGATAAAAATTAAGTAGAATTGGTATTAACCCTTTCTTGAGGGGCGGCATATTCCCCCTTTTGGATAGTCCAAAGCCAATGTAATTCTGTCTTTCTGCTGGCAAAAAGCTCCATTAATGCCATTACAAAAACCAGAATAGCAGAATGTAAAGTTTGTTCTTAGGCAGCATATTGATCAGGCGCCCTAGATTCCAATGCCTTTCAAACCTAGAATCCAACACAAACGACCTTTCTCCTATGAGATTATACGTGGAAGTTTAGGGTACCAGTTTGGGTTTGGTCCATTTGGTCCCTTTCCTAGCCAAACCTTTAAAAGTGTCGCATTCTTGTCTTTGACAGAGCGCCTGTGCTGGAGAAGGCTTCAAAATCAGTGTGGGATCTAATCTTAGACGACAACGCCCTGGGGAAGGAAATCAGCGAAACAGTCGAGAAAGTCTTCTGCCGGTTAAGTGGTCAAGAGCCCCCTCTTTTTCCTTCATCAAGCGACGCACAGCAACAGCAGAAAGTCAAGGAGGAGAATCCATCTTCTTCCGCTTCAAAGAAACGGGCGTTCAGTGATATAAACGACAGATCTGAAGACGCCCCTGCTACATCTGAGGACAGGATTTCTGTTCCATCTTCATCATCTGCAAAGACATGAAGACGACTTTACTAGCCACCGGTTTTATGTTCTTGTTAGTTTGTTGTTCATCGACCATAGCAAAGAGTAGTTAGCGAGATGTGATTCGATTGCAACATTGTTCGATTTCTGGTAGGCATAGCGTATATCTGATTTGCATATTATGACTTCAACAGGATGCTGTCATGTTTTAATCAATACTGGAGCCCTAGTTTATCTGCATAGCTTTCCTCTGTTTTTCACTTCGTCCATGTCTATTATTCCTTATCACATACCGTTATAACTTCATTAGACGTGGATCTAATGAAGTTACTGTTAATTATATGCTAGTGATATCAACAAATACAAGGGAGACCATAGTTGAAATTTTTTTCAACTATAGTAGTTGAAATGTATAATTACTTTTAATTTTATCATTAAAAATTAAAATTAATACATATATTCACCATAGGACTTGTTACAATAATTAAATCTATATGTTAAGTTATAATTTTTACAAAATTGAATATTTTTAAGAAAATTCTACCATATTTGACTTTTTTGGAACTATCATAGTTGAAAAGTGAAAACACCATTAATTTTACCATAAAAATTCAAAATCAATGTAGGTTGATCAAAGTTACTTGTTACAATAATTAACCATATTTATGAGGATATAAATCTTTTCAACAAATATGATTTATTTTTGATAAATGAATGGTATAGAATTTTCAATTACCATAATTGAAAATAAATTCAACTATGATAGAATTTTCACAAATACAAATTTCACTATAATCGAACTAACCGCATTTATTACATTATTTTAAGTGTTTTTGGTAAATTTAATTTTTTTGGGGTAAATTTAAAAATAATAGATAAATAAATTTTACGTGATTCATATGTGGTCTTGTACTCAGAGTTTAATTATGGGGCGTTTGGTTGAGAAACTTTCTCGAGAAAGTCCACTTTTCCACGTTGACAAACTTTTCATGTTTGGTTTTCCATAATACATAAGAAAGTTTGAATGTGTAACCCATTATTTTTCTCATAACTGTAGGAAAAAGTTTCCCAAGGGGGTTAGGGAAAAGCTTTATCGGGAAAATTTTTCCTGGGAAAGTATTTCCCGAAAAATTACCAAACATACCATTATATCATTTTCTATTTTTCTTCAATTAAAATAAGTCGGAAAACTACCAAACGCACCATTATATTATTTTCTATTTTTCTTCAATTAAAATAAAATATTTTAACGATTTTTTGTCGCAAAACTCAAGTAAAAGGATTTGCGTCATTTTGGAACAAATTAATATAACAACACAGGTGTAGAACTGAACTTTAGGTGCACCCGGAGCATTATTAGATGGTTCACTCTAATTATTAGAATTATTCACTCTGATTATTATAATTGTTTCCCTGAGCTTCCATACAATTTCAAAACAAAAAGACCCGCAACAAGAAAGGAAGAAACCAAGAAGAATGGAGAAAACATATTGAAAATTAAGAAGAACAATCTCAACGTTTCCACTGTTAAACCCTAATTTGCACAATCTAGTTTCCCCGTCACTCTTCTAGCACAAAACTCATCTTCCCGATTCACTACGTGGCGTGATATTCCTTTGAACACCCACCGATTCCAGGCGTCTCCTATATAAACCCAGTTTAGTGTTGACCAAGTAATCTTGCAAGACAGAGTACTAGCAGCAGCAGAAGAAAAACCCAGTCAAAGAATTCGAAGCAATGGCAAAGGAAATCGATGTGTCGATTGAGACATGGGTGAAGAAACATGATCTGCTGTACATTGGAGCAACTCGACACCCTTTTATTCATCAAATTCGTGATGGGTCTGTTGACATCAACAATTACAAGCGATGGCTGGTTTGTTTCTCTTTCTTTCTTTCTTTCTTTCTTTCTTTCTTTCTTTCTTTCTTTCTTTCTTTCTTTCTTTCTTTCTCTTTTCACGCCTTTAGTTCGTGTTTGAATTCGTCGAATTCTACCGTTTCTTGATCTGGGTTTTTGTTTGTTTGTGGTAGATTTGAGATCATTTTGTCGAGCTTGTGATAGCTATTGATTGATGTTCTTGTTGACTTGTACTGTTATTCAGTGTTTTGGGGGATGATGATCATGGAAATTTTGATGTTGTTTGTTTTGGGGGATTCAAGTGTTGAATTTGACATCAATGGAGCTTCTCTCTGTTTTTTTTCTTTTTTTTTCCCCCTGTTTTCTCTTTTATGTTTTGGTGGGCACTTTAGGGCCCAAAGGGTTGGGTGGGGGATAGAGAAAGTGGTGAAAGGGTGGAAATGTCTTTCAAGGTTCAATTGTTATATGTTTTACCATAGGGTTTAGGGTTTAGGGTTTAGGGATATTTTAAAATTTTCAGTTTATTATAATATTTATTGAGTGAAAAATTGATCTATTTTGATTGTATGTGGATCTATGGTATAATTTGCAAACCCGCCTAGCTCCTTGTGGCATAATTTCGAGTTTGGTAAAATTTGTGTATGGACAATTCAGATATTAGACAATAAGTGCATACTTGCTTGGCTAGATATTCTTTGGATATCTGAATTTATGCCTTGGTTTGTGTTGACATTGGGTCAAGTTTACCACAAAGAAAAAAGGGTTTGAGTAGTTGACATTGAGCCATATTTATATACATTTACTTAAGCAAACTGGATAGAAACAAAAGATATTGAGTGATTACTCTGCTTTGAAACAGAGTCAGGATTACTTATTTGTCAGAAAATTCGTGCCGTTTGTGGCGAGTGGCCTAGTGAAGGCTTGCAAGGAGTCAGATGATGAGAGCGATATGGAGGTTATTTTGGCTGGCATGGCTTCTCTCAATGACGAACTAGCTTGGTTCAAGAAAGAAGCCGCGAAATGGGATATCCAACTGACTGGCATCACACCCTCTAAGACAAACCAGAAGTACTGGAGGTAATGTCTGACCTCCCCTTTTCTTAAGAATCCTTCGAGCTTTCGTAAAAAAGAAGTTGGTATTAATGGACATTCTTACTTGATTGTGTGTTCATTTAAGACTTCATCTTAAGGTGAGGGGAAAACCACGAATCATAAGTTCAGAAAATGCGCGGAGTTTGACACCTAGATGTGTAACATGTTGTGTGGCTTGTGTCCTAGTAGTTAACTCGAAGTAGCGTAGGGATGACAAGGGGTCGGATCTATGTAGCGTCCACCTAGACTCGTATCTATGTAGAACTCTAAACCAAAAATAAATAAAAAATCTTCTAGTTAAAACACTATAATTATCAAAGGCATAGAGATTCTAAGCTTTGGACCCCCCATACCGAATCCATTTTTATCAAAGTTACAACCTCAAGCTTTGTACCGATAGAAATCCATTTTTAGGAACTTGGATCCATATACGACCTAGATCAATTGGGTCTGAAATTTTTGTATCCAAATCCTTAAAATGGATCTGGGTTTGTTGATTTGTGTTGGATCCGTGGGTCCATAACTGTCAATTCGGTAGGGCGGGTCGGTTTCGGGTTTCTTTATGTTTTAGGTTTGGAAATTCCGGGCATAACCTTAATACTTTCGGGTGGGTTTGGATTGGTTTTCGGGTCGGGTCAATTTCTGCCAGCTCTACGTGGGTCCCATCGATTTATACTAGGTTTTTGGGAGATCCAACAATATATAGCTTGAGAAGCCATCCGAATTAACCATGGAAGTTTGAACTGAGTGTTCATTTAGTTGACTCCTTCTCGAACAATTTACCGAGACCAATGTTTTCAGGTTCCTAGAAAGCCTGATGCAGGCCGATGTGAGCTACACGGTGGCGATGGTGGCATTTTGGGCCATTGAGGCTGTCTACCAGCAGAGCTTTGCCCACTGTCTTGAAGAGGATGCCAAGACCCCGGCAGAGCTCAGAGAGGCATGTGAGAGGTGGGGCAGCCCAGGGTTTGGCGAGTACTGCGACTCCCTCAAGAAGATTGCTAACCGGCTGTTGGCAAAGGCTTCGAATGATGTACGCGGCAAGGCTGAGGCCGCCTTTGTCGAGGTTTTGGAGGAGGAAATCGAGTTCTGGAATATGAGTGAAGGACGCGGTAACTGATCAGCATGCTATGCTTTCTTTGTCCCACTTTAGGGTTGTTAAGATTGCTTCAGTTTGTGTGTGTTTGGTTGTGTGTGTGTGTGTGTGTTTTTCTAGCTATGTGATGAGAAATATCTGTTGTGCTAATTGTCTAGTGTAAAATTTGTGTGTGTGTGTGTGTGTTTCTAGCTGTGTGATGAGAAATATCTGTTGTGCTAATTGTCTAGTGTAAAATGATCAGTTGATTAAGGTGAGGGGATTGGATTTGTAGACCAGTCAATTCGGTCGGGTCTATTTCGATTTCAAGTCAACCCAATGAGTTATAATTGTAACCTTTTCTGTTTTTTCTTTGAGAAAAATGATATCCAAATACTACTTTTTGTACAATATATCTAATAAAATATGGTTATTTTCTAGTAATGATAGATTATTGTAACTATTTTAACTTAAAATTAGAGAAATAACAAATAAATAAGTGATGTTTATAGTTTAATAGTTAAAATTTTAATGAAAAATTACAAAGTCTAATAAAGTTGAATTTTAAAATTAAATTTTCGGGTCAAACAGGCGGGTCGGGTTTGACCCGTTAATTTTCGGGTTTGGTATGTTTCAAGTTTAATTGAAAAAATCGTGTTCAAAACCCAGAAAATTTGGGCAAGTAGGTTTAGGTCGGATTATCGAGCCATGTCAGAAATTACCAGGTGCATGGATTTGCATCTGAATATGTCCCCCCAAATTAACAGTTATTATACTCAAAGACTAATTTCAGAAATTCAAACATGCGAACCGATGCCAGAAACAATGGCATGCAGCAACCACTTAGCCATATAATAGTATGCATGCTGAGTTAAATGAATTCCATCCCAACTGTAACGTTCGTTCGGATTTCTACAAACAGTCGATCCAACAGATCCACACATCCTCGTCAAATTGAAATTATACTTATTCTCACCCGTCCCACAACAAACCCTTTGAAGCTCGTGTTCGTTGAACCCAAATGAACCCGCATTTTGGATTATCCATCTCAATCCTCCGAAATAATCACCATACACGATACCCACATTAGGGTTTTCTCTTTTGAGATCTCCAATGGCATCCTGTAAACGGCCATTGTAGAATCTCGCAAACTCGTTCAACCATTTCAAGCAGTTGAACTCGTCGTACATTTTCGAATCTTGAGTTTGGAACAGGGTTAGATAGACAGGCAAACACCCAATTGGGAAGTTTCCTGGTACCAATATTCGAGTGGCGCCCAATTTGATGACTTGTAAGATGGCTTCTTTGATGGTTTTCACCACATTGGGCACCATTCGATGTAGCTCTTGCATGGGCATGCGTTCGAAGAAGGCGTAGTTGAAATCGTTGCCTCCGATTTCCCCCATGATGACTAGGGATCTTGAGACGGTACTTTTCTTGCAGTACAAGTTATCTCCGCATAGGTCACTGAGGTGTGATTTGAACCAGTTGAGTTGGACCGAAAGAGAGGAGTTGGTCATGGGCGATGCCACGGCTCCGAATCTAATTAGGGCTGAGGTGTCCAACGCGGTGGAGCCCGCAACTGCAAAGTTGACACCATGGGTGAAGTTTGCTTGGTGGTCAAGGTAGGGTTTTAGGAAAGGGAGGTGGAAAAATTTGGCTATGTGATCCACGATCAATAGCCCATCAGAGCAACGACCAGAAGGATGATGGATGGTTTGACCGTACGGATAGGTCAAGTAAACATGGCCCGCGATCGGATTTTCTCTGGGTAGGTTTCCGGTGTCGCTCAAAGAATAGCCGAATTGGAAGATTTTGTCGATGGGGAGTGGTTTGGGTGAAATGGCAAGGGCTTTTGTGCATGGTAGGGTTTGTGAGGGAGAAAAGCATGAGGATGATGAGAAATAAGGAAGGCATTGTTAAATTAAAGAAGAATGTAGGAATGTTTGAAGGTTGAAGGTGGAATGGAAAAAGTTTAATTTGATGATGGTGGGGATATATATAAAGAGAGAGGGAGGATTAATTTGGGAGTGTTTGCGTGCACTTTATTACGTGCTCTTAAAAGTATTATGGAATCAGATTAATGTGTCTTTTTTGTCTTTAGTCCAAGCTTTGTTGTACAGTTTATAAACTTCATGAAAATGGTTGATATTTACTACAATGCTCCCAAAAGTATTATAAAAATAGAACATGCAAATAATGACTTTTTTTTTTTTGAAAATTATGATTATACAACGATGTTCATAACATTCAACAAAAATGATAAAAACACTAAAGCAATGTTCATAAGCTCACCCTTACTGACAAGGTCGGTGTCAACTGTGACACGACTTGTGTTGGCCGTGATGTGGCTTGTGTCAGGCATGAGAAGGCTCGTGTCAGTCACCTGCTTCATTTTCCAGCTCTCTGATCTCCAGCACAACCTGTGCAGTGTTACTTCTGAATTAATTAGTATTGCCCTTCATTTGTATTTCAAACCAACCTAAATCAATTGGGATACTACACCCAACCTTGACACCAAGCAATCAAAGGCTATGAAAATTGTAAACAATGTCAAATTGACTTATCTCTGAGTAGGTCAACTTGGACTCGATGTGGCATTCATATCAAAGATTCATCAAGTAATTAATTCCACGCATATCCAACAAGATATCAATCCTCCCATGCATCCAAACAATGAATATCAATTCCATTAATATTATCAAAACTTACGTAGACGAGAAAAATTTCATATAATAAATGATAGAATTAATCCTCGGGAATCAGCCTCTCTATGAACTATATATAGTTCATGGAGAAACACTGCCTATATTGGATCCCTCAGACCACGGTAAAAACATATTTTTCATCCAGTAATTCTTACGTAAGACCGTCTTGCGCTAAATTTATCGTAAGACATATAGTATTATGGTGACTAGTTATGAATACAATGATGACTAATAGTTTATTTAAGTCGGCTCTAATAAAAGTCACACCTTAATAAATTTTTAATCACATTCGTATTAAAAAGTCATGCTGATATCACTTACTAGTCATAGAAAAATATAAAAAATGTTATCATGTAAAGAGTCCGTCTCACAAGAAAGTTCTTGTGAGACGGTGTTATACTAGAATTTGCGTGTCATAAGAGTTTGTTGTTGCCATGCCAAACAAAGCACCCCAATTAAATAACTGAATCAAATTGCTTACAGTGACAATCAAACTCATGTTCTATTACATACCATGTTCCACAGTCTAGATTCTTTCATATTACATCCCTAACAAATCCCGAACAGAAGAAGGAGCTTTTCGAACCGAATAAGTAGCTCGCCAATAGAGAGCGAACATTCTGACAAAACCCGGCATGCAAAATGTGAAGAAACTCTTGTGCATAACCAGAATAAGTGAAGAACATACCACACAACTGAATATGGCAATCCATGGTTTGGCCTCAAAGGTGGTGACATAAAGCCCCGTCATGAACGCCACAAGCGTCGCATAAAACGAGAGCCGGAGCAAGATGATGGTGATGTCGAGAAGAACCACTGATTCCTTCTTGTTGTTCATCGTCATGATCCACAGCAGACAGAACAGGACCATCATGGACAGGCACATTGCTATGATGTCCGACGCCATGAATGCTTGAAATGCCGCGTTTTGCATGAAAATGGGTGTGCCTTTGTCGCTGTTTAATCCGCCTGGAACGGCGAATGCTGCGGTGAATGTGATCGTTGCCAAAAGGGCGGCGACAACGCCGATTGTGCTGCTGTAGTCTTTTAACATTGCAGTAGACAGGCCACTGAAGCTACGGTGACCTAAAATGTCCTCCATTAACTCTGGGTTTGTCCACAGGAAATTTTCGAACTGAGGATGAGATCGAAAACCAAGTATATATTTAGATCATTGCTAGTTTTAGTGGCAGATCTAGGCCTTTGGATTAACGGTGACTAATACATTATTACACCCATCTTGATCTTTTAAGGAAGGGTAAGTAGCTAGCTAGCCTGTTGAGCCCATATCTTAAGGGGTAATCTTAGAACCACCAATAAGCTCTATAACCTATAGGTTACAATTATGTTAAATATCAAATATTCATAATAACCCTACAATATTAATTCTTAATTCTCAAAAACGAGTAAGAAAAAAAAAACTTTGAAAACTAACCTACTTCACTTTCATAGTTTCATGAAAAAGAATAGTGAAGGAAGAACATTAATAGATGGAAAACATCATCATGAAAATTTTGATTGATGTTATCATTAATTTTGTTTCTTCAAATTTTGAGAGAAAAGTGGAGTTAAATAATTTTGGTGACACACAACTTTTAACTTTTGTTAGTTTTTTGTCAAATATGCTACTTAACTTCTAAAATTGGTCAAAAATGCCACAAAGTTTAATAGGGACCTCCTGCTCCATGTGCCAATTTTGACAAATTCTAGAAGTTCAGTGATATATATATATATATATATATATATATATATATATATATATATATATATATATATATATAACAAATTTTAGAAGTCAAGTGACATGTCTAACAAATTTGAAAGTTGAGAAACATAGGCACATAGCTGACAAAAATTAAGAGTTACGTGAAAGAAAAGTGGAGAATGCAGGTAGCTAGGTTAATTACCTCATGAGGTATGTATTCTGCGGACCCAATCATATCAGCTGGGGTCAAACCCCTATTATTTCTGGTGGTCATAATCTCCCAATAAAGACCCCTCTGATGTTGAGAATACTGAATAAAAAACTGAGCAAACTGATAGTTGCCTTTCTCAAGAGCTACATGTAATGCAGTATTCCCCTCCTTGTCAGCTGCTGTATACGCATTGTTAAACGGGTCTACTTCATGATACTCAAAGTGTTGAGGAGGAGGATCGTGACGATGCGGGCGACAAAATTCAGTCCCATCAAAACACGACGTAAGGATAAGGTAGTCCATGTACAAGTTGGCCCCATAATCAGATCGACCAGCAATACTATGTAGTTGGCTTGCGAGTAGGTGCCAAAATGTCTGTCCATCGTTTGTTGTGGCGTCGATTGCTGATCCAGCACATATGTTGTACAGGACAGCGACTAGCATCATGTTTTTTTCTTTGGCAGCTTTCAGAAGAGGGGTTAGGTTGTCCTTGTCACGAACGTCGGTGCAGAGATAACGGTTTCGGATGCACAGACAGTCCTTGATCGAGTCCCGGGATAACCCCAAATCATCCAAAATTTGCCCGTAATGGCTCTTACCTAAATCACTCCACATGCAATTTAAATAGCTCAATTTATTTTCTTCGTAAAAGGTGCTATAAGAAACTTTTAATCAAATAGGACATTGGGGACCATTAGGGTCCGCTTGGAAAGGGAGTTAGAAAGGAGGGTAGGAGTTTATAAGGGTAAAGGAGGGTGATGGCACGAGAGTGTTTGTAAGGGTAAATTATATACCCTTGCTTGGGAACTTAATTAAGAGAGTTTATAAGAGTAAGTATTTAATTGACATGTTTGCTCTTTCATATTGTATGTAATACAATGACATTGTATTACATGCACTCATACATTAGCTATATACACATTCTCTCTTTACCCCATCCCCCTCTCCGTCTACCTACTCTCTCTCTCTCTCTCTCTCTCTCTCTCTCTCTCTCACACACACGAGAGAGAGAGAGAGAGAGAGAGAGAGAGATGTGTATGTGTAAAAAAGAGAAAGATGCGTGTGTAAGAGAGAGAGAGAGATGTGCGTGTGTAAGTGAGAGAGATGAGAGGGGGGGGATGTGCAATTTTTATATGGTACAACCGCCTGTACCTTGCAACGTGCGAATGGTATATATATAGGCTCATGAGTTATATATATTTTTCTATGCAACCTACACTTTGAAAAGGAAAAATGCATTTTGAAATGGAAATCACACTCCTCTTTATTTCCCCTTACCCCCTCTCACTCTTTTCCCAAGCAGGGGTAAGGAGGAGTAAACACCCTTTTTAACTTCACTAACCCCCCTAACTCTTCTCCCAAGCATAGCATTAATGTCTGATTACCTCGACAGAGCAAATGTAGGGGTGTTTCCATATCGTTGTTACGACAGATTGCCAATGCAGGATCGAATCTCAGAAACTCAATCAGACATGTGACCATAGCCTTCCCACTAAGCATTGCGACGTGGAGAGGAGTGTTCCCATCCTTATTTTTCATCCTCCAAGGCGGAAAATAAAGCCCTCTCGACTCTTCCTCAAGCTTTTCAAAATCATGACGATATCTCTCTAAAAGTGACCCATAAACTGCGCGAGGATCTTTACGCATCAAAATATGCAGAGGGGTATCTCCAGATCTGTTGGTTTCGCAAATGCGAGAGGGGCATCTGTCTATGGCTTCTCTGATGAATTTGTAGTTTTCTACTATTTTGAAGTATAAATGAAGTGACGACTCCATTTCGATCACGCCATGAATTATATTGCCGCCGTCATGGGAGAAGAACTTCCTTTTGATTTTGTCAACAGTCCAGTGCTCCTGGGGAGGTAGATGTGAGTTTAGGTGGTCACAATTGACAATGTCTAGGAGCAACTTCTCTAGCCTTTCCATCTCTCCATCCATCATTCTGCATGGGACCCAGAGCGCATCACTTCCCTACATGGTCAAATATTATAATAGGACCATGATAAGTATCTTCAATCAAGATGATTATATTCTAAAATTAATTCTGATTATATTAGTTGTCGTTTTTGGAAATCATGCAGTCAAATTTCAAAAATTTTGACCATAAATTTCTCAATATATAATGATTTGCAATATAGAATTACCAACATTAGATTCATAACGAAAAATACTATCATAAAATTATAATATTGCAATTGTTAATGACATAGTATGTAAAAATTTATATTAATAAAAAAGGAAATTGGATTCTAACAATACGAACTTTTGGTCATATAAGACTTAATAATACGAACTTTCGATTTAGTGATGAATAATACGAACTTTGACCCCCCTTTGCCCCAATAACACGCTACCGAGTTAAGATTAACTTGACTCGGCGGCAGTCTGACGTGGCGGCGGAGGCACGCGCCTGATTGTTTTGACTTTGCCACGTCATCCACGTTGAGTTAAAAAATAATACGAACTTTACATTATGTTGTTATGAATAATAATATGAACTTTTTTCTCTCTCTAAAAATCTCAGATTCCATTTTTACTTCTTCATCTTTTTCAATCATCCCCCTCTCTCTCCTCCTCCATCGAAATCAAACCCAGAAAACCCCGATTCAGTGATTCAAAAACAAGTCTAGCATCACTCCTATCATTTTCCGATCCAATAAAAAGAACGAACAAAGAAATTACTTGGATTGAGTTGGTGGAAGTAAAACATGTTGAAGAATTGATTTCACAACCCCCAGAATCTGCGACTCCCGGTAAACAGTCACAAAATTCAACCACGAAATCAGAGGAAACTCCCACCTCTGTTTCGGGACAGAAATCACATACGAAGCCACAACAATGGCAGCACCAATGCAACCTGTCGATTCAACCAAGAACCTCGAAAACTCCTCATTTCATACACCAAATCCATCACATCCCAACACGTCTCCGACCTCACCATCTCCCCCACCTTCGTAACCCCGCAAGTCCGAGCAAAATCTCCTCGACCACCGCAAACGGCGAGCCACTCAGTGCGCTGGTGTCGAAATTTAAGGGTTTCGAGGAAGATGATCTCGGCCTTGATGAAATCCCTCCTGGTGAAATGCTCGTTGGAGATGTGTCTATCGGCGATCGATTTTAGGGTTCCGAGAGAGCGAAGGCGAGATAAGGAGTGGAATTTGGTGGAGATCCAGAGAAATTAGGGCGAAGAGGTGGAGATTGGATCTTCGGAGAGGGTAGAGCAGCCATTTTTGTGATTGAGAATGGGAGATTGATGAGGAGAGTGATCGGAAAAGCGATCGGAGAAGAGAGAGAGTGCGGAGTACTTCACCGTCGGAGAAAATTCGAGATCGCTGGGGTTTTTTGGGTTTGATTTCGATGGAGCAGGAGAGAGAGGAGAAAAAAGTTTGTATTATTCAGAGCAACGTAAGGTAAAGTGCGTATTATTTTTTAACTCAACATGGATGCCGTGGCAAAGTCAAAACAATCAGGCGCGTGCCTCCGCCGCCACGTCAGACTGCCGCCGACTCAAGTTAATCTTAACTTGGTAGCGTGTTATTGGAGGCAACAGGGGGACAAAGTTCGTATTATTCATTACAAAATCGAAAGTTCGTATTATTAAGTCTTATATGGCCAAAAGTTCGTATTATTAGAATCCAATTTCCCTAATAAAAAAGTGACATTGGAGACCGCCAGACCGTGGAAGTTAAAACTATGACAATTAATATGAAACAAGAGGAGTAACATTATTTTCTCTTATCTAGGTTAAAATATGATTGGGTTTTAGGTTTTACAAATTGAAAATAAAGTTTTGCAAATGAGGGTACCTTAGCATTGAGAAGATCACGAAGGTCATCACTTTGCTGAAGCATGTTTAGGGCAGAGATACCTTGTCTATTTTTCAAAGCAAAGTTGGCTGATAATTGAAGTAAAAACACCACCATGGAAACATTGTGATTCTTCACTGCTATATGTGCTGGGGTGTTTCCTTCAGAGTCTTGGTGATTTTTCAAGCTGTGAATCTCTCGAATAGAAAATAAGCAGTCACCATCTTCAATATCTGAGAGCTCATTCATAAGGTGTAGCATGTTCTTCCCAAGTGGATCGCACACCTGAAAATCGAGTTCACCCATTAAATTACCGCTTAGCTAATTTAAAATGTCAAAAATAGCACCATATAATTTTTCGATCTTGTTATTCAATTCTCATGACCGAAAAATCTTAAGATGTTAAAAGCAACACTTTGTATAAATTTTTAACCGATTCGAGATTTTATTTGCATTATTCCTTTATGTTTAATCTTCTATTAGTACATTAATTACGGTCCTGTTCGGTAAAATCAGTGTTTTAGATAGCGTATAGCGGTTTATGTAGCGGATAACGGTTTAAGTAGCGGATAGCGGATGATTGTTCAAATGAGAATTGGGTTCAGTAAATTTAGCGGTTCAATTAACAGATTATGTGAATTGACATAAAAAGGTATTAATAATTTCCAAAGATAAAATTTACAAATGGTATTTTTTGACCGAAAAATATGAAATGCTACTTCAAACGCTAACGTTAACTTTATTAGCGTCTCACAAAACGCTCCTTCAAACGCTAAACACTTCTCAAAACACTAGCTTACCGAATACTAATATTTATGCAAATAGAGTTTTGACTGGGGCAAGACGCTAAAAGCTACCCCAAACGCTATTGCCGAACTCAGCCTACAATCCAATTTTCTCGACCTCATTCCTCTTCCAGCCTTCTTTATTACTTTTTAAAATAAACATAAAGGAACAATGAGGTTGTAATTGAATTAATAGAAGAAGTAAATAAAGTAATAATACAAATAACCTCTAAAATGTGTTACAAAGTTTTAATTCTGACATTTTAGATAATTTAGGTTTCATTCTTTTATGCGGTAGGTTGCGGTGCGGTACCACATTGCACTGCACTCTTTAATTTTCCACCACAGTTAACCACACCACACTACAATCATTACTAATATATCTTTTCATTTTTCTCTCTCCTCACTTTTCTCCTATACTTTTCACATTCTCTCTCTTACCTTACCCCACCTATCACAACTTTCACCACAATTAACCACACTTTTTCAAATTTCACCGTACCGCACCATTGCTACATCGCAACCAACCGTATAAAAGAACGTGACTTTAGTGGTAAAATTGACAGAAAAAGGTCTGCAATGCTATTTTTGATATATTACAATAGTTTAGTGGTGGAATTAACAAAAACAACATTTTAGACCCCGTTCTTTTATGTGATAAGTTGTGGTGCGGTACCATATCACACCGCATTCCTTAATTTTCCACTACACTTCACCGCACCGCACCACAATCATTACCAATATATCTTTTCATTTTTCTCTCCCCTCACTTTTTTCATCTACTTTTCACATTCTCTCTCTTAACTTACCTCACCTACCACAACTTTCGCCACAACTCACCACACTTTTTCAAATTTCACCGCACCGCACCGCACCATTACCACACTGCAACGGACCATGTAAAAGAACGAGACCCCATGTTCTTTGGATTTGTAACTCTTTCCAATCCAATCCAATCCAATCCAATCCAAACCTTACAATATCCTCTATAAAACCACAATTCCTAAAAAAATATCATAACTCATCCAATTCAATCTAATTCAATCCAATTCAATTCATCCAAAAGCTCATTTTATCCAATCCAAAGGATAGGGAATATAGTTCAGTGATAATTTAATCCTCGAACTGCGCACCTGAAGTGACTGGGGACAATGTTGAATTATAGATTTAATTGCTGATACGTACGGCCTTGTGAGTGATGCTGCTATAAGAAGAGGAGTGAAACCATTTGAATCCCTTAAACATGCTGCACTGCTATTTGTCTCCAGCAATAATTTGATGATATTATCAGAAGTCTGTTGGGTACATCGAACCTTCACGTTTGCTCCCACTATACTCGTTACTTGTTTCATTGTATGCAGTGTCGACCTCTTATCATCTAAATTTCAAAAACATAATCAACAAAGGTGTCCTGTTAAATTTATGGATAACTTCATTTTATCAAAATTTATCAGTTTTTGTTTAAATTTATCAAGATTTATTAAAATTTACTAAAGTTAAAAAACAAAAAAAAATTAATATATTAAGATAAATTTGACAAAATTTATCAAAAGTATACAAAAAATTAACAAAAGTTACTAAAATTTAACTTTACCCAACTGTTTTTTATTCATTAATTTGACACGCCCTTAATATATGTATATGTCTAACAAGTATAATGGTATATGCGTTTGATTGATTAGTTTAAATGTATTAATTTGTTACATGATTTCAAATCATCAAGTTTCGAAAATGATTAAGTAATTATCAATAAGTATAAGTATTTGGTGGCTTTGTCAATGAGTTCAATTGAGATTCTAATTGAATCATCCATGTTGAGTATGTGTAGAGCTAAATTGATTGGCTTGGAGGTGTAGAGTTGATCTTCGGTTCTGTCGTGTGACATGGATCGTGTCGAGGTCAACATTTCTATCCATTATCTTTGATTTAATTATTTATGAAAGACATTCCCATCTATTTTTTGACGCCCAAAGTATTAATTGCAGAATTTATTGTTGATTAGGGTTATATAGCTTAGACCAACCCTGAACATTGAGGTTTGAAATGATAGTTGACTTCAATTAAAATTAACAACCTCAAAACAGAAAAATGATATATTGTTTCTTGCATTTTTGGCCGAAAAATACGTCGGAATGACCCTAATAAATAATTACTACAAAATAATGTCACCCCATAATTATTTATCAAAATATAGGGTTCTTAAAATAATTACATTAAAATATAGAGACCTTTTAGATGTTTCTTCTTAAAGAATTTTTAGTAAATAGTACTAGGGCAAAGCGTAGGGCCATTAAAACTAGGGGTGAGCGATTCCAGGTATCATCACCTAAAATTAGAAGTCTTACCCTTATCCGTTTGACCGGTTCCTAAATTTTAGGAACCTTACCCTTACCCGTTTAAACCGGTTCCTAAATTTTAAAAACCTTACTCTTACCCGCAGTTCTAATTCCGATTCTGGGTACCCACCTACTATACACTTAATATATTTCCATACATGTTTTTTTTATAATTTTTTTAATAAAATTTGTTGTGCTAAAGTATAGAATTTTTTTTAAAAGAATAATAAAGTCTAACGTGTCATTATTTCATCCATAACATTTTTTTTAAAGAATAATAAAGTCTAACTACCATATACCAATCTCACGTTACTCTAAAGTCCAAACAAACCAAACATTTAAAATAGTCTCACAAGTTGGTTTTACGTAAACAAATGGTACAAAATTACAAATAACCTTAATAAATATAAAAATTCTTGTGTAAGACCGTCTCACCATAAATTTATCGTAAGACGTATAACGTTATGATGACTATTTATGAATACAGAGGTGACTAATAATTTATTTTGGCTGACTCTAATAAAAGTCATCTTTTTATAAATTATTAGTCACTTTCGTATTAAAAAGTCATTCTAATGTTACTTATTAGTCATTGCAGAATTTTAAAAATGTCACCCTGTGAGGAGCCCGTCTCACAATAGGTTTCCGTGAGACGGTCTTATACTAGAATTTGCGAAATAACTAAGTCATATAAGAAGCTTAAAATTCCATAAAATCTTCAAATTCAGCGACAATACCCGTAACCTAATAACTCTAATTGGCATGTTCAAGGTAGCATTTTAGGAACCTTATCCTTACCCATTTAACAAGTTCCTGAATTTCAGGACCCTTACCCTTACCCGTTTGACCAGTTCAGGTCCCGATTCGGAACCTACCTGTTTGACCGATTCCGGTCAGGTTCTAGGTTCCGGATCTGGAACTGCTCACCCCTAGTTAAAACCAGGTACATTCTATAACAATGTGATCTAGACGTATAGTTAACATATCCTTTCGTTCCATATTAATTGTCGTCTTTGAAAATCGTGCAGTCAAATTTCAAAATTTTAGACCATAAATGTCTCATTATATATATACAATGAGCTTGTTACCACCATTAGATTTGTAACGAAAAATACTATCTTAAAAGTATAGTATTTCAATTTTTAATAGGGTGATATTATATAAGAAATAATCAATCAAAGAATGATATTGAAGACCGACAATTAATATGGAAAGGAGGGAATAATAGGGTGTTCACCGTTGACATAGTGCTTAACAGCCAAATGAAGCGGTGTCTCCCCGGATCTGTTGACATACCCAGCAACCTCAGAATCCCTCTTCACCAACACAGCAGCAAACTCAACTTTCCCATAAACAAGCGCAACATGAAGAGGAGTATTCCCCTTTGAATCCTTCACTCTCCATTGACATACTTTACTTCTTCTTCTTCTTCTTCTGACATCCGGAGTTGTTACTACTTGTTCATACTCCTCCTCCTCCTCCTTGCACGCAGCATCAAACAGCAGCTTCAGAATGCCGACATTCCCCGTCGCAGCAGCCAAATGGAAGGGAGTTTCGCCTGCCGAGTTTTTCTGGGAAGCTAAGTGGGGAAATCTCTGCAGAGATTTTGTGATGAAATCTTCTTGTTCTTGTTGGACTGATATGTGGATGATGTTGTTTTTCGTCGTAAGGGTTCGCCGGAGAAAATACCGGTGATCATCGCCGGGGGGATTTTGCAGAATGCTTGTGTCGCCGTGTGCTGCGGCTCTGTAGAGCTTATCATCCATTGTTGCTAGCTACTTCCTTGATAATTTCTTTCTTCTGACTTAGTTAAGTTGACTGGTTTTAATTTCCAAGACAATGAGAAGAATGTAAACTTATATTCTATGGACAAGAAAAGAATGTGAACAAACAACATGGTACGATGATTTCCGGTTGTTGCGGATCGTTGACACAGTGACAGCGCAATGAACTTGATTCAAATAATATATGTAGTAGCACGTAGTCTCTCCTTTATATTATTATTATTTGTGGGTGTGGAATACATGCATATGTTAATCATTAATAATTATATGTGAATTTAAACATAATATTATATTGATGAAAAATATTCCCCTATCAATGAAAGACATTATATATATATATATGGGAAATGATAAAAGTCTTGTGCAAGACACATATTTTGTGTCTTGTCATTATAGAAAACCTATATATTTGTGAATTAAATTGGAAAAAAGTTATATGATTGACTTCTATAACTATAATAATATATATAAATTGTATAAAATCACACTTTTATCTATATTTTTAAAAATTTACAAAAAAGCGTCTAAAATATGCTCAACGGATGGGGTTCATTCGTTAGGGTGTCAATTTTAATTGTTGGCGTAGCCAACACATTCCAAGCTTCTTATAATTGATAATTAATAGTATCTGTCAAAAAAATTGGGGTTAAAAACGATAATAAGTATTGATTTTATAAGGGAGAAGACATTTAAGGAGTTTCTTGAGGCAAGACACTTATCATCACCCTATATATATATATATATATAGTTGGCTAATAGATTAGGTTTAGTAGTTTAATAAGTTTCATTTGATGCTATTATTCTTGGTAATTGTATTTTAGTATGAAAATTAAATTTGTGCGTTGACAAAAAATATAGGTAGTTACTTGAATTCAAAATACATCGGACTCACATTGTTAATATCAAATTTGTCTGATCTGTATTTAACCCTCCATCCGAATTTATATGTTTAGTAACTTAATTTTCATCTGATGCTAGGATCCTTGGTTACTATAATCAAGGGTAAAAAAAATAAACCATGTGTGAAAACAAATTATAAGGCAAGTTGCTGATTAATTATATTCAAGGGTGAAAAAGCGAATTCGTGTGTAAATACAAGCTAGCAGACAGACATTTCAAACAAATTTTTTCCTGGTGATTAATTATATTCAAGGGTGGAAAGATAAATTCATGTGTGAACACAAGTTACCAAGCAGGTAACTAGATAGGCTGCTCAAACAAAGAAAATAATTATATTCTAGGGTGAACAGGTAAATTCGTGTGTGAACACAAGCTAGCGAGCAGGTAACCAAACAAGCAGCTCAAACAAATTTTTCGTTCCTCCCTCTTTTTTATTGTATAGAAGAAGATTTTTCAAACAAAAATATAATATTTGTCGTAAACCAATAATACAATAAAGGTGTTGTTCGTTGGTCAGATTATGTTCAAGTTAAGTTGGCTAGATTAGGAGAGAAAAGGAAAGGATAAGATAGGAAAGGATAATATTGATTTGAATTAAGTTAGTTGTTGTGTGGAAATATTTTATTAGTAAAATTTGAATATTTTGGTGAAAATAAATTAAAAAGTTATAAATGTTGGAAAAAGTGGATTGATTTGGGATTACAATAACATTATTTGAATTTCTTTTGACTTAAAAAGTTATTTTTGGTTTGGTGTTTTTTAAGGAGTTGGACTGCATTAGGTTAAGTGATGACAAATTAAGTTAAATTAAATTAGGTTAGGTTGGTTAGATCTAACTCAACTAAAGAACAAGACCAAAATCTGCTATGAAATTTAACGAACTTAGAATTGAAATAACATACTTTATATTTTGTTTTGACACTATACATATACATATACATACATATATATATATATATATATATGCATTTATATATATATGTATTTATATATAATTTAAAATAAAAATCTTACATTTTATATTGAACAATTACATAATAAAGTATTAGGATTAGAAAAAAAAACGTATTTCAGAAAAATATTGAGATAATAAGGCTGACGACATTTTATACTATATAATGATAACTTGGAACAACAAATTTGAGGTCAGATGGTATTTGTTTTGGTAAATCTTGAATTTGCTAATATTTTCAAAATTATTACAACGTATGTGTGAATGAAAAGAGTTTTATGTCACAAATAGTTACTTTATTAGGAAAGGGAATAAATTAAGACCAACTTCATGATCAGCAAATTACCCATATCAGTGTAGAACTCAAATACGTTAATTAATTAATTTTAAAATTGTTAATTATTTCTCAAGTTATTAATTAACCGACCTTCCTATACCTTCCTAATTAGTGCTTACCGCCAAGAGTATATATATGGAGGATGTTTTACACCATTATTCATCATTACTCTAAGCTTAATTTCTTCCATGGCTAATTCTTGCTTTTACAATGCTTCCATTCCCAAACCACAAATCGTATACAACTGTTGAGTTGTCCCACATCGGCCTTTGACACCACACATATTGTGGTGTTTATAATGACTTGAGTGCCTCAACCTCCTAAGCTAGCTTTTAGGTTGAATTGGGCTCAAGTCCATTATTTTACAACAACTTCCAAGTAGACAACTCAAATTCTCCATTTATCCATCCTTCGATCCCCGAATCGTTTGATCCATGGTTCGACCCTACATGTTTCGTTGATTTACCTATGCCTACGACTTTTTACAGTCCCGTCGAACCAGCTCCAATCGAATCGACCCCGTTCACTTTCGTAGAAGATCTTGCCGGGTTACATGACTTGGCTGGCAAGCTAAATTCGTCGAATGAATTTGCTGTGGACTTGGAACACCACAGTTATCGTACGTTCCAAGGCATGACTTGCCTCATGCAGATTTCGACTCGTACGGAAGATTTCATCGTCGATACGTTGAAGCTCAGATCTCATATTGGGAAGTTGCTCGGGTCATTCTTCTCGGACCCGATGAAGAAGGTCATGCACGGTGCTATTAACGACGTAATCTGGTTGCAGAGGGATTTCGGCATCTACGTGGTCAACTTGTTTGATACAATGCAGGTAAACCTTGTAATTTTTTATCCGACCTGATAACCTGACTTGAACCCGCTCGAAATTTCTGGATTTTAAATACGGTTTTTTCAACTTAACCCGAAATACACCGAACCCGAAAATTAACGGGTAACCCGACCCCCCATTTGACCCGATAAATTAAGTTTTTAAGTTCAACTTTATTAAAATTTATGATTTTTCATTGGAATTTTTAACTATTAAACTATGAGCGCAACTTATTTATTTGTTATTTCTCTAATTTAAGTTAAGATAGTTACAATAAAAACTAATAACATATACCTCCCCTAATGTTTTGTAAAATGAGAATTTTACCCTCCATGTTTGAGAAATCTTAATTACCCAACCTAACAAATAGTAAATGTAATAAATATAATACCCAACCATTGTTGATATCAATTTTATCTACTTTTTTATAATTACATAGTCAATATAATTGATGAAAATTCCAATTTACCCTCCATAAAAAATCCCCCCTTTTTGTTATACCCAACCCCACCCCACCCTTCTCCCCTTATTTCTACCCATAAAACAATCCCCCCGGTTCTCTTTGTTCATTTGTTCGTGGTTTCCGCAGTGCCGAAAGTTCTATAAAACAACCCCCCTCCAATTCTCTTTGTTTTGTTCTTCGTTGCTTCTGCAGTGCCGAAAGATGTTTAGCTACAAGCGAGAATAGTAACAGGCACCAATCAAAGCAACATTACAATGTTTAATTTTTTACAAGGGTAGTTTCGTCTTTGCAGGTTAATTATTAAGGGCATTTTCGTCAAATCAAATGAACCATTAGGGGCTAATATGTCCAAAATGTTGACCGGCCGGAAAAAGTAGATATTTATTTAAACAATAAAGGTTGAGGTGGATAATTAAGATTTTTCAAACATGGAGGGTAAAATCCTCATTTCACAAAACATTAGGGGAGGTATATGTTATTTGTTCGTTACAATAATCTATTGTTATTAGCATAGTTATTAAAATCCCGATTTTGATTTACGATCCTACGATTTTATGGTCCAAAATTTTCGATACGATTCTACTATTTACACACAATCCACGATCCTACATGGGCCAAATTCCGATCTAACTTCCCCATAGTTTCGAGTTAGAATCTCGATTTTAACAACCTTGGTTATTAGAAGATAATCATATTTTATTATGTATATTGTACAAAAAGTAACATTTAAAGTCCATTTTTTAAAAAGAAAAAACGGAAAAAGGTCGCAATCATAACTCGTTGGGTTTACCCAAACCGGAAATAGACCCGGCTCGTATTTACCCGAACCCGATATACGACCGACCCGAAACCCGCCCGCCCAACCGAATTGACAGGTCTAAATGCAGGCGTCTAGAGTGCTCGGGACGGCGAGAAACAGCCTCACATTCTTACTCGAATCTTTCTGTGGGGTCCATGCTGACAAACAGTATCAACATTCCGACTGGCGAGTACGCCCTCTTCCATCTGCTATGGTTAAGTATGCCAGAGAAGACACGCATTACCTCCTGTATATCTATGACGTGCTGAGGGAGGAACTTACCTCGAGATACGTAAAATCCGGGTCTGTAGATCCGTTGGGGGAGGTTTACAGGCGAAGTCACCAGGTGTGTATGAGGATGTACAAGAAGGATATTTATGATAAGGAAATGTCTTATCTTTTCGTGCATGGTTTGGGAGATGCCAATTTGGATGACAAAGACTTGCTTGACATAGCTCAGAGGAAGCCACTGATAGTAAGGGAATTGCTAGAGTTGGCAGGGTACAATAACCCTTTGGTGTGCAAGAATGTAGATAAGATGGTTGAGATTATATGTCTTTCTATGTGTCTTCAGGGTCCTAAATTTGAAGGGGTAGCTCAGGAAATCAAATTAGGGGTGCCCATATCTGAAATCGTAGCAAGTCATCAACGAAGAAAAAACAAATCGTTAGAGAGTGAAGAGGTGAAAAGACAGACTTATCTTCATAATATGCTAAATTTTCCTTAAGAAGGATGATATTCTGAACCAAAAAGGTAGAGTCCGAGTCCAACTCCAAGTCGGCCATGGGTTAGGGTTGCTAAATTTTGATAAATCTGAGACTACAAGTCAAGCCGCGCTTTATATACAGAAATTGACTGGTTCTTCACCGGTAGGTTTTGTCTTGTCCGTGTAAATGTATTCATACCACTATTATTGTCCTGGTCCATATAGTTGTACGCATTAATTAGGTTGTTTCAAAACTTAGAATTTTCTAAAGTTTCAGTCAAAATACTAACCCCAACCCAAGCCAAACGGCAAGAAATCATCATCAGGAGGACTAATACACACAGAAACTTGAGCTACTCTTCTTCATTACCAAATTTTGTTTTTCATTTGCTCTCAACAAAGCAGAACAAAAAGAAAATGAAGTGTTATCCTTGCTTCCTAATTCTTCTTGCTTTTTGCTTGATACTACCATCATCCTTCAAGTGTGCTGTCAGTGTTAATAACACTGTCAAGTGTATAAGCAAAGAAAGAGAGGCCTTGCTTGAGTTCAAGCATGGATTCAAAGCTGATCGTTGCGGAATGCTTGCTTCATGGGATGACAAAGACGAACAATCCGATATCTGCAAGTGGGTTGGTGTTGGATGCGATGAATGAACTCATCATGTCGTAAGTCTCCATCTTAGCAGTTGTGATCATCCTCCTGGTTGTCTAGAAGGTAAGATCAGCCCGTCCCTTGTTGAGCTTAAGCATTTGAAGTATTTGGACCTCAGTTGCAATGGTTTGAGTCAGAATATCCCGAGCTTTATTGGTTCTTTTGTGAGCTTAGAGTACCTCAATCTCTCTAGCAACTACTTCTATGGTCAAATACCTCATCAGTTGTCGAATCTTTCGAAGGTGTAGTCCCTGGGTCAGTTTTCAATCTTAAGCATCTGGAATACCTTGATCTCGCACATAACAAGCTTCAAGAGATTCAAACTTGTAATTCTTTGGGCGGTTTATGTAACTTGGAAACAATGTACCTTTGGCAAAACAACATTACCAGTGCATTTTCAAGCCTCCTCCAAGCTTTTTCAGGATGTGTGCACAAATCACTGGTTTATCTGGATGTAGGCGAGAATCGCTTTTGGGGTTCCATTCCAGATGAGATTGCCACATTTTCATCATTACAAATGTTGAGTCTTGGTGATAACCAGCTGAATGGGAAAATCAGTTCAAGCTTGAGACTACCTTTGGTTCTCGAGAGTTTCGATCTTCATTCAAATTCTTTCAAAGGTAAATTCTCGAACCATCACTTGTCAAATCTTTCGAGACTGAGTTACTTAGACTTGTCTGATAACCCTGAACTCGTGGTTAGCATTCCTGCCAATTGGGTTCCTCCTTTTCAGTTAGATAACTTATTTTTGAGCTCTTGTAAGTTGGGTCCTCAGTTCCCAAAGTGGGTTCAAACTCAGACAAAGCTTGAAGTCCTTGATGTATCTAAAGTTGGGATTTTTGACACAATTCCGACTGCTTTTTGGAACATCTTATCATCCTCCAATCTGCAATATCTGAACTTGTCCCATAATGAAATCTACGGAACGCTCCCGAATCTATCAAGGAACAACTTCACCTTTGAATCCTACATAGTTGTAGTAGATTTGAGTTCAAACCATATGGAGGGTGCAATACCATCAGTCCTTGGAAATGTTGCTGAATTGTACCTCAACAATAACAACTTTTCCGGTTCCATTGCTCCCTTGTGTCCAAAAACTAAAGCCAATATGCAAATACTCGATGTCTCAAACAACTTCCTGTCCAAGGAGCTTCCAGATTGTTGGGGGGATTTCGAGTATTTGCAAATTTTGCGCTTGGACAACAATCGTTTTACTGGGAAGCTGCCTCGATCGATTGGGAGTTTGAGTGGGCTCAAGTGGCTGTCCATGCACAAAAATCGCGTTCATGGGGAACTGAAGATGTTATCGGCAAATCTGACATCGTTGGTTGTCCTTGATCTCGGGTATAACTCGTTCACAGGACATATCCCAGAAGTCATTGGGTCCAAAGGGATCGTGGTTCTAGACCTACGAGGAAACAAACTTTCTGGAAGGTTGCCTTTAAGCCTTTGTAATATGACCAAGCTCAAAGTTTTGGATCTTTCATCCAACAAAATCTCGGGTGCTTTCCCAACATGCATTTGCAATCTCAAGGCGATGACGTATTCTGCTGATGTTGGGGATGATGTCTATCCGATTTGGTGGCAAAACACGAGTTTTACTGAAATGATCATGTGGAAAAGAAAAGAGCAGAGCTTTAGTGATAACTTGGTACGTGTTAGATCCATTGCTATGTCGGACAATGAGCTGGAAGGACAAATTCCGAATGATATTTCATGTCTTAGAGGTCTGATATCACTGGACCTAGCACGAAACAAGTTAGCAGGATCTATTCCACCGGAAATCGGAGAACTCACATCTTTGGAGTTTCTTGATCTATCGAGCAACCATCTTTCTGGTGAGATCCCATCGAGCCTTGACAATTTGAACTTTCTAGGGACGTTGAATTTATCGTACAACAAGTTATCGGGGAGGATACCGATGGGCACTCAGATCCAAAGCATGGACCCGACATCATATACGGGGAACCCCGGACTTTGTGGACTTCCGCTCCCAAAATGTAGGGATGATGCAACTTTTGATAACGTTCCCAAGGGCGAGACTGTCACTCGAGAGGAAAAGAATGAAGGGAAGATTATTGATCTAGGGTTTTACATAAGTGTGGTGTTAGGGTTCATAGCTGGATTCTGGGGAGTTTGTGGATCTCTGGTGATCAAAAGGTCTTGGAGTCACTCCTATTTCCGATTTGTTGAGAACACCTATTTCCGAGTTTGGAAGAGACAATAAGGTTAGTAAGACTAATTCAAAACATCTTTTAAGTTTTATTAGAAAGTTCAGCGTCTGATTAGTGTCTTTTACATAAGTTTAGCCTACGCTAATATGTTTTTGTTATTGTGATGGTTGTATTTTCACAGATGATGGTTCTTAGCCATGAATCCTTCCTTTGGACTCGAGTTAACGATCCTTCCTATTGGCCTTACTCTAAGGAATCCAGCTTGAAGTGAACTAGGCTTACTCTGAGGAATCAAGCTTCTACTAGCAAGACCTCAAAAAAGAAATAATAGTAATTGTTTTGTTGTAGGAACTTTATGAAGAATGTAATGTTTCACCATGTAGCACTGTTTGCCATTGATGTTACTGTGGTTATTTTTCAGCTTTAAATAATTTAAATCTTGAACATATAACTGTGATTGCAAAATGATAACCATCTTGCATTTCACCTAAGTCATTCATAAGTATGTTTAAATCATTATAAAGGTATGTTTCGTTACCTGGGTTATTACAATTTATAAACATAAAAATAATTAATTATTTACATCCTAACCAATGATCTAAATATCTTAAACTAGGTTTAAAATCTCAAATGTATTATGACTCTAGACTTTTCAATTACACCTTAGTTACTCAAAAATGTTAGGTTGGTGACAGTCCAAGTGATATTGTATTGCTTAAAGCATCTTATTTTAGAAGACAAACAACACCATCATACCAGACTCAATCATGTCAATCAAGAAAGTCCATAACCACATTCAACAACTCCAGATTCAGATGAAGCATGTTCAGGACAACAATAAAGATCGCCAGGCATGAAGCCGTTGCATGTCTTGCCTACTTGATCAAGAAACCGCAAAACAAGGTTAGGCAAGAAGTATGTTCTGAAATGTTACATAGTATTAGGAACAAACACAACATGTCAGAATACATCATGTCAGAATAGGTTGGTCGGTTAGCATAATCACGAGATCAATCTCTCCAGCGATGACCACAGCTCGGATTGCAGCACACAAAGAATAACGTCATACCCTCCTCTCCTCTTGCAGTTGCCTGCATTTTCCAACAATATCACTTGGATTAGACGCATTATTATGAATCAACTTAGTTTCTGGGAGAAATTGAATGATGCGACAAATGCTGCATTGGTCTTGCTCTAAAAGACAACATTCGCTCAAAAGAAAGAAAACAAGTTTCACTCGGGCATGTATGGCTCAGCTTTTGCATTGCTCTTGCAACTTTATATTCAATGCTTCATGAGTTACGCACTATCTAAGTGGAAAATGAGTATGTGCATCACTGTGCTGTTGACATAGCAAGTAAAGTGTACCATATCATCAGATGGGAACAAATCTAGGGACGTAAAGGGAAGCTGCGTTGGCTTTAGATTGAATCAGTTTTACTACTTCTAAGATCGCAGCCGAGTCTATGCAGAGGGACGGGGGAGTTCTATTCTTCGGTTTCATGTCTAGGAAATGACTTGGATAGTAACTTATTTTCAGGATTGTGTACCAACACAGGTTGGTTCAAGTGGTTTGGCACTCATTCCCCTTCAGCTAGGACTCAAGTTCGAGTCTTGAGAATGGAGAAAGTCTATGACAGAAGAGCTCGACCTCTTCATGGGCCAATAGTAAGCTCCACCTGTACTGGGAACGATTGATCTAGAGCATAAATTAAACTACATTTATCAAAAAAGTAGCTACCCTTGTTCTGATCAAATGATTCCGGGAAGTGTTTTTGGTAACTACAACAGAAAAACTTACGCACTGGCAAGGGTTTATATAACAATGCCAAATTCTGAATTGCGAGTACACTATTAGGCTCCTTGATGCAAAAATTTTCAACTTTGTTTTTCTTTTTCTTACCCGGCTAGCAACATATTTATGCCAGAGCTGCATATATAGTCCACATGAAACACCCAAGCAGTATTTATAAGCAGAAGTGAACAACATGAACTAGTCCAAAGTAATCAAAAGCTCAAATCATCTTGAATGACTAATAGTGAGGGCACTCCAACAAGCAGATGGACATGGCATTGAAATCATTTAGCTCTAAAATGCAAGAGTATGACACAAGAATGTGCTTGAGGCATCGAGTCGTCTAAATTTATATCAACTTTTCAGTCTAAAAGTAAGTCTCACGCCCATCTGTTTGAATCTAGAGTGCCTTAACAGTGGTAATTATAACAAAATAGAAGGGTTGAGGTAACAAAAATTTAAATGTATATGAAAAGTAAATACAACAGGGCGTAAAAATTTACCTGGAAAAAGACAGCCTCTCCATGATTACAGTTAGCACAACGAACAGACTTGGTGCGAGGAAGGGTGGGATCAGCAGCTACATCCTGTAAGACCTGAGTACGTTCTGCAACCGAATGATGAATCTCATTTCTGTACACACAGTTATTATCAGCAATTTCCTGCACATCATTAAGAAGTAACAGGCGAGAAATCAACAGACCGAATACAGAACACAATTGTTAATTACAGCACATACATCTTCAACTCGGACAACACAAATCTCAAAACAAGCAGACATATACACTGATATATGGCATGAACAAAGTCATGTCTTTTTCAACCAAATACCTAACATCTTCAACACTACACATCAGCAGAGGAAAAGCTCAGTTAGGGTTAGACCTGGCAAAACTAAACCCATACCCAAAGAAACTGAACCCGAATGGATGGTCCAATCTTGACTCGAACCCGATCCGAACCGCAACCCTAAGTGACCCAATTAAGATCCACACACAAATATCACCAAATCAAACACGAACCCAATCGTAAAGAACCTCACCCAAACCAACCCAAATAAAACTCACTCAAAGACAATCCGTACCCGACCTAAACCTAACCTAAGTTGGATGGCCCAAAGCCAACCCAAACTGATCTTCAACCAAACCCGAACCCAAATCGATTCACCTGATTGCCAGATCTAGCTAGGTCTAACCAGCTGGCATTTAAGCAACGGGTGAAACCCTCTTGCAAACATAGCGAAGCAAGCCATGTTTTACACCAACATTACTTTTTAATAGGCAGTGACACAAATCTTATTCTGACATCCCATGCTTAGGCAATGAAAAATAAATGCACCCTGCTTTTGCAAGTATTGAGGCTAGATGTAGGCAATGTTACCCCAACATATCATGGTTTCTTTGAATTTTAGGAGATTTCAAATGCACCAACAGGAGGTAAAAGCAACAACATAAATGCATTATAAGCTTATCCCACAACCCCAAAAACCCTAAACCCTTACAAGCACAGCTACTTCAATAGCAATAGATAAAAGAGGGCAGAAAGAAACCTGATGATCGCAATTACGGCAAGCATAGAGGAGAATCTTGTGATCTCTATCCTCCTTTGGGTACAAAATGTTGTTGCTGTTGATTCAATCACACACCCAGATCAAAATTAGACAACCCTCAACTCATAATCCACGAAATCAACCAAATCTAACCCAAAGTAATCAAATTTTTAGCTGAAAAATTGTGAGCATTGTAGAATCAGCTGAAATCAGACAATCCATGGAACCATAATCCATGAAGTCAATCGAATTTACCGAAACTTAAGAACATTTTTTGCTGCATTGATGTGGGCATGAACGAAACAATTTATACAACAATTGGGAAGCTGAAACATGCGGAAATTTAGTTGGGTTTTCTTGTTTTGCACTTTTACTCCAAAAAAACAGAAGAATCAGAGAATTAAGGGAAGAAAGAGGAGGTAGAACTAACCATTCACGGCAAAACTTCATGGTACTCATCTTGACTGATGTAGGTAGGTCGAATTTATAGCGAAATCTGGGGAGAGAAAGTAGAGATTATCGGAGAATGAAGAACTGGAAAGGATGTTCGCCCCAATTTTCGCCCTGCAATTCGCCTCTTCACTCTCAAGTCTCGACAGCTACCACAGTTCAACTTGAATAGAGAGAGCAAATGTTTTGGGGCGGAATTTATACCCAATTATTCTCGGACGGATTATAAGTTAACGCAATTTTTTTTTTTAATTATTTGATTGGCTATTTTAGCTATTTATGCTATAATGCTGCTTTTTGTTTTTGTGAGCTGCCTTGTTGTTTTTTTTTTTGGAAATTGGATTAATAATACGAACTTTTTGTCTTATAGGATTTAATAATACGAACTTTCGATTTTGTGATTAATAATAGGAACTTTGATCCTATGCTGCTCCGGATAGAACATGATCTGCTTTCTTAGCTCTAGAAGTTGCTTCTCTGATAAACTGCCGCTTAGACTTCGTCAACATGCTCTGTTTTCTCTTACCCCTAGCTTTACTCTTTAAAACCTCAATGATGGAATCCTTGAGATCAGCAAGTCACTGATGTAGATTTGGTACCAAACCTACATCATGGAAGCCAAATACTTAGCTACATTGAAAAGGAGCTTGAAACTATCACAATTGGTTTACATTCGAATGGTCTTAACCATGGAGGAGTGTTGATTTGCTCTCTAACTCAAGAACCATAAGGCTATCATGGAAGACGTCCTAGAGTGGATTAATCTACATTCAAAGAGCTTTCATATGGTTCAAGAATCTTTAAATTTGGATAAAAATTGAGAGAGAGATCATCAAATGTAATCTAGCTTAGTTCATTTGTTTCTTTATGATGTCATTCTTGTATTAGATGATGTAAGCTAGTTTACCCCTTTTTCTTGATTTGTACACGCCTAAGGGGGCTACCATTTAGTATAAATAGACCCCTTGGGTGCCTTGTAATGTCATTCAATTCAATTCATTCAATAAATCAAATACAAACACAAGGTGTTGTTTTCTCTCTAGTTTTGTGCTAGTGCATTCGTTACTCTTGAGGGAGAACGAGTCTTACCCTTCTTCTATTCTAAGATTGGCTATCTTAGATGGTGAAAGGAAGGAATTGAAGAGTCTTGAAGGTGGTGTGCCTTTATCCTTCAAGGGAGCTTCAATCGCCATTATCATTCATCCATCCAAACGACATTCATCAAGAATTCAACAAGAATTCATCAAGCACCCAACAAGAAGCATTCGTTCTTCATCCACACGTCTAAGCTTCAACAATCGTGCATCCATCCAAAGCATTTTATCATCCATCATTCGTCCTTATCAAACCTTCATTTGGTAATCATCTTTCATAGTTCTTTCCATCTTTTCTATCCATTTCCATTCCATTTTTGCACCTTAAAAACTTTGAGAAGGGAGATTTTCATCTTCGCTTTTAAAGATCCTTAATCCTTTTGTGTAATGTGATCTTGTGATCCCATTATACATCAAAATTGGTATCAGAGCTTAGGAGATTGATTCTCTTAGTTCTTGCACCATCTTTTTACCATCTTTCCATCAAAAATTCATCCCCATCATCCCACCATCATCACGCCACCATTGTTCTTCCAAGAACCCATCAAGAACTCATAAAGAACCATCAACTCCACAAAAAAAAAAACCCCATAGCCCAAACACAATCCGTCCACACACAAAATCCCTCTCGTCCTTTACCCATCCAAATACCCAAAACCGTGAACCTTGCAATCTTTCCACCAAAGATTGATCAAAATGAACGATTCTAGCACATCCGCATCTACTCCAATAGAACCCCAAGAAGATGTCGAAGCCTTGAAGAGAAAAATCACCAGTCTCAACGATCAACTCAAGAGATACATGCATCTACAACATAGGGTGAATCGTGGAGGTAGTGAAAGTGATGAAGAAGTGCCTCAAAGACGTCCCCCAAGGGAGGAACGTTTCGATTTCAAAGTGGAGATCCCGGAGTTTAATGGTAATCTTGATCCCGAGAACTTCTTAGATTGGATGCAAACCATTGAACGTGTATTTGATCTTAAGGAAGTCCAAGATGAAAAGAAGGTCAAATATGTAGCTCTTAAATTGAGGAAACATGCGTCCATTTGGTGGACCAATTTACAAAAGAAGAGGCATGCTAAAGGCAAGGACAAGATAAGAACGTAGGATAAGATGAAGAAGAAGCTCCAAGAGAAGTTTCTACCACCAAGTTATCTCCAAGATAACTACTACAAGTTACAACGATTAGTTCAAGGAAGCAAAAGTGTGGAGGAGTACACAAAGGAGTTTGAACATACTCTTTGGCGTTGTGATCTTCAAGAGGATGAACCTCAAACTTTGGTACGTTTTCTATATGGTCTAAATGATTGGATTCGTAACATTGTTGAATTACATCCTTACCAATCTTTGGACGAATTGAGTTCTTTGGCCTTAAAAGTAGAAAGGCAAAGAAAGGAAAGAGGAAAAGAAAACGTGACCAAATACCAAACCTCATACAAGCCCCCACAAAACACACGCCCCTACAATCCATCACAAAAACCCACATTTCCTACAAAACAACCAAACACAAGAGCACCACAAAATCAACCCCCATCCATTCCCAAACCCCACGTCCAAGAACCAAAACCCCTAGCCCCAAGGAGGTGTTTTCGTTGCCAAGGTTTAGGACATTATGCTTCGGAGTGTCCTAACAAAAGGGTAGTATCTTTGGTAGAATATCAAAGTGCTTTGTATATAGAACCGGAGTGTCATGAGGATGAACATGAGAAAGAAGAAGGAAGTGACGTGAATGAGGAAGAGGAGGTAGAAGAGGCCGATGAAGGAGAAATGTTAGTAGTAAGAAGGGCCTTAAGTGTTGCTAGTGTCCCAAATGAACTAGAACAAAGGGAAAACATCTTTCATACAAGATGTACTATTCAAGGCAAGGCGTGTTCTCTTATCATTGATGGAGGAAGTTGCACTAATGCCGCCTCTACAACCATGGTGAGCAAACTACAATTGGAGGTTAGTCTGCACCCATCCCCTTACACCATCCAATGGCTAAGTCATGGGAAGGGAATTCGAGTGGTTCATCGTGTTCTTGTAAGTCTTTCTATTGGAAGAAACTACAAGGATTCTATTTGGTGTGATGTAATTCCAATGGATGCTTGTCATATTTTGCTTGGGAGACCTTGGCTTTTTAATAGGAGTGTCACACATGATGGGAGAATGAACACATACTCGTTTATTCTCAACAAAAAAAAGATCATTTTGGCTCCTCTTTCACCATCATCGATCATACGTCCCCAACAACAACCACAAAAGGAGGAGACTAACATTGTGACATTCATGAAGGCCGAACATCATGAATTTCAAGAGCATAAAGATCTTATTCTAGCAAACTTGGAGGAGGAAGAAGCGTCCCCAACTATTGAGCATGCACGTCTTCACCCTCTTTTGGAACGTTTCAAACACTTGTTCCCAAAAGAAATACCCAAGGGATTACCTCCAAGAAGGAAAATTGAGCACAAGATTGATCTAGTCTCGGGTTCTATGCTCCCCAACAAACCGGCCTACCGAATGAATCCAAAAGAAGCTCAAGAAGTACAAAGGCAAGTAGATGAGCTTTTATCCAAAGGCTTGGTGCGTGAAAGCATGAGTCCATGTGCCGTTCCGGTCTTACTTGTGCCCAAGAAAGATGGCTCTCAAAGAATGTGTATGGATTGTCGAGCCATAAACAAAATCACAATCAAGTATAGATTCCCAATCCCACGCCTTGAGGATCTACTTGATGAGCTACATGGAAGTATTGTGTTCTCTAAAGTTGATTTGAGGAGTGGATATCATCAAATAAGGATTCATGAAGGAGATGAATGGAAAACGGCATTCAAGACCAAGGAGGGTTTATATGAGTGGCTTGTGATGCCATTTGGTCTTACAAATGCACCATCTACCTTTATGCGTTTAATGAATCATGTATTAAAGCCTCTTATTGGCAAGTGTGTTGTAGTTTACTTTGATGATATTCTTGTATATAGTAGAAGTGAAAAGGAACATGTAAAGCATCTAGAGTTGGTCATGTACATCTTGGAGAAGGAGAAGCTCTACGCCAACTTGGAGAAATGCCATTTCTTCTCATCCAAGATTGTGTTCCTTGGATATGTACTTTCACAAGAAGGAATACAAGTCGACAAGGAGAAGGTGAAAGCTATTCAAGAGTGGCCTACACCAAAGTCCATTCATGAGGTACGAAGCTTTCATGGTTTAGCATCTTTCTATAGAAGGTTTATAAAGAACTTTAGCTCCATTCTTGCACCTATGACCAAATTGTTGAAAGGAAAGGAGTTTACATGGACTAAAGGTGCTAATGAAGCGTTTGAAGTGATTAAGGAGAAATTGTGTCATGCACCTATTCTTGCTTTACCATGTTTTGACAAAGTGTTTGAAGTTGAAGTGGATGCAAGTGGAGTAGGAATTGGAGCCGTCCTAACCCAAGAAGGTCGCCCCATTTCTTACTTTAGTGAGAAGTTGAATGAAGCTAAGAGGAAGTATAGCACCTATGATAAAGAGTTCTATGCCATCATAAGAGCTCTTGAACATTGGAGACATTATCTTCTAAGTGGAGAAATCATCTTACATAGTGATCATGAGGCTCTTAAGTTCATCCAAGGGCAACACAAGTTAAACCCAAGGCATGCTAAATGGGTAGAGTATATGCAAGCATTCCACTTTGTGATCAAACATAAGGCGGGACATCTCAACAAAGGAGCGGATGCTTTGTCAAGAAGGTACTTACTTACCCATGTTTTAGATTCAAGAGTCCTTGGTTTTGAGCATATTAAAGAGTTGTATGAAAATGATGAGGATTTCAAGGAGGTTTATGAGCTTTGTAAGAAGCACCCTCATCAACTTTTCCATATTGAGAATGGGTTTCTCTTCAAAGGGAATCAACTTTGTATTCCTAAAAGTAGCATTCGAGAGTTGTTGATCATGGAGGTCCATGGAGGATCCTTGGCGGGTCACTTTGGGATTGAAAAGACCTACCTTATGATGAAGGAGCATTATTTTTGGCCAAGCATGATTAAAGATGTTGAGCATATGGTAAAGAGATGTAATACTTGCAATATTTCAAAGGCGCATGCTTTACCACAAGGGTTGTATACTCCTTTGCCCATTCCACATCATCCATGGGAAGATGTCCACATCATCCATGGGAAGATGTCCACATCATCCATGGGAAGATGTGAGTTTAGACTTCGTTGTTGGTCTACCAAGAACACAAAGAGGCAAAGATTCTATCATGGTGGTCGTTGATAGATTTTCTAAGATGGCTCATTTTATTCCATGCCATACTACTTATGATGCTACTAAGGTTGCAAACCTTTATTTTGAGGAAATAGTGAAGCTACATGGCATTCCAAAGACCATGGTAAGTGATCGAGACTCCAAGTTCCTTAGTCATTTTTGGCTTACTTTATGGAAGAAGCTTGGTACAACCTTGAAGTTTAGCACTGCATGTCATCCACAAACGGATGGACAAACCGAAGTGACTAATCGAACTTTGGGAGCTCTTCTTCGGATATTGGTGAGTAAAGACAAGAAGAGTTGGGATACTCTTCTATGTCATGCTGAATTTGCCTTCAATCGAAGTCCAAGTAAAGCCACAGGGTTATCACCTTTTCAAGTTGTTTATGGAAGGAACCCTCTCCAACCTATGGATCTCAAGCCCATCTCGACATCAACAAAGTTTAGCTTTGAAGCTAACAAAAGGGTGGAAGAGATTAAGAAGCTACATGAGGAGGTTCGAGCTAAAATTGAGAAGTATACCTCAAGTGTATCAAGTAGGGTGAATAAATCAAGGAAGAAGGTTGTATTTGAACCGGGAGACCTTGTTTGGATTCACTTGAAGAAAGAAAGATTTCCTTCTAAGAGGAAAGGTAAGCTTGCACCAAGGGGAGATGGTCCTTACAAAGTTTTGGAGAAGATTGGTGATAACGCTTATAAATTGCAACTTGGAGAAGACTATGAAGGGAGTTGCACTTTTAATGTGAGTGATCTCAAGCCCTTTTATGGAGATATTGGAGAACTTCCTAGTTTGAGGACAAACTCTTTTCAACTAGGGGGGAATGATGTAGATTTGGTACCAAACCTACATTATGGAAGCCAAATACTTAGCTACATTGAAAAGGAGCTTGAAACTATCACAATTGGTTTACATTCGAATGGTCTTAACCATGGAGGAGTGATGATTTGCTCTCTAACTCAAGAACCATAAGGCTATCATGGAAGACGTCCTAGAGTGGATTAATCTACATTCAAAGAGCTTTCATATGGTTCAAGAATCTTTAAATTTGGATAAGAATTGAGAGAGTTATCATCAAATGTAATCTAGCTTAGTTCATTTGTTTCTTTATGATGTCATTCTTGTATTAGATGATGTAAGCTAGTTTACCCCTTTTTCTTGATTTGTACACGCCTAAGGGGGCTACCATTTAGTATAAATAGACCCCTTGGGTGCCTTGTAATGTCATTCAATTCAATTCATTCAATAAATCAAATACAAACACAAGGTGTTGTTTTCTCTCTAGTTTTGTGCTAGTGCATTCGTTACTCTTGAGGGAGAACGAGTCTTCCCCTTCTTCTATTCTAAGATTGGCTATCTTAGATGGTGAAAGGAAGGAATTGAAGAGTCTTGAAGGTGGTGTGCCTTTATCCTTCAAGGGAGCTTCAATCGCCATTATCATTCATCCATCCAAACGACATTCATCAAGAATTCATCAAGCACCCAACAAGAAGCATTCGTTCTTCATCCACACGTCTAAGCTTCAACAATCGTGCATCCATCCAAAGCATTTCATCGTCCATCATTCGTCCTTATCAAACCTTCATTTGGTAATCATCTTTCATAGTTCTTTCCATCTTTTCTATCCATTTCCATTCCATTTTTGCACCTTAAGAACTTTGAGAAGGGAGATTTTTATCTTCGCTTTTAAATATCCTTAATCCTTTTCTGTAATGTGATCTTGTGATCCCATTATACATCAGTCACGCTCGACCACATCATCAGAGGATTCAATCAAGATGCTTAGAGTACGGTCATTGTCAGAAGTTGTTTGGTTTTGGGACCATTTAAAAGAGCATCCTTGTAATTCAACCTGCTTGGATGTTTGTTGCAATCCAAAGTAACATTAATAGAGTCCGTAATGGTTTTGCTAGAAGCATCCTCGGACCCGTCACAAACACCTTACATGTAAACTTACATGTAAACCTGTCAACTAAATAATATACAAAATCAGCCAAGTCTCCCTATAGCTTCACAAAGTTGATTCTATGTACAAAATGAGATGAAAGATTTGGTGAATGAATTCAAGTGAGACATTCATCAATCATTCCAACAATAACCACAATTTTGATTGGAGCAAATGTAACGCAACACAAGCCCATCTTCTCCTCTAATAGTTGCCTGAAAATTCAACCATCAAATTAATCCATGTTAGAACTTGAATTACAACTCAGTTTTGACAAACACATATTATACATGCAATAATATTGTATAATTTGAGTTGATTAATCTAGGAATTAAGAGTAGTAGTTTAGAGCTAGAACTAACCTTATAATAAATAGCCTCATTATGGTTGCATTTGGGGCAACGAACAGATTTGGTGCGAGGAAGAGTTGGATCGGACATGGCCTCTTGCAACGTTAGAGGAAGTTCGTATGGAGGTGCGTCTATTTCATTCCTATACACACAGTAGTTTTTTGTTGCCTCCTGTATATATGTACAATTTTTTTAATTAATTTGTCGTTTGATAGATACTCCCTCATTTTCATATTATCTGTCACTTTAACTAACTTTCTTTTTTCTCATAATATCTGTCACCTTACAATTCCAATAACACATTAATTACTAATTTTTCAAATTATACATCTTTTTCTTCAACTTTTCTCATTTTATTCACCATTTTTCTTTATTATTCACCATTTTTCTTTTTCATTCACCATTTTATTCAACTTTTTCTCATTTCCAAGAATGCAAATCAATACAAATTGGAAGTTTTATTGGTTTTGTGAATCATGTCTTAAGTGACAAATAAAATGGGAAGGAGGGAGTATTAATCAGTCTTTTAATTACATATATGAAGAAATTACAACTAACGAAACATACAGGAAAAAGAGCACTTATAGATCCATTAACCACTTTTATAAAAATAAGAAACACTGAAAATGGGGTGAAAAATTTATAAGTTGTATGAATTATTCATACAAAATCCATGCATAAAAATATATAAACTATTGGAATTCTAAATAACTTAATTTATTCAAGACTAATAGAATTAATTTATCTATGCTAGTTATTGAGTTTTAAAAGAAAAAAATAAGCTGCATGGACTTTGCGGAAGGGAGAGAAATAGTACCCAGTAGTCGCAGTTGCGGCAAGCATAGAGTAGAATCCTGTGCTTCTTATCTTCCTTTGGATATAGAATATTGTTGCTGTTGCATACATGATACACAATAATCTACAATTGATAATACTTATAATAAAAAGAGGGGATTTAGTAATAATAAATGGAAGTTGTAATTTCATGTTTCATATAAATGTAATTTATATGTTTTTGGTCCAAAGTAGACAAAACATTCTGATATAAAGATAACTTTACAAAAATCATGATGACAAGATACTCCCTACTTTCCTCAATAATTGTCACATTTAAATTTTGGGAAAATTTTAAGAAAATACTATTGAAAATGATAAACATATTAGAAATAATAAAATTAATAGATAAATTTATATTTTGGTTATATATTTGTATTGGTAATGATATTATAAGTAAGAAATAAATTGAGAAAATTGTGATTAATATTGTATTGGATTATAAAATGAAAAATATTATAAAAAATAAAAAATTAGTTAAAGGGACAAATATTAAATAATGAAGGGACTATACTTTAAAGAAAGAGGGAGGGACTGACCATTCAGGACAGAACTTGAACAGAGTCATGCTGCTTAATTTACTCCAAATATTTCAAAAGCTTAATTATCTTCAGCTTTCGAAATTATTAGGAGTACTATTTAGGGAAAACAGACTTTAAATTTGAGGAAATGCATGCGAAAGAGAGTTTCAGTGCAGGGAAAACCTTCATTATAGGTACTTTGACGTTTCTGTATATATAACTGCACTTTATAAATAATTTTCTGCCTTTTAATATTTTTTTGGGCACTACTTTTGTCCCTGTTTCCAGTTATCTAAACACAACTTATATATTCTACTGAGTTCTACAAATTGGTTCACTTAAAAGAAGGAAGATAGATACGTATCTGCTCTGGAAGTTTCATCTTCCTTTTCATTTTTTCACGCAGCGGATTGTTGGATAATTTCAAGTGTATGATAAGTTTAGTGACTTGGTTTTATCTAAGTTAACTCATAAGATAGGATATTGGATATAAGGAAAAGTCGGGTAGACTTTTCGGGACCTAATTAGCCCTATTAAGAGTAACACATGCATGTGTTATCAAGTAAGGAGGTAACTTTGATAATATTTAGTCAGTTTTATGCATGGATAATTTAAGCATGCTTTATACATTTTATGAGAGGATAATAATAAGTTAATTATTATATTATCTAAATTATCCATTAATGACAAGAAATTCTATCCACTTGAAAAAGTGGTTGAATCTTATCCATATCCACCCTATCCAAGTGGTTTCTTCATGGCCTATAAATAGAGTGGATATGATGTCATTTCAAAGGGGTTGTCAAATGGTGTCAAGTCTGAATGCCATTTGCAAGTTTGTGACATAGGACCCATCATATTCATTCCAACGAGAATCCCATCTCCTTGGTTTTTGGTGGCCACAATCTCTAAGGTTGACATGAGAGTATGTGTCTAAGTTCTTACAAGGCGAGTGTTTTATCCTGCAGACTATATATGGCAGTTATATAAATCGAAGGAGAGAAGGTATGTCTTCGACTCACTTGAATACCCGAGTAAATTCCCATCCTACAACGATTTTACATCAACACGGATTACTTTGGGTCCTACGCTAACGAAGAGGCCTAGTTGGCAACTCTTCAAGAGTCAATTGCTAGCATGTATTAGAGAATCTTTATTGGATATGTAAATTAATTGACTCGTAATATTTTATTGGATATGGTACGATTGATGATGGCATAGTTGGCACTCCACATTGGCTTTTGGGATCGATATGCTCATGAGACTGCATTACTCATGTTGAATAGGACTCTAACTAAACCTGCGGAGAAGACAACGTATGAGATATGGATAGGAAAAGTTTATGGACTGTCTTTTCTCAAGATTTGCAGTTGTGAAGCTTATGTTAAGGTTTAACTTGACGATGAACTCATACTCATATCTGAAAAGTGTTTCTTTGTGGGATACCCAAAAGAAACTAAAAGGTACTACTTCTACAACCGTTATGAGAACAAAGTGTTTGTGTCTACGAATGTTTGATTCTTAGAGATTGAATTTATCTCTAAAAGAAAGAGTGGGAGAAGTATTGAACTTGATGAAGTTCAAGCGCCACAACCCACTACTTCCGTCATTACTTCTTCCATCACTATCCCTGACACAACTACTCGCTCTCACCCCAGCACTTACTGAAACTTAACAAGTATAGGATGAGGTTCAAGTAGTTGATGAGTATTAGGTAGTTGTGGAACCTAAAGTTGTTAACAATACCATTCATAGGTCCAGTAAAGAGGTTCGTCTGCCAATGAGATATGGTTATCTTGTGACTAACACCAACTAATTACTTTTGGAAAGTTATGAGTTTACTACTTGCAAACAATCTTTGGTAAGTCTAGATTTCAAGAAATGGCTTGAAGCCATGAAATATGAAACAAACCCCATGAACGAGAACCAAGTTTGGAACTTGGTTGACTTACCTTATGGGGCTACAACAATCAGGAACAAGTAGATCTTTAAAGTAAAGACCAACATGGATGGTAAACTCAATCTTCAAAGCATGTTTGGTGACAAAAAGATTTACTCAAATATATGATATAGACCATGAAGAGACTTTTTCTCCAGTTGCAATGAACAAGTCTATTAGAATTCTATTAGCTATAGTAGCATGATATGACTTTGAGATATGACATATGGAGATCAAAACTACCTTCCTGAATGAGATTTTGGAAGAGGAAATGTACATGGCATAAGCATAATGTTTTGAGGATCCCCAACATGTTTGGGAGAGTTTGTAAACTACATAAGACAATTTATGGCCTTAAGCAGGCTTCTAGGAGCTAGAATCAAAAGTTTAATCAAGTTGTCAAGACTTTGGTTTCCTTGGGGGAAAAAACCCCGCAGGAACCTTTTGTTTACAACAAGTTCAATTGGAGCAAAATAGCCGTTTTGGTACTGTATGCAAATGACATACTTTTAATTAGAGACGACATTCCTATGTTGGAGTCTTGCAAGGCTTGACTTAGGAAGAGTTTTCAAATGAAGAACCTATGTGAGGCCTAATACATACTTGGAGTTAAGATTTATATAGATCGATCAAAAAGTTTGGTTGCTTTAAATTAAATTATTTATATTGATTAGGTGTTAAATCGTTTCAACATACCAAACTCCAAGAAGGGATTCATTCCCATGGTTAATGGTACATCATTTGGTAAAAGAAATTGTCCTTAGACATCTTAAGGCCAAGAGATGAAAAATACTCTTTATGCCTTGGCAATAGGATCCACTGTGTATGTCATGAGATGTACTAAGTCTGATGTAGCTTATGCTCTGAGCGTATGCAGTAGTTTTCAATCCAACATGGTGAAAAACATTGGATTGCAATGAAAAATATAGTCAAGTATATGAACAGAATCAAGGAGTTATTTTTGGTTTATGGAGGTGATCAACAGCTAAGTATAAAGGGTTACACTAATGTTAGTTTCATTATAAACAAAGATGATTTTAAGAACAAGTCTGGATAAATCTTTTATTTGAATGATGGAGCAGTGAGTTGGAAAAATTTCAAATAAGGCACTATTGTGGATTCTACGATGGAGGCAGAGTATATCTATCGTGGCATATAAGCCTTATAAGGTTACAAAGGAGGCTATATGGATGAAATCGTTCACTAAGGAGCTTGGGGCTGTGCTTAGTGAGTGGATCTTACAATAATAATGGTGTTATTGTTCAAGCTAAGAAACCTAGGACATACAATAAGTCTAAACACCCTGCAAATATCACATCATTAGAAATTTGTCGAGGATGATGATATAAAGGTGTGCAAGATTCATGCGGATGAGAACGTCGCAAATCCGCTTACTAAACCCTTATCACTGGCGAGTCGTGATGGTCATGCCTAAACATTAGGCATTAGATGTATTAGAGAATGTATGTAGTTTGCTTCTTGTCAGATGAATGGTTCATGAGTTGTAATACAAATTATTCATCAATAAAATCTCGAATTTTTATTACGTTATGGTTTAGAATTGAATAAACGTCTAAAAGGTTAGCACATCCAAAATGGAAAATCAGATGATGTCTCATTTATAAAACTCCATTAATAGAATTAGATGATGCTAGATCTAGATGATAGTCGGCGAATTGAAGCTCCTAATTGAATTATCATATTAGGGCAGTTACAATTTTACAACAATTACCATAAAGGATTGACTCGATGATCGAGGATCGTGGTAATAGTGGTATGAATTAAGATGTCATAATTAATCGAACACCCACCAAGCTGACTCGTAGTGAGGGTGCTTTGAGTTATGAATGTTATAAGAACTTTTTTTTTTATGAACGAATGTTATAAGAACTTTTTTTTATGAACGAATGTTATAAGAACTCCTGCTACTCATGAAAATTTCCTAAATCCTGAATTCATTGCATTTTTTACATAGCATGTTGTAACTTTGGTTGGTTGATTGACTCTCTCTAACATCTCTCTCTTTTCTCTTTAGCACCCAGCCGTTGGTTGCCCTCAGCCGGTGACTCACCGGCACTTCGTTGGAATCTCACCAGCTTGTACGGTGCACAATTTCGCCAAATAACTTTGCCGACATCACTCTACTCAGTGGACAGTTTCAGGCAGCAGTGTTCCTCCCCCGATTGTTTCTAGTGCTCGTGGCCATTTCTAGGTGTTGGCGGCTTGGCGCTGACCTCAACAGCCACGTCCGAGCAGCTCCGGCAAACCTTTACACTAGTTGGCGCACTTGTCAATGGTCGAAGGTAAAATAAAACATTATTAAATTTTATGAATAAATGAAAAATAAAATATTTTCAGTCCTGCCCCTAAGGTAAAATATAATGTATCCAACATTATTTTTTATTCTTGGTTCTTGCTCTGCCTAAGGCAAAATATGACTAAGACTATATTTTCGGTCACATATATTTTTATTTAATTATGAATAAAGGAGAAAATAGACAAGTTTGTTTTTTAAATATTTGGAGAGCATGATAATATATTAGTTGAAGGTATTGTTCTTTTGTGCAGTTAATATGATGTAAAATGGTGCGGTATGGTGAAATTGTGGAAAATGCGGTAAGGTATGGAATGGTATGGTTAAATTTGTAGAGAACGTGATTGTTATAGTAGGTGAGGATAGAGATAGAATGTGAAACTGTCAAAGGTATAAGAGAAAAGTGAGGAGATATATTGATGATGATTGTGATAAAATGTAGTATGGTATAGTATGGTTGTAATACCCCGGGTATGTGGTTAATGTGTGGCTTAAAAGGATGGAAATGACTACTTATATCACCAAGGTGCACCTTCTTTTATGGTAGCCCATCCATTGGGAACTCCTCAGTTAAGCGTGCTTGGTTGGGAGTAGTCAAAGGATGGGTGACCTCCTGGGAAGTTTTCCCAGGCAGCGTGTGAGCGAGGATGAATCACGCTGACGAAAGACTCGTGGTGATTTGTGGGGCCAGTCAACGATCCTTGAAGCGGTTATCGATAATGTCCGCGACCTGGGAGGCAGCCGGGGCGTTACAATGGTAAAATGTGGAAGAATATTGAGTGATATAATGAATTGTGGTATCACATCGCAGGTATAAAAGAACATGGGTGCCTAAGAAGACTATTTCCTTTATTCTTCTTTTTTCTATATTTTATTGTACAGACGAGAAAAGCAAGTTGTAAAATATAATCCTAGTCTAGTTGTATTTGCATACATTTTTTACTAATTAAAAACCTAGTTATGATATGTATGTCATGTTAGAATTTAGAGATGGGATTGATGCTTTGAGGCGTGAACGGGATCACTTTCTTTAAGACAAGATTTGCCCCTCATGTAAATTCGTGTCTCCAGGATACAACAAAGCTTCCTGGATTGACGTATATATAATCATCAATCCCCATGGCTGTCTGCAGATATCTATCCATTTGACAGGCTTTTGGATAAGAATAACGATTGTGGTAGCTATTAGAATCAACGACAAATTTTGTCAACTGCAAAGATATTATAAATAAAAAAGGAAAATAAAAGGCTTGGTTTATTATAGTTTGTTCCTTTGCTCCGAGCTCACGTCCCAAGTGCCAAGTGCGCCTAATAAGCGCCAAAAGCGCCTCTAGCGCCCTACAGCCCACGCCGCGCGCGTATGTGCGGTTCAATGCGAAGCGTTGAACCTTAACCCAAGCACATGTTAGCCTAGTCGATGGTTTATTTATTTGTAAGTCCATATAACTCTTTAACTTATAAAGAACTATAATATAACTTACTTTGTCCATGTGGGACATTAAATAAATAAAACCTATTTATATTTTCTAGAAGCTAGAGATTACATTATTCTATCCATGTGAGACCTTGATAGAAGTAACACATTAATTCCTTCATTAAATTCCACTAACTATTCAACATGTCATGTTGCAAGACAAGTAGACAACTCATCACAATCTTGTCTTTCTCTAAATTAAAATATCATTCAAGTTTCATGGTAAAGCAAAATAAAATATTTTCAGTCCTGCACCTATGGTAAAATAATTAAAGGTATGGAGCATTATTGTTCATTGTTGCTATGCCATGAGGCTGGACTTATTTTTAGCTTTATATATATTTATTTAATTATTAATAAAGGAGAAAATAGGCAAGTTGGTTTTTAAATATTTGGAGAACATGATTATGTTAAGAAGACTCTTTATTTTAGTCTTCTTGTTTACATTTTTATATGATACATAGTAGGTAAGCAGATAGTTTTTGCTAATTAAAAACAAAGGGATGATATGTATGTTTTGTTGCTAGACAACTCATCATTGTCTTTTCTTTTCTTTCTCAAAATTAAAATTTTTTAAATTTTCATGGACAAATATATATATATATATATATATATATATATATATATATATATATATATATATATATACACACACACGTGTGTGTGTGTGTGTTTGACCTTTGTTTTTAAAGATGGGTAAGATGTAAAAATTAAAGAAGAAGCCCTTCTTTCAACGATTTTCCAAGATTGTCATTTCACAATATTGAAAAAGTTTCTTAGGACATAACTTGATTCCACTCCATTGTGGATTGCAAAGAAAGATCTGATTTGGTAAGTCAATCCAACACCAACACCCTGCGATCCTGTCCAAACGGGATATAGAAGGGTCAGATTTAGTAGTCTTACTCCTAAATTTTACAATTTAAAGAAACTAATTCCAATTGACCAAGATTTAAAATCAATCGCTTCCTATAGCTCCATGGAAAAGAAGTAGACGAGGTTTAGCGAAACATTTTATTTCAGTCCATTACAATTTAAGTTGAAAAAATTAAATAATCTTTTTTAACCATCGAGAACATGAACATAATTTGACAAGTCAATCAACTAGCATATTTCAACCATGTATTTAGAGAAGGAAATATGACAAGCAAGTCAATCAACAGCCTAATTTCCTTCTCTGAGTACATGGTTGAAAGTTACATGGGCGCATGGGCGGATCTACATTGGGTCTAAGAATGTTCATAACCACCCTTAGTGCAAAAAAATTTGTGAAATTCTAATATGATTGGGAAAAAGATTTTCTTAGTTGGAACAAGTGGCTAACCTAAAAATAAAACCATACAAAAGTATAGCAGAGGTGACCAATTTTACAACAGCCAAAGCCCCAAAACATTACCAAATTATTTTAGAAAAAATGTAAGTCGATGAATTTGATATGTATATTTTAATATTTATCTCTCCCCACTGAAGGCATACAAATCAATTTGTCGGTATCCTAGTGCTGGCAGCTTAGGTCGCGGCCCCGTTTGGTGGTTTCCGGCGTGTTTCTATTTCCTTCTCCGCCTCTGAGGTGCGTTTTCTCCTTCTTTCCTGGGGGCCTTGCTGTTCTTGTTGGTGTCAATTGTGGGTGTGGGTTGTTGGTACTCAAAACATGGTGAATAATAGCCCTGTGTACACTCTTTTTGTTGATAACTTGCCTTGGTGTATGACCAATAACTGGTTGAGAACTCTGTTTAGAAATTTTGGTAGAGTTATTGATGCCTTTGTGCCTAGGAAAGTAAGGCGAGGTTCTATTGGTAGGTTTTCTTTTGTGAGATTTGGGTCTAGAATGGAGGCTGAGAAAGCTATCTTTTAGAGCAATGGAGCTTGGTTGTGTAATTTGCAGTTGATTGTCAGTTTTGCTAGATTCAAAAGGGTCCCACCTAGGAGATTACATGACGATTGTGATGTGGTACAGCCGAATGAGATGTCGTGGCCTTCGATGAATGATGCAGGCAATGGTGTTATGTCGCTGGATAAGGGGCAGTTGTTGAGACTCGAGGCAACAGGAGTCAAATGTAGCTCAAATTTGGAGTGGCTTGGTAGAAGCCTTGTGAATATTAGTATTGATTGCAATCACTCTGTCTCTAATTTAAACAAAGTTATCATGTCTAATGGTCTGAAAGGGGTCCTTATTAGACCCATGGGAGGGGCTCTATTTCTCTTAACCTTTGAGTCTATTGATCTCATGGATGTTGCGCTCAATGAATACTCGGATTGGCTTGGAAAATGGTTCAAGAGCATAACAAAATGGAGTGATTGTTATGTTTCTGAATAGTGCAAGGCTTGGTTATCCTGTGTTGGTCTTCCACTTCACCCGTGGTGCAAAGAGAACTTCTTGAAGATTAGTGGTTGCTGGGGTGATGTGCTGGCTATTGATTCTTCTGCTTTAAACTTGGATGCTTTTGATTCCTTCAAGGTCTGCTCATTACAAAACATCGATCTAGGATCGGTGGAGAAGTCCTTCTCGAGGTTGACCAGGTGTCCTTTTGTGTTAGTGTCCTTGAGGATAATGTGGGTGTGCAAGATGTTCAGTTTGTCTCGACCGGTCCTAACTATGGTTCCTCCTCTAGTAACTCAAGTAATAACCTTGTTATTGATGTTCATAGGGATGGTGGTGGGTTTGACCAGTACGCCCCTAGTGTTGGGTTTGATTACCCTGTTACCTCCATTGTTCCTGACTCCGGAAAGGTGGATAGGGGTATGACATCGCAGGGTGAGGTTGTTGACAAACAGGGGGTGTTGATCCATGATTCTGATGCGAATGAGGCCCCTATAGTTCATAAGGAGGGCGATGAGTTTCAGCAGTCTTTTGGGCCTGACCTTTCTCTTTCAATTTCAGGTCCTGAGTTTTCTCCCGGGTTTGAAGATTTTATCCCTAAAGAATTGAAGGTCTTGGCTAGGGCCAAGAGAAAAGAGAAGGCTAAAGTCAAGGCTTTCAGGCGGGACCACAGAAAGTTGAGCAAGTGTTATGTCATGCAATCCAAATCTTCAAACCGACCAAGCAAGAGTAAAGAAGATCCAAAGACGTCAAGCATCCGAAAGGTGGTTCGAAGGTGTTGAAAGCCAAGTCTTCTTCTATCGTTGGGAGCAACTCCACACCTTTTGATGATTTGATGGACCGGCTGACAGTTGACATGAGCAATAAAGGTGGTTTGAAAATATTACAAGACAGGGAGACGGCTATAAAAATGCTAAAGAAGAAAATATTGGATGAAGACAAGGGCTAAAGGGGTGGTTATCCCTGACGTATGGTTTGAGCTCAAGGCGGATTTGTGTGTTCATGTTTCGAGCCATGGTGTTTTTTTTGGTTTGATGCATTTGTTTTGCTGCTATTGGGTTGTTTTGGTGGTATCTTGGTTTAGCTTGTTGAGTCGGTTTTGATAATTGGTTCTGGTGTGGTCTTTTGTGTTTCTCTTGTTCCTTTTCTTGCGTGGTGTTGTTTGGTATCTTCTTTTGTGTGGGTGTTATTGGTGCTACGAAACTTGTTGTCGTTTTAGCTTTGGCTTCGGCTTTGGCTTCGGCCTCAATTATCGTAAAAAAAAAATATTCATCTCCAAATTTTTCACTGAATCTTTCTCTTCTATCTTTTCTCTTCCTCGTTTTTTCCCCCTCTAGATAGCCACTTTCACTATCAACACGTAGTCACTCTTGTTGTATGAGCTCCTACTAATTGTTTCAAAGGTGTACTGAGTAGATAATTTTAGAAGTGGGAAGCCATAAAATAGGGTTATTTGTATTTTGGACCTCGAAGTATAGGGGTATTTATTTTCTAATCCCACAGTTTTCATTGTTTATTTTTTGGACCTAAAGTTTATGGGCTGAATAAAAAAAAGGACCTTAATTTTGTAGATTGAAAAAAAAAGTTTGTATACTATTTTTCTTTTTCTTCCTATGTTTGAATTTATCTCCCGGTTAGCGCCAAGTTTCAGGACTAAGGTTAAAACTAATATTAAAGTTGTAATACACCTCTCTTATTCATGTCGTAACTACTTAGACACTGGATATTTCAGGGTTTAATGAGTTCCGACATGAATAAGAGAGGTGTATTATAGCTTCAATATCAGTTATACCTTATTTCTGAAGTTTGACGCTGATAGGGAGATAAATTCAAACATGAGAAGAAGAAAAAAAAAACAGTACACGAGCCTTTTTTTCAACCTACAAACTTTAAGGTTCTTTTTTATTCAACCCATAAACTTTAGGATCCAAAAAATAAACAATGAAAATCGTGGGACCAGAAAATAAATACTCCTATACTTCGTGGTCCAAAATGCAAAAAACCCACTTAAAATACTATCATAATTTGCAATGAAACTTTGAGTATTGAAAAATAATCATCACATAGGTTTGTGCAAACATGTGATAAATGTATTTCTCGTTATTCAAGTGCATGACTTAAAGCTAAAGGGGTTGTTGAAATATCTAGGCTTGAAACTGGCTATGAAGTACTTGTGTCTTAGTTCCAACTCTTTCAGTTTAAGTGTATAAATTTAAGATATAAATATCCAATTTGAAATTTTAATTTATTTGGTGGATATTTTAATATTGATGTGAAATTTTTTTGAACTTGTGAATATGTTGCTAAATATTTGTTTAAATGTTATTTTTATTTATTTAAAATTTATTTTTTTTTCAATTTTAAAAAAATGCTTATATAATAATAAATATATTAGACACTCCTAAGATGAATATTTAGACCGCCTGCTACTCACATTAATACATTTATTAGAAAAGTTATGAATATTGTGGACACTCCCAAGGGGACAAACGATTCCTTGAATTGATTGAATTAGAATCTTGTTACCTCCTCCTATCATAATACTTTGGTGGCCTATTTATCATTAATCCATTATGAAGCATCGTTGCTTCAAGTATTTGGTAGACTATTTATTATAGTTTTTTCCACTAAACTTTTTGATAAATACTACGTTCCCTCCCTTCTATATTATAGTCGTCTTTGGAAATTATTCAGTCAAACTTCAAAAAAATTGGTCATAAATTTCTTAATATATATAATGAGTTGTTAAATAAAATTAACCTAATTACATTAGTAACAAGAAATATTATCATAAAAGTATAATATTACAATTGTTAATAACATATTATGTAAGAAATTATAAATCAAAGTGTGTCATTGGAAACCGTGAAAGTCAAAATTATGACAATTAATATGTAACGGGGGAGTATTAATTATTAATTATAAAAGATCTTGTAATGTTTGGCTACGCCAACCATTTAAAATGGCATCCTAATTGAATGAACCTCATCTGATGGGTATATTTTAGGCGCTTTTTTTGTAAATTTAAACATTAAAAATTATAATTTTACACAATTTATATGTAAAATTATAGTTATAGAAGTTAATCATACTTTTTTTCAATTTAATATCTAAATATATGAGTTTTATACCAATACAAGACACTTTAAAGTGTCTTGCTCCAAAATTCATATAATTTTTGTATTGAACATAATGTGAGTCTTGGGGCACGACATCTTTTAAGTGTTTTTCCCTATCATTAAAACTATATTGTTATACATTATGTTGAAATAAAATGATATGATTGAGAATTCTATAATTATAATAATATTACATATAAATTGCGTAAAGTTATACTTTTATCCATTATTTTTTATATTTTCAAAAAATGTCTAAAGTAAGCGTAATGAACAGGTACGATGAGAAAAATTACTTTGGGCAACAAAAAAATTTGTTGCCTTAGTCTAATTTTTGTTGCCCTTTAACACAAATTGTCACGATTTGTTAGTTTTATCCTCGAAGCACAAAATTCGGACTACAAATTAGTAAAAATGGTAGTACAAGTTAGTTGTAGTGGGCAACAAATTTTTTTGTTGCCTTAGTAACTTTTGGCAACCATTTTTCTTTAAATTGTTGCCCAATCTATATGAATTGCAACAAATTTGTTACTACATATAATATATTTAACCACAAAATTATTTCGTTACCCTATTTTAAATTAATGCAATAATAATTTTTGTTGCCCAAACTACTCTAAATTTATTGCCCAAACATTTTTTTTTATTGTGAGGTTGATTCGATTAGGATATAATTTGTGTCGATTGATATAGCAAAGCAACTATATCTTCTTATAATTGATAATTAATAACTATAAACTAATGTAATTAAAAATACTAATGTAGGAAGGGACAAGACACTTGAGCTAAGAAATGTCCTGGGTTAGACACTTCCCTGTTGCTTTATACAGCTGGTTGTGGTATGGCGCGGTGCGGTGCGGTGGAATTGTGGTGGGTTTTGTTTTTAATAATTTGAAAAAGTTAATTGTGGCGGGTTGTGGTAAATTGTGGTAGATTGATATGTTGTGGTGGGTTATGATAAAGTGCGGTGTGTTATGACACCGCAACCAGCCAGCCGCACAAAAAAAAAAAAGGGCCCTATCGTTGAGATTTTTGTATTACGAAAATGACATGAGTATCATTGGCGCTCTCATTGTTTCCTTTTAACAACCGCAAATCATTTCACTTTGTCGTCATTGGCAGTGAAATTAAGCTCGAAAGAAGAGTAGTAGCCATGGATAATGAGCTCTACAGAGCAGCAGCGACAGGTGACACCAGTATTTTTGAAAAGGTCTCCGCGGATGATCGGGAGTATTTTCTCCGGCGAACCCCTACAGCTGAAAACAATATCATTCACATTTCAGTTCAACATGAACAAGCAGATTTTCTCAGAAAAGCTCTGTCGGAATTCCCCCAGCTGGTTTTCGAGAAAAATTCAACCGGGGAAACTCCCCTTCATTTTGCGGCTGAGACGGGCAATACAAGTATTCTGGAGCTGCTGCTTGCTTCACCTGCAAGTGGTGAATTTCGGCTCTGGAGAGAGCCGGATTCAAAGGGTAATACTCCTCTACATGTTGCGCTCATCTATGGCAAGCTTCAGTTTGCTGCTATGTTGGTGGAGATGGATCCTGAGCTAGCTAGCTATGTCAACGAATCCGAGGAGACACCACTTCATCTTGCCATTAAGTACAATGTCAAGGGTAAGTGTCCTAATTTGATAATCTGGGTCGAATATATAGGGGGAGTTTGGCTACAAGCTTTTTGGGTAGTTTTTTGCTTTTTGAATAGCTTTTAGCTTTTTAACCAAGGTTAAAAAGCTACTTGAGGTGTTTGGTAAGTAGCTTTTTGTATTAGCTTTTTGGACCCAAAAAGCTAGTTTTCAAAAAGCTAGTTGATGAAGCTTTTTGAGGTAGCTTTTCACAGAAAGCTACTTTACCAAACACTTTTCCTGCAATCAGCTAATCCAAACACCTAAAATCAAACAGCTAATCCAAAAGCCTATCACCAATGTACCTACAAGCTACCATCGCCTATCAAATAAGGCCATAGTTGATTGATTAACTTTTAAAAACAAATGCGAGCTACTAATTTACAGACGGGTGATTGATAAGTGTCTTACCCCAAGACACTGTTTAAATGTCTTCTCCTTTATGAAATCAATACTTATTATCGTTTTTAACTCCAATTTTTTTAACAAATACTATTAATTATCAATTATAAGAAGCTTGGAATGTGTTGGCTACGCCAATAATTAAAATTGACACCCTAACGAATGAACCTCATCCGTTAGGCATATTTTAGACGTCTTTTTGTAAATTTTAAAAAATATCGATAAATGTGTGATTTTGTTCAATTTATGTATATTATTATAGTTATAGAAGTCAATCATGTAACTTTTTTCCAATTTAATTTATAAATATATAGATTTTCTATAGTGACAAGACACATAATATGTGTCTTGCACAAGACTTTTATCATTTTCCTTTACAGATAGAGATTACAAGAGTAAATTACATTTATCCTACCTGTCATTTGTGGTAATCATTTTTGCACACCCGATATTTGTGAAATAATTTTCACCTTACCTGACATTAAGTGAAAGTGATTTTTAGTGAAAAAATCCGGTAATTCTCATCGGAAATGAGAAAAATACAATAACGCCCCTATATGACTGTGTAAATATACTATGTTGCCAATAATATTGAGAATGAAATGACTTAAATGACTATTTCATTGTTCTGTATGAAAAAAGGTGTATCGAAACTCTAAATAGACCAACAATCGATTCCTCTTACACTCCTCTTCTTCAACACTCCTCTATTAATGTCATATATGAATTAATATTAAGGGTAAAAATGTAAATTCATATTTAATTGAAAGTCATATGAATTAATACTAAGGGTAAAAAAGTCAATTCATATTTATCTTTTTAATGTTACGCCGAAAAATCCAACAAAAATCAATCATAAACTGATAAAATATCTTAGGAGGTTTAAATTTATGCACTCTTAAGGTCAGTTAAGGTGGAAATTATTTCACAAACGTCGGGTGTGCAAAAATTATTACCACAAATGTCAGGTAGGGTAAATATAATTTACTCAAGATTACAATTGATATAGGTTTTAATAATGGTATCTCTCTTTGGATATCACTAAGAGTCGTGGGACGAATTTACTTTCCTTAAGAATTATTTACTATATTGTAAATGTTCAAAGAGATAAAACTTAACCCTTAACCCACTCAGGAAACTTGTTTTTCACTTGATACATTGTCGTGTTCTTTTTTGCGGTTGGCAAACTGCGGTACCACAGCATACCGCTTTCTAATGACGGTAATTTCATATTATAACTCATTGTAATTTGTGAGTAATTAACGGTCAAAATTTTGTCAAAGTGTCAATTAATTTGGGACGGAGGGAGTATGTACTAATGTCTTTTGAATATATTTTGGAAATCAGATGATCAGAAGTCCATTCTACATGCAATGAGACAAGTAACGTCCATTGTGGGGGCAAATATCGTCATCCAATCTCCTCCTAAAGAGAGCTCTGAAACTATAATAAAAACATTACTCAAGATAAATAGCAATGCTGCATGTTTGCAAGATTCAGAGGGCTTGACTCCTCTTCTTAGAGCGGCATCATTGAAGCCACCTTACGTATCCGCAATTCGATCGATAATTGAACGCTGTCCACAGTCGGTTCAAGTACGGGGTCCTTCAAACAGGAATATGTTGCACCTTCTAAATGAGTTCACATATCCTAAAGACTATGACTACTTATTTTCCCTCCCAGAGATTCACAGCTTGAAAAATCAACAAGACTCAGATGGGAACACGCCTGCGCATGTAGCGATTGAGAATCAAAGAGTTTCTGTGGTGCTACTACTGCTTCGATTATCCGCCAACTTTGCTGTAAAAAATAAACAAGGTCGCTCTGCTGCAGACTTGCTTCTACAAAGTGATGAGTTTCGCAATCTCCTCAATGCTAATAAGGTGTGACCCTACTACCCTTCTTTTTTCAACCATTTTGGTGTTGTTAGGAAAAATGGGATTGATGATCACTATCTTTGAGACAAGATGGGTCCCTTATGCAAATTCGTGTCTCCAGGATACAACAAAGCTCCTGAATTGACATATACATATATATTCAATCCTCCTGTTGAGCAGTTCTAGATGGACAAGGATGATGATGCTGTTACAATGCTTTTGGACAGGATTGAAACTGTTTCAAAAGAAAATCCTAAAATAATACTAATAATAAATAAATGTTATTTAGTTGTCTGCTCCTAAGGCATGTAAGTGTCAAGTGCGCCTAATAAGCGCCCTACAGCCCACGTCGCGCGTGTGGGTGCGTGTGCAGTTCAATGCGTAACATTGAACCTTAACCTAAACACAGACCAACCTAGCCCAGAGTTTATTTACTTATAAATTTATATGACTTCTTAACTTATAAAGAGCCATAGGTTATTTTATTTTCCCCATGTGGGACAATAAATAGAAAACTTATTTATATTCTCTAGGAGCTAAAGACAACCATATTCTATTCATGTGGGACATTTGATAGAATCAATACATTTATTTCCTTATTATCTTTCACTAACTATTCAACAGGTGCAGCTGCAATATATGTGGGGGGGGGGGGGGGGATCATGCCCCTCTTTGTTCAATGGGCACACCCCATATGATCAGCATGAATGACATTGAGAAGGGTCATCTAAGTACATTAAGGGCTATTTGGTGAGCATAAAGGAATACAGTGGGGGAGAAATGAGTTCTAATTACAATACTATTTTTTTTTTTTGTTTAGTGAACATATTCTAGATTGAAATTGCGATCCCATTGGATTTGTTATCTTTTCAAAATGGGAGGATTAGAAACCTCTCAAATTTGGGGAAATAGACTATCCAGTCTATCCTTTTTCTTCCATAATAATAATAATAACAATAACAATAAAAATAACAATAACAATAACAACAATAACAACAACAACAACAACAACAACAATAATAATAATAATAATAATAATAAATGTAAATATTAATAATTTTTAATTTTTAATTTTTATAAAGTCAAATTGTTGAGTTGCATCAAGTAAATGACAGACTTGTTGTGTATTACACAAAATTGAAGAAACTATGGGATGAGATGGTTAAAATAAAACACATAAACATCGAAATGTTTAGAAGTGATAATGAGACTGAATTTCTTTCTTAACCAAACAGGCAAAAGATCTCTTTGATAGGAAACGCACTATACATCAACCATTTATTGTTAAAACTCCCCAACAAAACGGGGCAGCGATGATGATGTCTTGTATCTCAGACATGATGCTTCGAATGTCCGGGAGTACCATCAAAGCATTGTATTTATTGTGTCTCAAATTAACCCTTGTTCCCTCTTTAGCATATCTAACTAGGTAGTACGTAGTCGTTGATTTTCTTATCTTTTCTGGCTGTTTCTTCTTGTTGTTGTTGTTCTTCTTGCTGTTGGTTTGTTTCTGCTGTTTTTGCTGTTTTCTATGGACTTTTTGTTTCTAGCCTTTATGGCTTCCAACTATCGGAAAAAAAAAATCTAACTAGGTAATATTCAACCTTGCAGGGAACTAAAACAGTCTGGATCCCATGTAGAAGGATATCAGGCGAGACGGAAAGGCTAGACGAGTTGTTGGGAACCTTAATTGGCGGCGGTTTACTTCCTTATCACAAGCGCGCTACTGAGGAACATTCAAAATCTGACGAAGCTCGTGATAGGTACAGGGATAAACTAAAGAGAATGTTTTTTCGCGACAACAGTGGAAACATCCTTCATGGTCTATTCAAGATGATGCTAGCCCTGAATTGCACTGATATATATGCAGAAAAGGTTGTTCAAGATTTCATTGACGAAATTTTGACAAGTCATCCCTTTCGCATTTGCGAAACTGATAGATCTGGAGATACCCCTCTTCATTGCAGTGCACGTCTGAATCTCGAATTCATTATTTCGAACTCGTTAAAGACATTCCATAGCTATTTTGCAAACATTAAAGAAAAAACATATGGCGAAAATATTTATTTACCGCCTTGGCAGATGAAAAATAAGGATGGGAATACACCTCTGCACGTACTTATGCTCACTGAGACGCCAGATATTGGATGTATTGTTGAATTTCTTAAACTGGATCCTACATTGGTGAACTCTCAAAACAACGATTTGGAAACACCTCTACATTTGCTATCTCGAGGTAATGAACCTGAACTACACACACAAAGACTTCTTCTTGTTCAATATTGTATTACGGGTTTTTTGTATTTTGAACCCTGAACTTTAGGGTATTTATTTTTTAAACCCTTAGTTTTTCAATTTTAATTTTTTGGACCCTATAGTTTGTATGTTGAAAAAAAAGACCTTAAAGTTTGTGGGCTGAAAAAAAAATTGTTTACCGTTTTCCTTTTTTCTTTCCATGTTTGAATTCTTCTCCTGATTGGCGTCAAACTTCATGACTAAGGTTTAAACTGATATTAAAGTTATAATAAATCTCTCTTATTCATGTTGGAGTTACTTAAACCCCTGTACTCAGGGGTGTAAGTAGCCCTGACATGAATAAGAGAGGAGTATATTGTAGCTTCAATATCATTTTTAACCATAGTCCTGAAGTTTAACGTCAATCGGAATATAAATTCAAACATGAGAGTAGGAGTGGAAATGAGCCAGGCCGGCTCGACAAAAAGCTTGCATAACTTAGCTCGAGATCAGCTCTTATTTTCAGAAGAGACCGTAATTGCATGTAGGCCTCGTTCTTTTATGCAGTGTGGTATATTGCACCGCACTCTTTAATTTTTCACCACATCACAATTACTAGTATATTTTTTCATTTTTCTTTCTCCTCACTTTTCTCCTCTACTTTCCACATTTTCTCTCAACGTACCCATCTACCACATGCAACTTTTACCACAACTCACCATACATTTTCAAATTCCACCGCACTGTAACCAACCGCACCGCATAAAAGAACGGGGCATTAGGTAATTACATGTTGCCATGGGCGGACCAGGGGCATTGCCGACCACCATTAACCCAGGAAAAAATACAATAATTTAGTATAATTTAAAATAAAAATTATGGATTTTATGTTTATTATATAAAATAACAGTATATTGGCCACCCCTGATCAGAAGGTCAAGATCCGCCACTACAGCGCTATTGCTTGCCTTTTTCCCCTACAGCTTTTCCCCTAACTCTCTATTTCCAACAAATGCAGTGTATGACAATAGCTCGACGCATCCCTTCAAGGACTTCCCGAGCATCCCTAACGCGTACCTTGGGCGTGAGGTTCGCGACAAGGATAAGCTGACGCCTCTATTAAGAGCTGCCAAAGCTTATAATCTTCCTGCAGTTAGCCTACTCTACAAAACATGCCATGGACCAGCAATTACTGCCACCACAGACGAGGGCCAAACGTTCTGGCATATGCTTGCATGCCACCCATATAATGACTCGCATTATGCGATTCGAGCTCTAGAATCTTTCATAAGCAGTTTCGACGACCCACGACTCCGTGATCATGACGAGTATGCCGGCGGTCTTATGCATGAGGACAACTATGGGAACACAGCCCTGCATTTAGCCCTTCAGAAACGCAACTTTCGATTGGCTCAGTTTTTGTTTGAACGTAGTCAGCGATATTCTAAGCTAGTTTCGAAGACTACTATGAGGATGTCGGACAACAAAAGGGGTCAGAGTCAGAGTGCAGTATGCTTGCCTAAGGTAACCCAAGAGTAAATTACATTTACCCTATCTGACATTTGTGGTGGTAATTTTTGCACACTTAACATTTATGAAATAATTTTCACATTACCTGACATTAAGGGTCTGTCAAATTCATGGGTAAAAAACAGTTTGGTAAAAGTTAAATTTTGGTAATTTTCGATAATTTTTGGTAACTTTTGGTAAATTATGGTAAGTTTTGGTAAATTGATGCCAATATATCAAAATTAAATTTTTTTTTGAGCTTGGTAATTTTTGGTAAGTTTTGATAAATTTAGGTAAAAACTGGTAAATTTGGGTAAGTTGACTTACCCATGAATTTGACAGGGCTAAAATGTTCATAAATTTGAACCTCCTAAGATATTTTATAATTGATTTTTGTTGGATTTTCCGGCATAACATTAAAAAGATAAATATGAATCGATTTTTTTACCCTTGATATTAATTCATATGACTTTCAATTAAATATGAATTGACGTTTTTACCCTTAATGTTAATTCATATGACATTAACAAAGGAGTGTTGAAGAAGAGGAGTGTGAGAGGAATCGAATGTTGGTGTTTTCTATTTGGAGTTTCGACACACCTTTTTCCATACAAAACAATGAAATGGTCATTTAAGTCATTTCCTTCTCAATATTATGGGCAGCATAGTATATTCACATAGTCATATAGAGACATTATTGTATTTTCTCATTTCTGATGAGAAGTAATCGGATTTTGCCACTAAAAATCACTTTCACTTAATGTCAGGTAAGGTGAAAATTATTTCACAAATGTCGTATGTGCAAAAATTATTACCACAAATGTCATGTAGGGTAAATGTAATTTACTCTGTAACCTAACCCCCCACCCTGCTGCTGTTAATATGAACACAGAACACTCGTCAAAATGTTTTTATGTTCTGACGCACAGTTTGAAAATTTGATGATGGGGAGCAATAACATGGTGAGAATGTTGGGTTATCGAAGCTTAAGTGGCGTGCCTTCTACAATGGTGAAAGACCACATTAGCACAATCGGCATTGTGGCCGCTCTTCTTGCAACAATCACATTCACCGCAGCATTCACTGTTCCGGGGGGATTGAACGGTGACAAATTAGGAACCCCCATTTTTATGCAAAAGGTTGCATTTCAAATATTCATGGTGTCAGACATCATAGCAATGTGCCTGTCTATGATGGTCCTATTTTGCCTGCTGTCGGTCATGACTATGAACAACAAGAAAGAATCAGTGGTGCTTCTAGAGATCACCATCCACTTGCTTCGGCAGTCATTTTATGCAACGCTCTTGGCATTCATGACGGGGCTTTATGTGACCACCTTCTCTGTTGAAAAATGGATTTGCCATCTTCGCTTGTGTGGTCTGTTCTCTTCCCATCGTTATGCATAGAAGTTTCGTCGCCATTTCCACGCCAGGTTTCATCAAAACACTTTCGGTCCAACAGCGAATTACTTATTTGCTTAGCAAAGTCACCTCCTTGTATGGTGATTATATAAATTTGCTATTTTGTGGAGTTCCCAGAAAAGTAATCGAAGAGTGTTTTCCTGATAATCCTGACACGTTAGACCAAGACATCCATAGTACAAAGGATGCCTGGTTGTATGACTCGGAAGACGATCAAAGTGAAGCAGTGCCTTCCACATCAGCATCATTGCATGACCGTGGACATGCTAAGGCTGAAGCGACGACATCAGTCTCATTCGAGATTGAGTCATATCAGCCTACGAAGGGCATGGAACCGAGCATTTCCAAAGAACAAGGTTCTACCTCGACAAGCGTCCACTGATGGCAAATACTCAGATTACGCCATCCTTGCCGGACCCTTGATGATGATATCTGTTGAACATCCGACCAACAATGATGCTTTGAATGTTATGGAAGATTGCTCAGACTCAATTCATGGAGCAAGCACCGTATAGTGTCGATTGCTTTTGGTTTTTGCCAGTCTAATAAATCCGTCACCCTACGTTTGATGTATTAAGTGGGGCTAAACATCTCTATTTGTCATGGTTGATTGTTTCGCGTATAATGCTTTGCTTTTGGGACACCTCCCCTTAAGAATTTGGACTACAATTACACATAAATCTTGATATCTAATGTTCAAATATGGTTGTCCGATTGTCCAAGAACTTGCACCAGTCCGCTATGGCTGTAAATTTCACACGTCCCATTCCAGAAGGCTCGAACCTGGGATCGTGTTCCAACTTGGACAGATTTTCACCATGTCTGATTCTTCTTTTGAGCCTGACCATAATTATGTGAGCGCCTAGTACTTGAAATTTTAAGCTGCTTAAATTTATCACGTAATTAAGTTAGTAGTATCTGTAATTGTCTCAATGTAGCCTGTATATTATGCATTGGTTGATTGTATTTGTTTTTTGGATAATAGTCCATAAAACAAATTCTAAATAACTAGCAAAATAGATAGAGCAGGTAAAGAAACTGCACTCTAATCAGCTAATCGAAGACATCAGTATTTGTGAGGCATTTGATCCAAATTTATTAACCAAAGAGACCAGGAAGCAATCCCACCACCGTGAGAATTTGACTCTCCTTTAAGATTAATTTTCGATATGAACTTAAAATTTGTCTAAAAGAGATGCTGGAACAGAAAGTGTATGAAATTACAGATTATCTACCATGATGCCCAGGTGTAGCGTCAAATGAACATAAAACCTAATTGGCAACATTTCCACTCTCCTTTTGAATCCCTTGTATTCTAATTTCTAAAGACTAAAAATGAACGATGTATACAAAAAACAATGTACGAAGAAAATGTACAAACTCAATCCACACAGGGATGGTTCATCTGAAATCAAGCCATTGCTAAGCTAAAACCCTTTATAATAGTAGATGTTACAGCCAGCCAGTCACCATGACAAAAATTTCGCAACTCTTAAAGAGATAGGAACTATGCAAATGGGCAAAGCGAGCGTCAGTGCCACAATACATGTATTTCCAGATTTAACAAGGGGAGCGCGGGGATCATTTCCAGATACAACAAAGATCAAAACTAAAATATCAAGTTTCACAGATGTTACCCACTTTTGTAACTCAAGATAAATCAATGCTAAAAGCAAGTTTTTACAGAGGCGACGCCTACTCAGACCATACCTCCACGTCAGCCCATGCATCGACATCGGACCAGAGTATCGCATCAATCCTCTTGCTATCTCCTATTGCTCTGTACAAACCAACCTCCCCTAATATCCCTGGGGAGAAGGCGGGAAACCTGAGTTTTCGTGTGTATTCTCCTGTATGAACCACAAGACAACATTCAACCCCTTCCCCCCTTTTCCCTGATCATATAGCTGACTTGTTTGTTTTGTGGAGGTAGAGCTTTCTTTGGAAAACCATTATAACAAGCGGGTGTTTGGCACATGATAAATAAATCGACTTCCGGCAAAATGTATACCTGGTGGATTTTCAACTCAAGATCCATTTACCGCCATCTCTGGTGAGGATTTTGATTGCAAGTGTGGAAGCTCTTCCCCTTCTAATTGTCCATTCTCTCGTGTTTTTGATGATGCTTCTGAACAGCTTTGAGATGCAACCTTCTCATCTTCACCACAATGCTCCTCTTCTGTTCTGTCGTTGTCTTCGCATCGACTTGTAACAACCTCTGCTTCTTTCTCTTGATGATTGTCTTTGTCAGGAGTCTGCTTTGCATTCGAGGGATTGGCGGCACTGTGTATGATACTTGCAGCTTTCTTGGTAGGCAGAACAGCCTGGCTCAAAGTTGAGCACAAAGCAGCAAAAACGCTCTCCTTTGATTTTGGACCTTTATCAAGCCGTTGCCGTTTGGCAAGCCCAGGCTCCTCTTTCGAAACCATCTTTCTTCTGGCACTAAGAGTTTCCAAAGAACCTTCTTCATCGGCATCTGAGGCATCCGCTTTTCTTTTAGGAGGTGGTTTGTAGTCTTCATCGTCCTCGTCGTCATCATAATCCACTAATCCCCCCGGCCTTGAACTGCAAATTAGCATTGAATTATAAATTTATAGCTCAAGCAGACAAGTAACGACACAGGATTAGGCGGCAAACAAAGGTTGCTAGCAAAGCAATTCTACCTTGGTGTTTGGCAATTAGGAGTAGAACCATTGGAGGCAGCAGGAGCTGCTTGCACTCTTCGGCTTTCTGACATGGATGCTGATGCTGAATCCTCCTCATCACTAATAATCATTCAAAACCATAGAAATTTAGGGACAGAATATGGTCTATCACATCAGGTATCAAGGGACATGAGTAGAATGTGTACCTATCCTCATTGAAGTAGTCTTCCTCATCTTTGTCCAGTCCACGCTCCTCCCCTCGCTTTCTAGGGTCTACGGTAATTGTAGATTTTGCCCCAATGATCTCCAAAGACTGCATATTCTCATCATATCAGATACTACTTGTGCTGAAATTAAAAGCATGAGACCATAGATTGACAATAATTGAGAGACGCACCTGTTCATATTTAACTTTCAGAGACTGAATAGAACCCAGGTTCTCAAACTTGCCCAACTGATTCCAGAAAGTCTCAACGATATACTTCAGTAGGGACTTCACGTTTTCCTGCATGAAATTTCATAACTTGCTGCTAAGATTCAACTCTTTAAACTCGCACGAGGAAACACACAGGTATCAAAGAAAGTAGTGAGCACCTTACGGATGTACTCAAAGAGCTCAAGAACTGCAGAATTGAGCAAGTTATAACGGTCCCCGTTTGCCATAAACACATCAATAATAGGCTTGAGAAGGTTCCGCTTGATGATGTAACTATGAACATTTTCATCCTGCCAAATGCAACAAATGTCTAACACTGGATGTTCACAGGGAAACATGGGAAGTGCTAGATACAATACTAATAAAAAATAAAATAAAATAAAAAGCTACGACTTGATTTTGAATACCAAAATCAAGAGAGAGCAGACAATATTGCCATTACCATAGAAACTAAAAAGCCACCAAGCCTAACACGTTCTTAAATTCCAAAAGATCTAGTCATACCAACTCATCACAAGACTGAACCCTGACCTAAGGGAGTGTAAATTGGATCATAAGCAGTTCTAAAAGATTATGTGAAGAACCTTATGCATACACCTAACATCAAATACTCAATTTTGACCAACCAGACACATTTTACAGCACTTTTACATCATTCCTTAAGGATTCAAACTGTAAGTCTACTACTACTCTTACACAAGTGACCACCAAACATGCTCACTGCAGACTAGCATGCAGATTATCCCCTTCTGCTATGTTCATGCTTGCATAAACACAATCACACGACAAAAACAACATAAGGTACAGCATTACACTTAGGAAAAGTCTAGCAAATTCAAACAAATTACAAACAACAGTGATAATTGACTTGAAAAGGAAGAGGAGGCATACGCAAAGAAACTAGACAATTGGCGAAGTTACAAACATTTGAAGCTTGTCTAAAAGAACAAGGAGAAAAAACAAGAATAATGCTCTGTCCTCACTTTTTAACAACTAAATTGCTTGTTCATAATTATCAATTCCAAGAGAGAAAAGAAAAGATGGTGGTGCAAGAATATAAGCTTAAAAGCACTTACATTACGAGAAATAACAGTGCGGACAAATCTCACAGCAGCAACCACTAGGTATTTTTCTCTTCTACGTGTCAAAAACAAAACTTTGTCCAACAAATTATTGAGCAGGAAGTTGCACCTGCAGCACACAAGCAAGTATGAGACATCATAATCAGACCAGCCATTGCTACAGTGAATGAAAAGTGATGTGAAGATGAATACATACTTTATTCTATACGGATGATGTACGACACAAAAGCACAACAATTCACAGATGTTAATTAGAATCTCTGGCTTTGTGTTCTTCTGCATATTGGGATTCCCCGCTGTAGGTTGAACAAGACTACTGCCTCCTGGGCATGAAGATGTTATGACATCAATTAATTGCCCCAAATGCCTCTCATAGAAAACCTCAATGATAGTATCTCTCTGCATTACAACACATCACATCATTACTAGCAAAATAAAATCACAAGCAAAGTTGCAGAGCATGAAAAACTTATATCTTAAGCAACCTTTAGATGCAAACTATTTGTTGGACAACTCAGAAAATATTGCCAAATTGACATCCGTAAATGGAAAGTGACAACTACAAACATAAATTGATCCCACACAGAGTTAATGCAGAAGCAAAGTTACACAAATTGAGCAACTGTTTCAAATTATAAAAATAACGTAAAAAGTAACACGCTCAGAGCAATGATCACGCCCCGAGGATGTAAAGAAATTAAGTTATGTCCAGATAGGTTACCCTGTGCCCGCACTAAAATCAACATCTTTGGTTTATCCATGGCAGGTTCTGCTATTGAATTACTACTGAAGCCTTTATATTGCAAATACTGGTGAATAGAAAGAAGCCATGAAAAACACTACGAATAATTGCATCCTCAATAGACAGATGAATAGTGTAAGGTTCCATCACCACTCCTGACTCAGATACAGTTCAAGATTCATATGACCAAGACCAAGGACTTAATGGCCGATGAGGCAACTCCGAGATAACAAGGAGCAATGTTGCCTCAAGTTGGGTACACGGTTGGAAATAGTACATAATTAGTTATTCAAGCAGAAATCGATAGATTACACTCTTGAAAGAATGTAATTTGGAAAGGAATACCCATGGAAAAAGCCAGACATCAACAACCTTTTGCCTATTTGTTATGCACAATAAATGACCTTACATAGACAAGTCATCACCCATCTAACTTATACATTCAACAAACTTCATATGGATCAAACAAAGTGCTTCAGCACATGTTATACAACTACAACAACAACAAACTCCCACGGGAAACACGTTTGTGTGCAGTCTAGGGGATGTAAATACGGATTGACTTCAGCACATGCTGTAAGACTCATATTTCTAAGAAAACTGAGAGACAATTGATCAATTCGAGTATGTAATATGGATTGAATTCAGGTTTAACTAAAACATAATAATAAGTGAATCGAACATACATACCTGTGACCCTGATAGTGTGTATGAATCTAGCAGAGTCCGAAGGATCTCGAGAAATTGACAATGCATGTCATCCCCGAAATCCGTAAGCATACCTTGTACCTGACATTTTGAAAGCGAGTTTATCAATGAGCTATGACCTTGTAAACCATGAGCTATGACCTTGTAAACTCTAAGAAGCATTAAATCCATATAGTCAATAGGACCAAGTTTCTCAGAGTGCATACCAGAAGACCAAGAAGCTGAGTCCCTTCAGGACGGACAACATAAGAACGCAAAAGGTTTGGATCTTGATTCAAGAAAAGTATAAGGATGTCTGTCCTGCATCCATCATAAAGACGTGTCAGTTCTGAATCATCAGACTCATAAAAGAGATGGGATTTTAGCAGACAAGAAAACCAAAAAAGCACCTTATCATAACCAGATAGCTAGAGAATAATTATAATAGATACAAAATCAGCACTGATCCACAAATTTCAGAAGACACCCCAAGCTATAATCTTACATCCCATGTGTTTCATGATCAGGCAACATCATTCAGCAATATTGATTTCACATCACAAAAGTTGTAAGATTATCATGGTGTACATAGTAACAACTTAAAAACTGACGATATCACTACCCAGTTAACACAAGCCGCTTGTCTTCACTCTGCAAAATGTCACTGATGATGTCAAAAAGTCCTTCATTCACAAGATCCCTGAAAATATATTGGACAAAAAGGAATAAGATCAATTACTCAATAAAAGATATCAGCTAAACACGTCGCAAGCCAAGAACACTCAAATTCACTTGTACACAAAGTCAATTCATGCAATGGTAAATAATGACACAGGCTGCCTAAGTGAGACAAACTGAGTAAAAGTCAAAAGTACTGTACCTAAAGAGCCGAAGCTGCTGCCCAATCTGGAGACTCTTACTCAAACTGCAGAACTCGTGCAAAAAATATACCTACATTCATAGCATAAAGAGGGTCAACTATATAATTATGAACATCTCAACACTTCACAGCTTAAACTGCTGAGGAGTTTTATTGTCAAATAGTCACCACCCTCCAGCCAATATTACAACAAAAAAAGAACATTGCTTCTCTAAGTTCAAGGACAAGGTTATAGAAGTAGCTAACTAGTAGATAGTAAACACGTCCGGAAAAGAAAAGGGACTGAGCTCACCAAATTTTTCTTCGACTCAGCTGAAATGCTAGATGATTTCAGCCTTGAAAACAATTCTTGGATGAAAGTACTGTCTTCCTTTAATAGAGATACTACCTGCAAGAAGAGAACGAGCTATTCACTCATGATGAAAGATAAAGGCAAAGACAATCACATAACATACACACACAATTAAAAACAATACAACCACAACACCATTAAGAACAATAACTTGGAAAAATACCACCACATGCAATAAACGTAAGCAATAAAATATAATTACTTACAACACCATTATTTGCATGTACTATAGAATTCAAACTAGCAACAGTCGCATCATCCAATACTCTGGGCAAGATGACATCCTGAAAGAAAGTTTCAAGGTAAGCTAAAGATTCTTTTTGAGTAGTGTATATAGCACAAGCAAAGAACCAAGATCATTCAAATTTCAACCTTCAGGTAACCGATTCTGTATGTCTGGTGAATCTTTGACAAAACCATGGGATCTTTGATTGGTATCGCCTACACAATTAAAATTAAACCCAGAAACAAAAATGTATAAGACAGCTTTAACTACGAAGTCACAAATTAAAAGCAATTTCAGGAGGGCCATATTATTTACTTTGCATGGTTACATGAACCAAACTTCAATAAAGAAAGAAGTAAAGAGCATGGAAAGCAACTTACCTCCTTAAAAACCACGTGTTCCTTCAAATAATCGCGGTGTCGAACATGAGAACCCTCAGGATCATCTGCACACAAAACACACTGAAATCAATGACCAACCCTTGAAGTAGTAGAACAGGGCAAAGACATCAGCCACCTCAAAGATGTAAAAGAGGTGAGTAACCAATAAACAAAAAATATTCCAACAACCAATCATAAATATTTTGCTGATCAACCAAAGAAACACGTGCATTATCAATGCTTAGAACCTTGGACAACCTATCCGGTCCAGTACAAAGTAAATTTGATGGAGCCCTCAAGTCAAAAAGAACTCCAAGCAGCACAACAGACACAAAGAACCATCAAACAGCTCAGTGCTTTTTCCACTAACCAGGCCCTCTATCAGAGGAGAAATTTTATAAACAATCTGACTTCAAGGAAACAAAGACACTCAATAGTGTTATTAGCTTCAAAAGGAACACAAAGAATGAAGTGAAATCAGAAGTGTATAACTGCTGGCACAAGAAATATAGCACACAAATGCGCTTATGGTTAGACAGTAAATTTCTGCAAACCAGAGAACTAGGCTGCCTACAACACCAGGTAACAGCTTAAGTATTTAGAAAGAGAACTTCCCCAACATGGCATGGTAATCATAATGCATAGCAGCAAGTTTGCAATCACCCTATATACATCACATGCACCAAGCACCTCAAAATGCAGTAACAATGGACAAATGAGCCAGCACTTAGATTACTACACATATAACTACCGAACATGAATAATCCACCGGTAATCGGCACAGAATTTTGTGCAACAAAGAGTTGAAGTTATTTAAGTAAAGAAAGTGAATTGTTAATACACCCTATTTTTCAAGTGGAGTGGAGGGTCAGTGAAAACATCAAACATAGATAGGGTAGCAAAAAAACTTCATATGATATGACATTTCACGATGTTTCAGAAAAGGCATGTGACAACACAGGGCATAAACTAAGATGACAAATAAACTTACACTCGAGGCACCCAATGATGTCCATGATTAGCTCATCTCCAAAAATCCTTTCAAAGATCTGCGCACTGTTAAGCATTACTGCAGGCAACCACCACAAAATCGCATTACACTCACAGCAAAGCACAACTCAGTATCATCAGTGTATCAACAAGAGTTGTGTCAGGATAATGGAGAGAGACTCACTGATTCCCTTGACTATTTTGTAGATTATGTGAAGACTGTCGAGATTTTCAAGGTCCTCACAAATTCTAAACAAATTCATCAACTTCTGGAAAAACTCTTGCTGTAAGAAACCAAAAGTACAAGTAAGAAAGCAATTGGGGTCCATCAATTAAAAAACAGCATGCCGCACAGCATATTCAACTTGATATCAAACCAGCAACTATAAACAATCAAATGTACAGTGGATGCTGCACATCAACAACAAATGATTCTTGAGTTCTTTGGAGTGAAGATTTCCTGTGTGAGTAGACTCAGTTTAATTAATAGCATTCAAGATGTTTAAAGGAGACCCCTGCTGAGTAGAATTAAGGCTCAAGTTCAGGTATTCAAAATGCGGTTTGAGTTGCAATTACAGTTTCTATCACAGAAATCGCTCAAATGCAACCAGTTGCATAATGTGGTTGAACCAGTGCAAAAATACGGTTGGCCAAGTGTAAACCTTTCCCATCCAGACGTTTTGCCATGGATCTAATACATTTTGAATCCATGAAGTTCATCACATGAAATCAACTGTACTCAAAGCTATCAACCCCTCATTTTGAGAAGAACCTATGGGAATCCAACAAATATGATAGTCCCTTCCCTTAAAAGCTCCCCAGTTTGCCTAAGCTACCCTTATCTACTCCTTCTCTTATCGATAAAACATAACCATAGCTTGCAAGCACACAAAAACCAACGCGTTCTCTCTTCACGTTTCTGTGAATTATAGTCTACCTCCCTGGAGCCATCCCTCCAATATCCTCTCAGTCTTGCAAATAGTTTTTTTTTTTTTTTACGGGACTTGAGGCAAAGATAGCAAACCAGTAGGTTATTCGAGGCTTTTACGTTCCAATTTCCATATTTGTTTTGCAAGTAATCAAAAGAGTAAAAGAGATATTCATGGATACCAAGGGGATGTCAAACATTTACAAAAGAGGCAAACTCAAAACTCACAGCCTGGAACCCTATGCTCTCTATAGTCACTTATCAACCAAAACAAAGAAGGTGGGTTTTGTACCATCATCAAACACCAACTAAACAAATATCTCAAAAACTAAAGCTTAAAATCATTTAATGTTCTTGTCTGGCCCTAAAAATTCTAGGACTTTCGCTCCTTCAAAGTGCACCACCAAACTGTTAAAGGTATCAAATTCCACACACCAAGAGTGCAACCTTTTTTCAAGCCACTAGAACATCATTTGACTCCTGAGGTTGCACCCAACTAACTACCATCAAAGAAAACACCATATTCCATTAAGAGAATACCCATTTGCAATGGATAAGAAGGCAGTTATAGTCTCTTTCTTTTCATAACATAGAACACCTTCTATCCCACTTAAAGTTTCTCTTTTAAGCAAGTCCTTGGTATGAATCTTTTGTTTGATGGGTGCCCAGACAAAAAAAGGTGAACTTCTGGTGAGAGCTTTTTCAGTAAGTCGCCCACTTGCCAAATAATATCATTACAGCCTTCAAAAGCAACCTCGTAATCAGCTAGCTTCACCAAATTATTCAACACACTTTCCTCCCCCCAGTCACTGAAACTTCTAAGGAAAGTTATGTCCCAATAGTTTTGAGTGTCAACCGAAGAGACCACATGCTGGATGCCTCTTTATAAAGTGCCATCCCAAATAAATCAACAATATAAGACTTGAGGTTGCTAATCTCCGCATCACACATTTCCTCATCATATAATAAACAGATGAACGATCACAGCAATTGGGAGACAAAAACAAGAAAATATTTATGGTATTTGAAGTACACCTTCAGCTCATTTGATCATTTATTAAATAATTACTCTGAGACAATGGGTGCCTTTGCTGTTTTTTTGATGTCCCTGATTTTCTGAACAGTGTATATTTTAGACATATACACACTTTTGTAACATGCTAAAATATATGCAAATGTCACAATTCTTTTGCAACTATGACGAAGCAGATGAAGAGCTCCCTTGTTAATCAACAACTATGTAAGAACACTAAAACAGACAACCCACACCCAGAAAAGAAGCAATAAACACAAACAGATGACCAATACCCAGAAAAGAAATTATAAGAAGCTTACTTCGGCGACCAAAGAAAATATAGCTTACTTCAGTCTTTTCAACTACCGGTAGTGATATTCAAGTGCAACCTCGTGAACAATGAACATTTCCTCAGACAGGGGCTAGTTTACAAATTCTACAGAATGCAACGCACAACACAGGACTAGAGGAAGCATTGCAGGATGAAACGAACAAGTAAAAGGTAGCTTCCTAGTATTAGCAGGTCGGTTCAGATTCACGGGCTGGCTCTTACATGTTTTGATTAGCAGTAACTTGCTTTCTCAACATACTTAACTTTCCCTGTTTAGAAAAACAAATATCATGGAAAAGAAAGAAAAGGGTGTTCTTCCAATGTTCACATTTATTCTCTTTCTGCCAAAGAATCGTTCTCTAATTATTAAATCAATTACTTTTAGGCATAAAGTGGAAGTGCGGAACCAAAATATAAAAGGAGTTCAAATTGTTTTAAGTGGTCTTTGAAATCCATAATATTACTCAAAATATTTTCCTAGGTCTCCAGAAAACCATGCATCAAATTTTCGTAAACCTGTCGCTCACATAGTCACATTGCACAGAATAGAAGACTGATATGCAGCCAAACAATTCAGTAAACACGAAAAAAGAGCACACACAATATCCAAAAAAGAAAAGAAATTGTACATCTGGTATAACATCAGAAAGATTTCAGACAAAAAGAAAACAATGTGCAAGCTACATACAACTTACATCTTGCAAAATAAGTTCGGTCACCCGTAGTTGATCTGTAATGCCACTTTCTACAACAATCTGCAGCACAGAATAACAGGCAAAAGGAAAAGGCCATTAGCACTGCAATTACATATGGGAAAAACACATGCAACAGAGAACAAGACCCTTAGGAAGCATTATTTTGTTTTATACTTGCATCTTTTAAGTATGGCATACCCTACACATGCCTTTCCTAACAAAGCAATTCCGACCAAGGTGGCATAGAAATGGGCTGAAGACATACAGTAAGATGAGAACAATTCGTTCACAAAGACTGAAGCACACAACATATAAAATTTGCTGCCAAAATGCCAGCACCCTTATCACCAGCCTCAATCCAAATGCTTTATGAAATTTAAAATCGAACAGTCATATATTTGACAGCAACTACTAAACATGGGCGCTACAGCGCTACAAGTCAGTGTCTGTGAAAGTTAATAGCCTCATATTACAACCAGATATAAAATGCAGAAAATCAGATATAAAAGTGGTATGTCAGGTCTGCAAAATCATCTCAGACTTTGCTTTATTAAGGAACAGAAAACCAACCTTCAATATCAGAGGCAAAGTTGACAGCTCAACAGCAGGAAGCTCCCTCAACTCACTATTCGTACTGTGGAATGTATCATCTGCACAATTTTATAAGGATAAACAATGTGTCAGACAAGACAGGAAATACTAAATCAAAGCAAATTAGTTATAAATATGAAACATCAAGGCTCAAACAAAAGCATTATGCAAGTCTGGAGATCTTGAAGGAAAAAGACTGTTTTCAGAATTAAAGATATCCTTAGACCACAGAAACACAGATCATTGCCAACTGAAGCCAACAAAAAGCAATCTAAAAAGCTTTTGCAGACCTGACAGAAGCTACTCATAAAACTAGGTAAATGTTGGACAAGAAAAAGGTACTGCGCTGAAAAAACAGGCATATCATGTGTCATGCATTATATGACGGCATGGGTACAGACAACAGAGTATCAGAAAGACCGCTTACTTTTTTTCTTTGTTTTCTTGGCAAGAAAAAATTAATGTAATTGATCCTTTATTGATAATCAAGAGGGGCAGTCTTATTTCTATCTCAGGTCAGATTTCCATGTGTAAATTTTTGCAGAAAGGGGTCTTCTCCTTACATGGTGGATGGAATCTCAACAGCAGCAGTCAATTTAAAATCTTGACTTCATGAAGTTTATACCCTTCCTCATATGTCTTCAGGTAGGAAAAAACAGCTGCCCTCGAAGTTTATTGCAAAGGATACTTTTCTGCTTGTCATGCATGGGGATTCTCGTCATCAGAATCCCCACATATTTAGACATTATGAACGCAAAGGATTTGCAACTTCACAATCGCTCAGATAGAAATCAAAGGGAGCAAACTTCAGCTATTTCATCAATTTCAGTGTATTCGACTGTTCTCTCTCTCATTAGTCTCCCCCCTTCACCGCTTGCTCTAATGGTGGATTGTTGATAGTGTCCAGCCATTTTGGTCATGTACGACACCAGTCCCGTGTCTGAATCCATGTTGGGTCAACTCAACAAGGGTATGGCAACCCATATATACAAGTCCGGGTAACGTAGATTATAGCTTGCCCTTTTGATCTCAATAAAGTCTTCCAAACTGAGAAAGAGGTTTAAAGAAGGCAAGACCCACAAAAGTGCACAGGGCCTTTCTACGTAGCAGACGGCCAAAAGAAGGGGAAGATCGAAGATCCAGCTATTCACACAGCACGCTATGTTCTATATATATTTCCCAGCTATATGTTTAACAATCCAATTATCTGATAGTGTGAATAAGTTACTATACGTAATTAAGGTCCTCCTTCGACATCCAACAAAGAAGTTTCTAGCAATATAAGTGTATTCAACATTAAACAATTTTACCAAATGCGGCCTAGGATGAAAAGAATTCTATAACAAATATAATTCAACATTAATTTCAGCTATATAGGCCTGTACACCCTTCCCCAGACCCTAGAGACCCTAGCATTCAGAGGGGATAAAAGAAAAAGGGAGTCTGATGTCTTAGAATCAGAACTGATGAGACAGCCAAGAGGACCGAGATGAAAAGGGAGAGTGGGAAACAGGAAGAAAAGGGGGGCAAATAGAACAAGATTTAGTTCGCTGACTTACCTCCGGAAACAACTGGCAACTTCCACTTCCAGCGACCACCCGTGGCAACCAGACAGGTCATCCGCCATCTCAACCTCCAACATAGGGCTGTGCTGACCGTGCTTTCCCCAGAATATTTTTCAAACTAGGGTGTGTAAATTGAAGTGTAGATCTAAAGAATCTACTGCAATTGACAGATGGTTTTTGTATGGATTTGCCAATCATAGAACTGGTAGGTTTCAATTAGGAGAAATTTGGGCACATTGAAGACCAACTTTCTAGAAAGTTTCTCTGACATTGCAAACGGCTCTAAATCGAAGAAAGTGTCCAGCCTTTGTCAAGGCAGAAGCGATACTGAGGTTCGCAGCTACCAGGGCTTTTGGAATGGGCTGCGCTTGAGATCACATGAGGCATCGGAATGCTTGCTTCAGCACTGGGAAGCACGCTTTCTAAAACTAAGACCAAATTTCCTGGATGCCATATGAATACACCTCTTAATTACGCATAAACTGAAAAGGGAAGAAATAGAAAGGTACAGAGGCACCGTCTGTCCGTCTCTTCTGCACTAAAGCAACAATTTATTCCAGATCTAATGCAGAGCACCTTTGCTTTTCCTTTAGCAGTGTGGCCTACTAAGTGAATAGTTGTATATCTTGGATGTATTTCATCCTTTGTACGACGCTGCCAACGCATGTGTTCGTTTTGATTGTAAAATGTGTAATATATGTTATATTTTCTTCAGAAATACTCGCTTCAGCATCCCACTTCATGATGTTAAAAACTGACTCGAGATTCTCTTTTTTTATTTGACTTGGTATTTTTCTGAGTTTGTTGGTTAGTTTCCTGATTTCCAGGTCTGTTCCCAGTTCCTTATTTTTAGGGAAAAGATCAGATCAATAATGTAGTAGTGGTTAATAGGCCTAGATTTTCTATTTAGTTAGTTTTCTATCCTATAAATACGAGAGCTTATCAGTAGTTTAAATTATCCAACAGCAAAGAGAAATAAAGCATTGTCACCTTCATTTTTATTTTCCAAGATTCTGTGCTCGCTTTATTTTAATCTTCCAGGATTCTGTGCTCTATCCTTATTTTCTCAAGAAATTAGTAACTAAAAAGAGTGTTCGTCCTGCTTACTTCATGAATATTGATTTCCTGCATTCATGAAATACAGTATTGATGCTGCTAATTCTACAGGGTCATATACTTTTGAACAATGATGATTCCTTTAAGTGGTCATCCTATAGGCTGTCAGGGACCTAAGAAGCATCTCAGCTGATCCTCAACAGACAGCATTTCACATCACATATTTACACAATGGACTTTAGGAATAACACCATCCATTATCTAAACATTGCGCTCTGATGTGAAATAATAAGCATTATGAAATAAAGAGGAATTTTAAATCACAAATATATGACTTGGGTCATAGTTTGGAACTTCCTATAAACCATAGAATTAGGGTCCGCAATGACTATGAACTGTCTAATTTCAAAAAGTCAAACTTTTTCATAAAAGTTAAATAAACAGGACACCAAAGTCATGAAATTTGGTGGTACGTATCACCTAAAGGTTGTCCATCCCTAATTCCTACTAGGACAAATGCCAACCATCTCTCCTCTATATAAATGCCAAACAGGCAAACAGGCTTTGCATGATAATCAAAAACCAGAACAAGCTGAATCAAATCCTATCATCAATGCCTTTGATTTGGATTATTCCTTGCTCGATATTTTTTATAAGTAATCAAAATATGCACTAAAGGACACTAAGTAGGATGTCACCCATATACAAAAGGAGGTAAACATTAAAACCAAAAGGCCTAAACCCCTCAGGCACTCTAAAAATCTTATCCGCAAAATCCAAAAAGGTGACCTTTGTACCACGATGAAAACCTTGACACCAACTAGACAAGATTCTCAAAAAATAAATTTTGAAATCATTCAGCATTGTAGTCTTATCCCCAAAAATCCTGACATTTCTTTCCTTCCAAGTAAACCACCAAAACATCAAAGGTATCAAATTCCACACACTAAGAATCCAACACTTCTTCAATCTTCTTCTCCATGCCACTAGGACATCTCTAAACTCTAGAGATTAGCCAACGAACCCCCATCAAAGTGATGCCAATTACCAAAGGGTGGAGACTAAACGGATAATGAATAAAAAGCTCAGTACTTGACCATTTGAACCAAAATCACAAGAAATCACACTACGGGGAAAAAATGAGAAAACAATAACTTCATTTTTGGATTTTGCTACGATGACTCTCGTGAGAGAAGCTTTTTGAAGTCAAAAAGCTATGGTATATATAAGAACAAGCTGCGATAAAAAGAATGGATGCATAAATTGCACCCAACAAAAGGCTATGTACAACTGGAGTAAAAACTACAAACTATCCACAGGTCAACCACATTGGAAAATAAAGTGCTAAACGTCCCACAATCCCAAAAACATAGGGCATAGATGAAATTATACTGAAGCAGCGTAGAGAAGTTTCAATTACCCTCAAAAACTCCATAATTTCTTTCTCAACAAGTACTCCAAAGAATGGCATAAAAAATGGCCATTACCTCTTCACTTAAGACATCCTCTCAAAGAACCCATCCTAAGCAACAAGATGGCTCCTAATGGATTCAAAAGCAATCCAAAGAACTTATTAGTCAGACACCAACGGGATGTCACCGCTGTATGAATGGACTGCAAAGCACCAACACACTGCATCCACACTGTCAAGCTTGATCTTATCTACAAAACCCAAAAAAGGCAACCTTGTACCACATTTGAGAATGTGGATACAACTATACAACTTTGAAAAATGGAATTTAAAATTAGCAACAGATGAGATTTTGCTCCAAGCACATTTGGGCACGTGGCTCCAACCTTGGATTTAGAAACAACCAAGGAATGCCCAAAAACTTGGACTGAATGTTTGATCATCAACATACCCAAAGATTCAAAATGAGGCCTGATCCACACAAAAATGGCTGCATTGTAAAAGTATTACAGTTAGATGAACTTTGAATTCACCCAGCGAGAGTGTGATAAGGTATGTGATTGCCGCATTTTAGTGATCTTCCACAATGTGTCAAAAACAAAAATTGACTATATAGAAACGACATTTTGAATGATGCATTTACCCAAGTTCTCTCTCATAAATAATCCAACACTCACAAATAATCTCCTAGTTCCTTGCAGCTCAGTTAGTGCCAGAAAGCATGGTGCCATCACCATGGCCAGAACTAGATCTAGGTCACCCGAGGAGATGAGGGGTATTAAAAAGGGTACTAGTTTGCTACCACAATCACTTCTCCAAAGCTCGATCCTTGCATAGCAATGATACAATCATGAGATAAATAGTATTGTTTATAGTTCACCGAGAACTTATTTATTCTGCAAGTAACCCAAATGTTTTCCAAAAACATGCAAGAGATAAATTGAAGAAACGCTTTCCAAAGGAGGGCATAGGAACCCTCATCACGACGGAATCACATTTAGCCTTTCTTAGGCACGCAATTTGCACAAAAATATGCAAAAATATGATATCATAAGGCTCATCCGTGAGTACTTCACAATGAAAAGTCTATGTCTTACTTGAACTTCTTCCTATTCCCCTTATCCCTATTAAGTCTAACGCCATGTTCTCTCTAACTTATTTTGAATTATTTTAAAGTTTGGTTTAACTTGAACTTATTTTAAGATCATATAAAATATCTAAACTTATTCCAGGGAAAGCAAAAAAAAAAAAAAAAATTGCCAATATTGTCCCGATAATGGCTAATACGGGTCTGAGGGAATCTAGATGTAGGCAGCCTTCCTACATGCACAAAAGTGCATGCAAAGTCTGGAGAAAAACATACGCAGCAAAAAATAGGCCTAAAGCTGAAAGCAACTAATAATTTAGACCAAATAATTGAGTGCAAGGCAACTCACTATGCAATTTGGAACTTTCATCGGCTGCAGATAAATTCAAGATAAAGCATGCATTTCAATTAATAACCACTAAAGTCAACAATGTCTGTTATGGTGAGAGTTGAGACAAGGACAAGTTCGTGTTACTTGAGAATACTAATATGGTAATGAAAGTCATAACCACCAGTTTAACAACTTGCTGTAGGTACAAGAAGAATACTCGGGTAATAAATTGAGGAAAAAGACTTACGGTTAAGGCTACCAAAATGTAAGTTCCTTTGCACATTGCAGATTTGGTCCCTGCATAATTAAAATATGTAAGCAGTAAGCAATAAAGGTGCAAGAACATGTAAAACACCAAGATAAAGTAAACGTTCCAATACCATATGTAAGAACACCCAGCACTCTCCTGAAAGCTGAGGGCTAATTCAGTTGAACATTCGGGATCCCTCCAAGAGATAATCGTATCTAAACATAACACGAATATTAAGTCTGAAGCTGAATTTAAACAGAACTAAACAAATCTAATTAGTGTATTCTTGGAAGTGACCAATACCTTCTTGTTTTCGATAAATATCATCTGGGCTAATTCGGTGCAATAATAATATCTCATTGTCCTCTTCAGCATAGACAAATAGACCAAAATCTTCTGATCGCTGTGGAATATAGAATCTTAAAATTAGCTTCTAACTAGTAGACAGTAAACTGAGGCAGAACATTTATTAGCCATTATTGCTAAAGAAAATAACAAACCTCCATGTAATCCACCGTAATGTGACCAGTTCCATGATCATCCCACTTCCCCTCTTCAACCATACGGTAGACTTTGACCCGCTGAGGAGAAAAGAAACGGAAAAAAATCGCAGTTTTAAGTTTTGTTCCCCAAAGGACTAGTCAAAACTCATCAGTGATGATAGTTGAAATCACTCCCAAAAGGGTCACATTCATACATAGAAAATACACAATAATTTAGTGATCAATATAGAATTGTTGCATGAACCCCCCCCCCCCTCTCCTTTTTTCTAATTGGGATTCTTCAACTAACTCAAACAGCCTTTTATGTTTACCCCCTCATGTCTAGGGCGATGCACTTCACCACCCTAAAGCCCCGTAATGCCAGCTCAATAGTAAAGTATGGCAGAAAGACATAAAATACTAAACTAGTGATGGATTCGACATGACCAAGAAATTATCCCAATTATTTTTTCTCAATAAATCAAGGGCAATGTCCAGACCCCATAACAATACATTTAATTTTTACTTGTCAGCAAAGAACAGTCCTAAAAAAAAAAAATAAGTATTACATGCCACCTATAAGTGAATCAATATCCTCTTCTCACCATTCAGATGCTATAAGTACGCTCTTCAAAAGAAATTCTTAGACCTCATAGCAGCCACATGGAAAAGCATAGCAGATAGTAGACAGGCAATCAAGTTAAACTAACCCCAAAAGGGACTACCAGAAGTTACAACAATCCAGCATACCTAACTATACGCATTCATTATGATTTTGGAAGCAGCAAGTACAGTCAACACGTCCCATTCAAATATCTAAGATGGTTCAAATACGACTACACTAAAGCCAGATATTGATCCAAGAGCAAAACACGCCCCTGCATCACTCGGCCATTCACGCCTAAAATTGCATCTGCATGATGTACGTTTATAGAGGGACATATGTTCCGTTTTGAGTGAGTTTTGCCCAAGCTAAAATCAGGCATGATGGTGTTTCGTGAAACCCATTATATGAACTGCAAATTACCCTAGCTAAAATCCCCACCCCGAATAAAGAAAGAAAAAACAGTCGTAACAATTGGGCAATTTCTCATGTGCTGAAAGTTAGTAGAACGTCCAAAATTCCAGGAATTTGACCCATAAAACACGAATTCACAATCAGGAACAAACAACAAGACAACATAAAAGCATTCGAAGCTCATTCAATGCCTATATCATACGCCCCAACTCACTAGTTACTTCAGCAGAAAAAACCTAATTACCTAGACATTAAACTCCCCACAGCGACAAGAAACATCGAGAAAACCTAATACCATACATGAGAAGCAGGAAAATTGACTTACCCTGGTTTGCCCAACATCAGGATTTTCCTTCTGCCTTCGATTCTCCATTGCAAGCAACTCGAAGCTCGAAGACGCAAACTACTCCTCCAAATCACCGCTACTTACGCACACCAGAACCGGCTCCAACCGATCAAACCGAACAAGCAAACCACAAAATTAGGGTTTCCAATTTCTCCTTTCTTCCTGCTCGAAGCAGAAACCTAACTAGGGTTTCCCGCTTAATCCGAAACACTCTGCTCGATCTCTCACCTCCGACCAATTCGAAGCACCGCCAAGCCGTACACCGCCACCACGCCGCCGCTGCCGCCGCCGAGAAGTTACCGCCGAATGACGGAGGAGAGAGAAAGAGAGAGGGGGTAGAGAGAGAAAGAGAGGCTAATGAGTGAAGGGGAATCTTTCCCCCTCGGAGCTTCAAAAGCCCTGTTTTTTTTATTTTGTTTTTCCTTTTTTTTCCCTCTCTTTCTCTCTTTGTCTTTGGTTTTCTATCTCGTCCTCCCGTTTTTCCTTTTTTCTTTTTTTTTTTCTTTTCGGAAATTATTGAGTGCCCAAGTGTGAGTAGTGTGAGAGGAGAGAGCCTTGGGTAAGACGTGTGTTTTAATCTCAAACTTACATAATTAGAGTCCTAAATAGTCATTGTTAAAGGGTAAGTATAGGAGTCTTGCACCAATATACTTCTTATAATTGTTGACACTAATTTTCTAATCTATTAATATATAAAAGTAGTATTTTTAAATTTTGAAATCATAAGTTATAAGTGAGTTTTTACCCAAAATTAAACTCTAAACCTTTGCAGTTAATATCCTTTTATTTTTACAGTTATAATCACCTTCAACATTTGATTTTACTTTCCCTGATTTTTGCAGTTATAACCACTTTCAACATTTGTTTTTATTTTTCAATTACAATTTTTTATATTTATCCCTTTCAATAGAAACAGGCTTATGAGCAAGTTTAGAATCGTCTCCCCATCTTTGTCCTTTCACGTCCCTCTTTGTTTCACTCCTCTTTTCAGACTCGCTGAAATGCCTAGTTCACGACATGCAATCCATGAAATATAAAGTATCAATATTGCCTGGTTGTCAGTGCTTATTCACGTTCTGCATCATCATTGCGATGGGGTTCAGTGAGGGCGATGATGACGAAGACTTCCCTAATACAACTCTCAAATTATATAATTGTTGAAATTAAAGTCGTAAACTACTCTCATTTTGTTGGTTAATTTTGAAGGTAATTGATCCGACTTCAATAAAATGTCAAACATCAGTGGTGTTTTGAATGGGTATTGACATACAAAATTTCGTAAAATTTTTGTGCTTACATGTAGTTTTATTTTTGTTTTTTCTTAGTTTTTTTCATGATTTTCCTTTTAATTTGTTACTTTATGGGTGTTGTTTCATATTTGTTCATGCATTTTGATAGTGGGTGTATATGCTTTTATGGTTCGCAAATTCTTGCTTTAAACCCATGTTATATGATATATTACTACTGATATGAAGATAGCAATGGTGTTATCGTATTATGTTATATCCTCGACTTTCTTACTATAAATTATCTTTTAGTATTTGAAGCAAATTATTTATTATCATTTGATGAAATTTTGAACATTAAGCACTTCAACTCATTTAAGATTTGTTCATTCCGAACATTAGTATCGTAATTGGCCTAACCATTGGAGATATTTCACTCAGACAATTAACCAATTTATCTTAATGATTAACCTCTGGCTGAAACCAACTTCAAATATTGAATGTGGTTATAACTGTAGAAATCGAGGGATAATAACTGTCAATGTTTAGAGTTTGACTTTATTTAAAATTGTATTGTGTTTTTTATGGGCGGAAAAAGTAAATGTATATAAATATTACAATGAAAACTCGTATGTGTAAATCATATAATAGTACATATTTACTCGTAATAAGTGTAAAAGTACTCGTGAATCATGATGCAGAAGTGTATAAAAAGTACAAATTTTAATAACAAAAAGACAACAATAATATAAATATTCATGGAGATTATAAAATCATAGTACATAAATAATATCATTAGACATGGATGATCAATTGTTCTTTCAACTAGTTCAAAAAGATTGTCATTTTATGTTTAAAGTCATTTGGTTCATGTCGTAAAAATTGTCAATATTGTAGAAGCATATGGGTATCTTTTTATTTTTATTTTTGAGCAACGTTCGCATATTTGCTAGTACTTATAAATATAATCATACACACTTGCATACATGATACATATATGCCAATCAAATGAGAAAATAACAATGAAAACATTCAGACAACACGAAAATGAAAAGAACATAACTCATGCAAGGCCATATGATATATTAAACCAAAACTGTCGCTGATGCAAGTTCAGCCACACCTCTCCGCTCATCAACATTTTTAGCCCACAAATCTACTATCTGCAGTATGACGATCATCGCGTGATTAGTGAATTCATAACGAGAGAAAATACAAGTCAAGTAACATACATAATGAAATGCAAATATTTTGAATTTCAACAAATAAACAACCCCAAATAGACAAAACCCCGAAATCAATTGCAAGTCATCACATAATCATTGAATTCATAAAGAGAGAAGATCCAAGCTAAATAACACGCATAGTCAATGCCAAATTTATGAATTTCAACAAAAGAAATATCACCACCGCCAACATCCTAAGTGAAAACGCGTTTGTACTAAATAAACAACACCAAAATCCCAAAATAGACAAATTTGAGCGACGAGATAGTCAAGAGGATATTAGACAAATATTTGTAGAAAAATAACTAACGAAGTAACGGATACCAAAATGTTAACATATAAAAATGTATCTCTTTTCTTGAGTAGGGTTTAATAGCATACGAATTGACCAATTAGCAACGCCATGGACAAAGCAAGTCAGAACAAAGCAATGAATAACACTAATAGAACACCTTTGAGATTCATCAACGAGATTAACGTTTTGCATAAACATAAGGGACATGTAATAGAATATAACTCAAGAAAGCATAATCCTCATTTACCTTCCAGAGACCTTCAATACTTTCCTATTATCATCATATGATGTCACTAATCATAGTTCTGCCATAAACTGGAATAACCTAAAATTAAGAAATCCTCGTAATCTTCATGTAGAAGTGACATGGAAGGATTAAAAGAACGGATGCTTGCATGATGTACATATCAAAAATAGAAACTACGCAATTGCTCTCACCTTGGTATTCAAGCGTCATTTTGAAGATTATACTTCTTAATTTATGAATAGCATTATCTATTAGTATAGTGCAACCTAGGCACAAACTAATGTGGCTTCTCGGGGCGAAGGGCGGCTCTACGACCATGGGGTTGAAGCTTGGAATGGAGGCTTCAGTGATGAGTCACTAGGTTGGAGATGGGTTCCACAATTTCTATTAGGTTTTCAAAATTTTATTTCATAGTGTTTCCTTTTAACAATATAATATTTGTACAAATTCGATTGTAAGTCCGAGTGCGTCATGCTCGCGTGCGCGCGACCTAATCAACGACATCAAATCCACATTACAAATTATGAACATTTATAAATTTATGAGCATTATAATATAGATTTATGAACATCTACATTGCAAATTATGAATATTGTATGAAATATGTTATGACCAACTGAGCAAGACTATCAAGGGTTATGAACATTTTAATATAGGTTTACGAGCATTCTTATTTATGTTTATGATATGTTATGAGGATACTAGTCTAGGTTTTTATGAGCATATTGGATAAACTTTATGAACGTTCTAATTGTATGGGATTATGGGCATTATTGTCATGAGTTTATAAGTATTCTCATGGGTTTATGAGCATTCTTATTATGTTTGTGATATGAGGATATTAGTACGGGGTTTTATGAACATAGTGATTGAAGTTACGAATATTCTTATATAGGTTAATTCTTATCATCCTAGCAATATGTTATGAGGATGCTAGTTTGAGATTTTATGAGCATTGTGTTCAAAGTGAATGAGCATTCTAATATAAATTTATGAACATCCACATTACAAATTATATGAACATTCAGTCCGATATGTTATTAACATTCTCAGTTAGGTTTGCGAGCATTCAAGTACACAGTTATGAACAATCAAGTTTGGGTTTATAAACATTCAAGTTTCTTAATAGAAAACATGACAGACATTGCAGTATTTCTTTATGAATATCCATATAATCTACTACTTTTGATTTTTTGTGATTTTTATGAGCATTCGAATTATAGTTTATGAGCATTAGGGTAATAAACCTATGGCTACGTAGAGGCGCGAAAATGTTTGTGTTGGAAACAAAATAAAGTCGCATTGGATTGTCGGACCAAATTCATAAACCAAATTGTTGGTTAGCAGATGAGGGAATTCAAGATGTTGGCCCGCAAAAACAACTGGAGCGAAGAGTGGCCAGAGAATGATGACGTCCGACGACGTCAACTCAACTGGGCGCACCATGCTCTCGTGCTCTTGGGTGTTCAATCCACAAAATGTTGGGAGCACCACACTCCATGCACCCGACTTCCCCATATCTCTCCTTTTTTTCATTATTCATTTTTTTCTAGAAAAAAACTATTATACTACTCATAATACATTAAACAATGTTCACAAATAAATTTATGCATTGCTTATAAAATTTAACTCCACTGCAATGTTCATAAATCTCATGAAAAGTCAATTGGGGCTTGTTGTAGTGATAAGTTCCCCACCCTTCCTTTCCCTCTTTCTAGCGTTCGAATACTGGGGGAACATTCTTGTTTATCAGGATACAGGAATGTTGAATGGAAGGTGTGGCCCTAGTCTAGGGCATTGACATCCTCTACCTCATCTATTATACGGTCGTTGAGTAGGTATACTCCTGAGATAAAGTGCCTGACGTGTTGGACTATTATCTAATAAAAAAAACTCATGAAAAATATTCACGAAAATGTACTATGATGCTTATAAAATTTCATAAAATTAATGGTCAATTTTTTTTATCTCATTAGTTAAATTAAACAATTCATTTGAAATGGAGGAAATATAAATTATTATTGTGCAATTTTATTTATTTATATTAGATTTATAATAAAAAATACTATCAAAAAAGTATAATTTATATTTTCTATAAAAATTATATTAGAAATTTTAATTTATAATTTCTCACATAATAGGCTATTAACAACTACAATATTACACTTTTATGAGAATATTTTTCGTTACGAATCTAATGGTGATAATTTTACATAGCAACTCATTGTATATATTGAGAAATTCACGGTCATAATTTTTAAAATTTGACTGTAATAACAGATAAAATAACAACTGGGCTATATTTTATCCGGAGCAGTAAGTTCCAAGAATAGACACATCATTTTCAACTAGTGTTAGTTTGCCACTTCAACAAAAAGGGGAGAAGAGTGGTTTATCTAACTCTGCATCTCCCTCTTTGATATCTCCGCCCTGCTCCAGTGCTCCTCCCTTAAACCCTCCCCAATCTCTCTCTCTAACTCCACATTTCGATCTCTTTCTCTCTCTAAACCAACCTACAACCTACAATGCAGGCCTCACTCTCTCTCTCCATCTCCTCTTCGTCATCCTCCATTGCTGCCAGATCAAACCATGGCATGCACTCCACCTCCGTAGCTCCGGCATCGAAGCCTCTGAACCTCCGATTCTGCGGTCTTCGCCGTGAAGCGCTGAGTTTCGCCGCCGATTGCCGCCGTGATCGCTTCCCGAGTCGCCGAGTTCCGGCGCGAGTCACCGCCGCGTTGTCCGCCAACGGGAACGGGAGTTCGAAGAAGTTTGATTATGATCTCGTTATCATCGGAGCTGGTGTCGGTGGTCATGGTGCTGCTCTTCATGCTGTTGAGAAGGTTTGGTTGTACTAACACCTGCTTGATGTTGTTTAAGTTGTAGTTTTTGCTGGATCATGAATTTGAAGTGGAAATGAGCCGCAAAATTGAAGTGTGTTTGTTTTTGTGGAACTAGTATTTTAGCATTTAGCTCAAATTCTAATGGCGCTTGTCTGCATGATTGCAAGTTAGCTATAAATTGGATCATGAATTTGAAGTGGAAATGAGTCACCAAATTGAGGTTTGTTTGTTTTTGTGGAACTAGTGTTTTAGCATTTAGCTCAAATTCTAATGACACTTGTCTGGATGATTGCAAGTTAGCTGTAAGTTTTACAGAGCAATGAGTTGTCCAGACATGCAATATCTATCATGAACTTGAATGTTATTTACTAACTTATTAAATACAATAGCCTGAACTTTGATCAGTATTAGAGGTAGCTCAACTTCATGTGCCAATATGTACTTTTTGGTTGCATGTTCTCTAAAGCTAATACTTGTTGGCAGTATGTTAATCTGATTGATGAAAATAACAACAATGGCATTAGGAAGTGCACCTTGTTGGCTCCTTCCTATGTGCAATTTCCTGTATCTACTAAGAAAAGAGAAAAGTTGTGTTTGTTTTAGCCTTTATTAGCACAAGAGATTGACAGTGCAGTGGTATGGGGTATTTTCTTTAGCCCATTCCTTACAGTTAGGTGCTGTTGTTATTGGTTATTTATGTGGGTCTTAGAGATTTCAAATTTGCATTTGCTGAATCACTGAAATTAGCATTGCCCATACTACAAGAATGAAAAAAAAATATTTGTGCAGAGTATATCCTAATAAAGAGAGTATTTGCTCCCATTATGATTGATTAGATGCATCTGCATATATTATTTTAATAATTGTGAAATGGAATCTGCAGGGCCTTAAAACTGCCATCATCGAAGGAGATATAATGGGAGGAACTTGTGTAAACAGAGGATGTGTTCCTTCTAAAGCACTTTTGGCTGTGAGTGGGAGGATGCGTGAACTTCAAAATGAGCACCATTTGAAATCCTTTGGATTGCAGGTAACAGAAAGATATTAATTTTCTCATCTTTGAGGCTGTTGTGAGTTATTTGTTAGTTCTGTGATTAAGGTTGTATACGAAGATCATATTGTCTCCACCGTAAGGCAATAACGCATGCTGCTGGTATACTGGCTCTCACAAGAGCAAATGATTATGAAAAACTGTAACTTGTAGAGAAAGAAGCATCATAGCCTAAATCTATCATTGACAGATTGACTGCTAATTCCTATAACATTTTGTACTTTGAATCTTTCCCGACTCAATTTTTCCTTTGAACTGACTTTTTAGTTTGTCTTCTTTTGTACTGGGGTTTTCAACAGGTTGCTGCTGCAAATTATGACAGGCAGGCTGTGGCTGATCATGCAAACAATCTTGCTTCCAAAATCCGTGGCAATCTGACTAATTCACTGAAGGCACTTGGTGTTGACATATTGACAGGATTTGGTGAAATTTTGGTAAGTCAATTTTTCTGTTAGGCCCAGCTGATTCAGCTGGTTCAGTTAATGTCATTTGATGACTGGGACTTTGAGATCTGCCTCAGAATTAAAACAAGAAATTTATTGTATGATAGGTAATTGAAAACAACCCTGATATAACTTGATCAAGGCTTCACCCAAAGAGAAAATAAATTTGATTTAGGGGGCAGTGAGTTGAAGAAGGCTAGACTCCAAGTCAAAGAGGATTAAATTTTGTATAACATTGACAAAAGTCTTTCGTGATTTGTTTGGGTGTCTTCTTTCTTTCTGGTGGGTGGGTGGGGGGAATCCTAGTTCTGCATCTGCGTATCCTGATGTAATTTTCATTTGTCTATTTACACAGGGCCCACAAAAGGTGAAATATGGGAAGGATAGTGTTGTCACTGCCAAAGATATAATTATTGCAACTGGTTCAATTCCATTTGTCCCTAAAGGCATTGAGGTTGATGGTAAGTTAACTTGTACTGGTTCCGTTTTCCTTGTATTATGCACACGTTATAAATTTTAGTTGCCAGTGTCGCATGCTTCCTTGAGCAAGTAAGATTATTTTATCTGTAATTTTTGATACAAAGTTCACTTCTACTAAGTAGAGAAAATAAAATATTTCCTTTGTTGTTCTGTTGCATGCTTCATTGAGCAAGTAGAGTTTATTGGTTAAGTACTTAACTGACAATATCTAAATTGTAATGCCTAGGGAAAACTGTCATCACAAGCGATCATGCGCTAAAATTGGAATCTGTACCTGACTGGATAGCCATTGTTGGCAGTGGCTATATCGGTCTTGAATTCAGTGATGTCTATACAGCACTTGGAAGTGAGGTAACAACTCTTTAACTTATTTTTTTAGGCTTTCCTTTTTCTTGATAGCTACTGTCATAGCTTCTTTTGGTGTAGCATAATTGCTATGGCCACACATCTTTTACACATGCACAACCTTTTTTTCCTTTTAGAGTATATTTTGTTTACTATGAATCTATGGTGATGTCTCTGGAGTGATGTTGTTACTTATCTTGTGTCTATATATTGCCCAGGTCACATTTATAGAAGCTCTAGACCAGCTCATGCCTGGATTTGACCCTGAGATCTCAAAATTGGCTCAAAGAGTTCTGATTAACCCCAGAAGAATAGACTATCACACTGGAGTTTTTGCAACAAAGGTAGTTATGCTGATTTTTCCTCTCTCGATCTCTCCCCACTCTTTTATTTAATTATTTTGATTAATTTTAGTTTTTCTTTTCATTTGGTCCGAAATTAACTTTTATTATCTGGTCTGCAACAGATCACTCCTGCAAAGGATGGAAAACCAGTCACAATAGAGCTAACTGATGCCAAGACAAAGCAACTGAAGGATGTTTTGGAGGTAGAATTTGAACTCTCAATCTTGTGAAAAGATATGGTTCCAGTTATACACATGGTACATATGGAAAACTTGGACAAACTAGGGTCAACATCCTGTTTCACTATCTATAATGCTCAAGGTTGATGGAACAAATCTCGAAGAATTTAGGATTTTTCAGAGTTATACTTGTGCCGTACTGTATAGCTAAGTCAGTGCTCCATTGTAGTACTTGAGTCACCTCTCGTGTTGCAGCATGAAATTGCCTGGTTTGCCTTCTGATGTTGTGCTCTTACAGGTAGATGCAGCATTAATTGCAACTGGAAGAGCACCATACACGCAGGGGCTTGGATTAGAAAATGTATGCTGTCTAATTGTGTAGCCTAAGAAAGATTATCCAAAATTCTTTTTTGTTCATTTGGACACTAAATCCAAAGTTCTTGTGCAGATCAATGTTGTCACCCAACGTGGTTTTGTTCCAGTTGATGAGCGGATGCGAGTAATAGATTCAAATGGCAAGCTGGTATGCCCTCATAAGTGGTTTCGTCAATGGTCTTACCCATGTTTACCTGTGGTAGATTGAAACTTGTTACCTTTTCTCTCAGGTCCCTAACTTGTACTGCATTGGTGATGCAAATGGCAAAATGATGTTGGCTCATGCAGCTAGTGCTCAAGGAATCTCAGGTTAGTTGTTGCATGTGAACAATGTCTGGCAGATAGATTAATATCGCAGTCATATCCTTCCAACAAAAGATATTTGTTTTTTTACTAAAAGAGGAGAATATTGTGTTCGGAAGTAATTGTTTATGCTTTCTGATGACAGTTGTTGAGCAAGTCACTGGAAAAGATCACGTTCTCAATCATTTGAGTGTTCCAGCAGCATGTTTTACTCATCCTGAAATCAGCATGGTTGGATTGACGGAGGTGATAATCTGACAATCTGGAATCTTCATATACTGTTTCATATTTTGAATACATGAGTTACCTTCAATTCTCTCTTTTTTTTTTTTTTTTTTTTTTGGGGGGGGGGGGGGGGGGTTGTTTTGTGAACTTCAATTCTCTTGATGGGAGCATGGACCGTGAGCCAAACCTGAACTGCCTTAATTGATCAGTTTTCAGCATCAGAAGCATTGAAGCAATGTCTTCCTAAAGAATTAATGTGGGTGAGAGGGGTGGTCTATTGTTCTTCAATCTGCATTCGATAAGTAAGGGCAAACCTGAATCAGCTTAGTAGTGTCTAACTTGGGCCATTTCCAGTATCTACTCTTTGGTTGTGGTCTTGTGGATTGGGACATGTGGCTGGCACAAACTACCAAAGCATATTTTGAATGGCAGACAAATTATTCTGCCATATTGTTTAAGCCTTGTCTGATGGAGTGTGTTGAACTAGTTCCTGAACAAAGTTGTGCATAAATCCTGAAAGATACTGGATATAAATATGCAAATCAAGTCCATACTCTTGTTATCAATTGTAATCAACATTAGCTGAACTGATTTTCAAGGGGTTGTTCATCTCCTCATAAGCTACAAGTATACTTTTGCTAAATCTCCTCTCAAGTGTTTTCTTTTTTCTTCTGAATTTGCAGCCCCAAGCAAGGGAGAAAGCTCAAAAGGAGGGATTTGAAATTAGTGTGGCGAAGACAAGTTTCAAGGCCAACACTAAGGCACTTGCAGAAAATGAAGGGGAGGGGCTTGCTAAGGTTGCAATTCTATCATTTCATAGTAACTGTTGAACCTTTTCTTTTTGTCATTTAATAATTTCGTATTTCTGACCAACTTCCATGACACTAAAACATTCTTGTTGAAAGCTATCTGAATATTACTTAGTTGAGCATTTTTCTAATGGACATTTCTTTGGTGATTTTTTGTTTCTTGCAGATGATATACAGGCCTGACAATGGCGAGATCCTAGGTGTTCATATATTTGGGCTTCATGCAGCAGACCTTATTCATGAAGCATCCAATGCAATGGCAATGGGCACCCGTCTACAGGTATCTTCATTTTTCTGCTGTCATTGATCTTTCTTTAGCTGGGAATACTTTGTTCTTGTGAATCGATTGTTGCACAACCAAACTTTAACAGTTCCATTCCAATCCGTTAAAGCAATGGTGGTATAACCGTGAATTTTCCAACATTCTGCAGGATATCAAATTTGCTGTTCATGCACACCCAACATTATCTGAAGTGATCGATGAACTGTACAAAGCAGCTAAGGTATGCGTTAACATCTATTATGCACTTATGCCACTACTTACACTTAGAAAATGTGTTTCGAATATGAGAATAGTTGGTCACAAACCCTTCTAATTTTTCACTTTATAGTTGGTTATTTTATATGGATTCTTTTATTTGTTATATATAGATGTCAGGTAGCAGTAAGAGTGGAAATGTTTGTCTTCCATGCACGAACTATAGAAGAGTCTTATAATCAGTTTTCCATGGAACTAAGAGTTATTAGTAGACTAATTCAGTACTATGGCACACTTTTATCGAAAATTTCTCATTACACTGTCTAGTTCAGCCTTTTGTTCTGTAGCAGTAGGTAGATCTATTTCTCAAGTCTAAATTCATAGAGAACACATATATGCTTTCACTGTAGCAGTCAGCCTGTGACCTGTATACACACATAAACACCCTCAACCCCCCCCCCCCCCAAACAAAAAAAAAAAAAAAGAAAAGGAAAAAAAAACACCTTAAGTGGAGCTATGGGGTGATGTTTTGCTTTGCTTTGGCATGAGGGGTTCATGTCTCTACACTATTCAGTTGGCCTTGGGTACACATATGTCCAAAGTGGATAAATGAGCTAAGTGAGGAAGTTAAGCCTTTTAGGTTGTAATTGGCTTCAATATAGGATGCTTGATTTGAATCTATACTCTGCAGTTTCTACTGAAGAACATTTCTTCGGCACACTTTGCGAGATGGATGCTATCGTACTTCTTTGGTTTATTAAGAATAACAACATATTTCTCCTAATAAATGTGTTTCTTCTATAAAGCTACAAATTTGATTTCTTAGCCTGAGGTACACTTCATATGACTGATTACATCTCTTATCAACTAATCTCTGGGGTAGGTTAAAGCTGATGTTACTAGCCCAGTTAAGGAGCCCGTTGCAGTCTGAGTGGCTTCGATACTCTAGCTATATTTTTTGAAGAAATTTGCTTATGTTAGGGAGTTGAGACAAACAATGAAATGCCCAGTTGTAGCAACAAAGACATTGGCTGCAGAAGTCCGAAGACAAAGACGGTCTCCAAACTTGCTCTATTCTCATTGGTCATTGTTAGTTTTTATGCCTGCTGGTCTCGGTTGTTTCAGTTTGTACCCCAATCCTGGGCGTCGATTCTTGCATTTTTCAGACTCGTTTTGAGCTCTTGGGAAGATGTCTAGATTTTGGAGGATTCTAGCTGCAAGTGTCGTAGTTACTAGTTAGGGATAGTGGGATACCATCCCCTGAGAGGAAGGATCATATTTATTTACTTGTACACTACTAACTATAATTAATTTGAGTGTATTTGAGATGCTAAAGTCTGGTTTACTGGTTTTTATTTATAAACATTACAGGTTTTTTTTTTTTCCGGCTAATAAAAAATAGGCAGGTTTCTACAGCAGAGTGCTTGGTTGTATGTGTGTGTTTCAAATTTCCTAGACTATTGTCCAGCAGCAAAAATCCCATTTCAGAACCTGGATGTTCGAAGTCAGCTGTCAAGTTTTGTTTCACCAGGTTAGAAACAAAATATGGCTTTAAAACTGGCCCGACTTGGGAAAAAATATTTTGCCCGACTCGAGTATCTAAATTGGCTCAACTCGGGGAAAAAACTAGGCAAGGTTATAGGTTTTGATTTTGTCCCAATTTTTTGGTACGAGTTTTGAAATTGACGAAAATTGGGACATAATATTTGTCCTATTTCTATTGAATAAATCCGGAATTCATGAGTGTCCGAATTGTCCAAAAGAATATCAAATTTTCGTCTGAACGTCGACATTGAATTATTGATCTGATTCAAAATTAACCCAGGGCTGGGTTTCTGATCCGTTCATTCTCATAACTTGAAAGGTTATGCTTCTCAAGTCAACTCATGTGCGTTGCTTAGGCACTATAAATTCAATAATCAACATTACTATATTGGTGGCTGAACATATATCAATATCTGTGTGATTGCAACAATGTTTCTTTGTGCATGTTTCTGATTAATGTCACAGGGTATTTAATATTTCTTCGTGAAGAATGTATAATGGCAAGCCCGTCTAGCTCAGTTGGTAGAGCGCAAGGCTCTTAACCTTGTGGTTGTGTGTTCGAGCCCCACGGTGGGCGATTTCCTTTTTCATTCGTAGTTTGTATAGTTGAAAAAGATTATTTTTTCAGCTTAGACTGTAATGATGGAGTTATAGGTAGCAAATGATTTCTAAATCTTGGATAAAATAACGACTAGTCTTTCTAAATTGTAAAATTTAGGGATAAGATTGCTACATCCGAGTTTCGACCCCTCTATACCCAAACCTGACAAACATGCGAATCTGTTTCAGTCGGGTAAACATCGGTTTGGGTTGACATTGAGTCAACTAAATTCGGTTTGGGCCGGGTTCATTCCAGGTGAAGTTCGGGCCTAACAGACTTTAAGTAAGTCATATTCGGGTTAGTTAATGCGAGTTTCTTTCAGATTGGGTTATAGTTTGATTTGAAGTCATTCCAGTGCGGATCTTAATGAGGCCACTTTCAAGTGGCGGCTCTGCAGGTTTCTTCGGGTTCAAGTCAACATTGGGTCAGTTATGGTTTTGGTTATAGGTTCCATTCGAGTTCGTGTTCGATTTCTCCCATTCATGTTTAAGGTCATCGAGTCAACTAAATTCGGTTTGGGCCGGGTTCAGTCCAGGTGAATTTCGGGCCTAGTTGACTTTAAGTGAGTCATATTTGGGTTGGTTCATGCGAGTTTCTTTCAGATTGTGTTCTGGTTTGATTTGTGGTCATTCCAGCGTGGATCTTAATGAGGGCACTTTCAAGTGACGGCTCAACATGTTTCGTCAGGTTCGAGTCAACATTGGGCTAGTTTTGATTTTGGTTACGGGTTTCATTCGAGTTCGGGTTCGATTTTTCCGATTCAGGTTTCAAGTCCTGTGTCAGTTTGGTTTTGGTTTTGACTTTGATTTGGATTTTGTTTTGCCAACGAATATACTCTTAAACATGCTAAAGAATATTTATATAATGGCAAGCCTGCCTAGCTTAGTCGATAGAGTGCAAGGCTCTAAACCTTGTAGTTGTGGGTTTGAGCCTCATGGTGGGTGATTCTCGAATTTTTGATTCATAGTTTGGATAATAGAAAAGATTATTTGAGTCCCTTTTTTATGTTCATAGTCTGAATAATAGAAAAAAAACTATTTTGGTTGGTTCAGGTGAAAGATTATTTGGATTAGTTCAAGTGTTCTGGGTTATGGTTCAATTTGGGATCATTCAAGTGTAAATCTTGATGACGGTACTCTCGAATTGCGGCTCGACAAGATTTTCCTGTCCAAGTCGATATTGGGTCAATTTTAGTTTTGCTTTCAGGTTTCCTTCGAGTTCAAATTTGGGTCCATGTTCGGGTTTCAAGTCCAGGTTCAGGGTTTAGGTTTCGGGTCTCGTGTCAGTTGACTTCACACATTCTCAACAGCCCTTGAACACGTAATTTTGGTTTTGGCTCACTAAGATCGCACATCAAATTCAACCCCTAATTATTTTGGTATTGCATGCAAACATGTTCATTCTCACTTAAACATATTTGCTCATTAACATAGCTTTGTGAGTACTACAAGTTGAGCTATCACTTGACTGTTTTATGCATGTTCTCATAAAATGCCTAGTTCCTTCATTGGAAGAACGGAAACAATCAAATACATTGAACAACAAGAAATGATCAAAACATTCCACTCCTCCTCCCCCCAAAGAAAGTGGCTCAGCTTCATATCCTGGCCCTCTGAAGAAAATGACCAATAGATTACACTACATAATCCCAAGCTGGAAACTGAGAAGAATGTTTCAACAATACTTTCAGGCTCAGTTAAGTTGAATGCACTCTTTTTCTGAGTAGAGGTGACTGATCTCTATTATGAAGATCCTGGGGAATGTCATCAATTCAAAGCATGTAATTCCACCTTACAAAAACAAGAAACGAAATTGGAGCTTAAGGTTTAGAACAAGCTCTTCAATCATGTACCAAACTCAGAAGTAGCCAGGAGCAAGCTACAAAAATGCCCTAGTGCAAGGGACTATGACAAAGGTACCAACCGAAAATGTCAAGCACACGTAAGTTCCAATGGATGATTGCCTAGAAGAACCAATACAAGAGGTTTGAATTTCAATGTTAACCCAATCCCATAAAACAATGGCGACCCACATACAACAAAACCCTACAAACTCCATAAAACAATGCCTAGATATGAGCAAACCCACCATCAAACATGCAAAATATTGAAATTGAAGCCATGAGATAACCAATCCAGTCGACGAACTAAACCTCAAGATTAAAGAACTCTTTAAGCACCAAAATATGAACGATGCAATCAAATCAAAGACATCTAAATGCCCAAAAACACTCTCACTGAGTTGTAGTAATTAATTAAACACCCAAATATTGGCAAAAACTTTCAGAGTACACAATCTGACAATAAACCACCAATGTCATTTCCAAAAGACGCAAAATTTAGATTGTTTGACAAACTGCATCGTAAAATCCTAACAAAAGTTCGAAAATGGGTACATAGTAATCGAAGAAGATGGTGCATGAGAGGGAGTTTACTCTTCAGCACTGGCACCCTCTTCGGTCTTGTTGTTGTGCTTCCTTGCATACCTCTGGTTCCTCAAGAACTTTGGGTCCATCTGAATCAATCAACACATCACATAACCCATCAATCAACATAGAAAAAAAGAGACTCTAGAGAGAGAAAGTAGAGAGGGAGAGAGAGAGATGGCTGACTGACCCCCTTGGTGGAGTGGTGGCGATGGCGGCGGGGCTTCTTGATGCCGTTCTTGTGAGCCTTGTAAGACTGGTTGTGAGCTGTGTGGTTCTTCGATTTCGCCATTTCTGTACGACGACAACAACTTCAAAATTGTAAAAACAGAACAATCGATCGAAGAAGATGAAGATGGAGATGAAGATGAAATTCAAGTGACAAAGAGAGAGAGAGACCTGCAGATGAAGGGTAGCAGAGATCGAATTCGCAGCAGCTAGGGTTTGGACGAGGGTTCTGAAAGGGGGGTTAGGTTTCTAGTTTTAAATGAAACCCTAATTTCTTGGTGTTGGGTTGACGATATTAACCCTGGGCTGAATTTTTATGTCTTAGTAGTTGGTATGTTTAGTTGGGTTTGTTGAGATGAGGACAGGCTTGGCCCATTGTATATGCATCGTTTAAGGCCCTGTTCCATAAAAATAACAGATTCAGTAATAGATAGCGGTTGTGGTAGATGGTTGGAGTGGCAGATAACAAATGTAGTTTAGTGGATAACTTATTGTTGTTTAGGTAACTATTTGTAAAGAATACGTTCGGTAAAATTAGTAATTAGATTAGCTTATAAATGTAGAATGACAAAAATGACATTATCAATATTATTACTCTTTTTTTACGGAAGATTATTCTTGTTGTTACAATCATATTATTATTGTTGTTGTTATTGGGTGTTAGCAACATTAGTTATGAACTATGAAGTACATAACAAATTATTATTGGGTGTATCGGCATTTCCCATGTATCTTGCAAGTTGGAAAAGAATAGTTTGCCCACCAAACACCCTCTTTATCCAAAAAAAACAACAACAAAATGAAGCGATGAGCAATAAAGTTTGAGGCAAATAATTATAATTTCAATAGTATTTGACTGCAGCATTTTGAATTACCATATCAAACGCTACATCACATTTTCAAATGTTAAAGTGTATAATGTTTGAGATTATATGTGAAACGCTCCACCAAATTCTATCTACTAATTATAAATGCTATAAGTTTCTCCGAACGTTGTTGCCGAACCAGGCCTAAATATTGGCTTATAATAGTTTCTTTCTCACATACGATAGGGTTATTGATTAAGAAGGATGGCATAGAAGTCAAATTGATAGAAAAAACTTGCTAGGACTATGAAGAACGAATTTATATTAAAAAAAATGAGATATACATTGTTGAGTTGGTATTAAAAAATGGGACAATTGTAAAGGATGAAATACCCCTGAAACCAAAACTGGCGGAATTGATCCATCCAATAGATTGCCCTTATCCTTGGTCTTCTCAATGCCCTTGATTGTGAATTCAGTCTTAATTCTTCTATAGGGACTCAAAGTTAACTCAATTAGGATCCCCATAAATAGATTTCAAGTTCCTAAATGAGGTTTAAGCTTGAATAATCAAGCATGCAAAACCGGGTAATAAATTGCCTTGAATAAATAATTGTAACCTCTTAACTTTGAATGACCTTTTGGAGGGGCAATTGAAGTCTTCAAACAAATCTTCAATTTTCGTATAGTAGAAAGCCAATTCATTATAATTAGCATGGGCAATCAAGGCTCAAGAACTAGGCCATTGGTTGAGTTCATTGTGTTGTACTTTTCAATTAAGGCTCGCAAAAATCTGTCTAATTGATAATCTGATTTGTCCGACCCGCAAAAAAATGATAATCTAATTTGCCCGACCCGCAAAAAAATGAGTATGATCATAGAATTTTCGTCTAAATTTTGACATTGACGATTTGACCGAAAATTCAAACACATTTTTTATCAAACTTCTATCGACCGAATGCAGTTTAGATTCAAATTTATGCTTGTTCAATTTGTCCGAACCGAGTACGACCCCAAATATACGCGAAAAACAGGGTATTAGCCCGTACATCTTTTTAATGGACCATACATGGCTCTTGATAGCCTGATAGGAGGGGATTTACACGAACTGTCCAGTAGTATAAGATTCTTGGATCAACCAGAATTGGAAGCAATTCTTGCAGCATGATTACATGTAACTGGTACAGGGATGGATAGCGTTCGTGAGAAGATGCAATGCTTAAAGAGTTGCCATATGCAAAAAGTTCGGAGACATCGAATTGAGGCTGCGGATAAGCATGTGAAATGGATTGTTCCTATTAGAAAGGCCTATAGGTTTAGAACATGATCCTGTTGAATTTGTTCTTTCATGGTTGTCTGTCATTATATGTTTCCTTTGCAAGGAAAAAAGAAAATGAAACTAGTAGATCAGTAGTACTTAAGGTTGGAAATAAGTATCAACCGAACATACAAAACCTGAAAACCAATAAAACAAAACACACTAAAATAAACGAGGGACAACTGGTTTTGGTCTTTCACAAGTCACTACTAAAGTACTAAGTACTAACTAAACCTGACAATTTCTCACCCGACCCAAAATTTTTGGGTTTCAAGCACAATTTTCTCAACTAAACTCGAAATAGACAAAACCCAATATGCGCCCGACCTAAAACTCAACTGCCCAAATTGACAGGTCTATACTAACATTGCACAATGCTTTATAGGAATAGGAGTGCCACTAGTTTCCATCAATTTCAATGGTTTGAATAATCACTAATGTATGTTCCATCAGCACTTAGCAGATCATAGGTTCATTTGCACAATGCATATTCAACACAATAGTTTGCACTTTGCATAAATCAACAAGCATGGTGATTGCTACATTTAAGAGAACAGGGGAGAATGAACACTGGATTACACTGCATACTCCCCAGTCCCAATTATGCGAGAAACAAAAACATTGTCTCAATTTAGTCCAAAAACCATCAAAACTTGACAATTTCAAAGGATCCCCATTTGTGAAGAATCAGCCAAGATGACTCAGAACTCTAGTTTACATCACTCCTTGTGTGTCTAGTGAGCCAAGCTCAACGACGAATAGCCCAGAAAAAGATTAATGTAAGTTTGAAGAAACTCACAACTAATGATCCCCATAAAAAAATGGCTGGATATGATGAACCAACCATCTTCAACCACAATGCAATCTCCACAGCAGAATCAAATACACAATTCAAGACATCAAATAATCCCACAAAGGTAACATCTATCACAGCACCAACACTCTAACAACCAAATATGGATGTTGAAGGAAAACAAAGGCACCAACATTCGATCAAACAGATGAAATAGCCAAAAGCATTCATTGAGTTGTAATCAAGCAACTTTCAGAATACATACTCTACCGATCAAACACCAATGTCATTTCTCAAGTACTCAAAATTCAAGATCGTTTGACAAACTGCACTGTAAATTCCTAACAAAAGTCGAAATTGGCTACATAGTAACAGAAGAAAATGGTTCATGAGAGGGAGTTTACTCTTCAGCACTGGCACCCTCGTCGGTCTTGTTGTTGTGCTTCCTTGCGTACCTCTGATTCCTCAAAAACTTTGGGTCCATCTGAATCAATCAACACATCACAGAACCCATCAATCAGCATAGAAAAAATCGAGAGATTCTAGAGAGAGAAAGTAGAGTGAGAGGGTGATGGCTGACTGACCCCCTTGGTGGAGTGGTGGCGATGGCGGCGGGGCTTCTTGATGCCGTTCTTGTGAGCCTTGTAAGACTGGTTGTGCGCTGTGTGGTTCTTCGATTTCGCCATTGCTGTACGACAACAACTACTGATTTGTTAATCACAGAAACAATCGGACGAAGAAGATGGATATGAAGATGAAATTCAAGTTAGAGAGAGAGAGAGAGAGTGACCTGCAGATGAAGGGGAGCAGAGATCGGATTTCGCAGTAGCTAGGGTTTGGACGGCAATGGAGGAGGGGAAGAAAAGGGGGGTTTGGATTCTTTTAAATGAAACCCTAATTTCTTGCCGATGGCTTGAAATGACGATACTAGCCCTGGGCTGAATATTTATGCCGTAAGCATACTCTGCTGGGTTCGTTGATATGAGATAGGCCCACTTTTGTGAATTGGCTTCGGCCCTTTGGCCCAATACTTTAAAGTTCTATCCAGATTGGATGCAGAAGTGTCGAATGTAATAATCATACTTCAAATTCTGCCCAAATGGGATATACAAGTCGTTCACTACCTTATAGGTTATGGTCGATAGTGCTGGTGAAAATTTGAGTCCAGCAAATTTGAGTCGATTGAATTTGGACAATGTCAAATTTTGGCCGTGAAATTCATGTCCAGACCCCGGTTTTTATATCGGGTCGAATCGAGTCGGACAATTCGGATGAAACTAAAATGATATTCGGACAATAGAAAAAAGATAAATTTTATATCCGAATATTCAATCAATATCAAATTTCGGATGAAAAACCTATGTCTAGACCCGGTTTTTTTCGGGTTAGACAATTCAGATAATTTGAGTGGGACAAAATTTTATCAGACAAAATTGTCTATCAAGGAGAGTTGACATTCCAACTCAAGTTACCTCGGCCAAATCACCCGCAGGTGAGACAATCACACGAGTGCCTCGATAAAAATGCCACTAAACTTTTCCGAAATTGCAATTTTGCCACTCGGATTTCTCTTGTCATCAAACTGCCACTAAACTTGATTAACCGGTAAAAAATTAACACTTTACCTGTTGTTTACCTGGAGCAGCAGGTTACTTCCAGGTTAATTACATAACCTAACTTATTAACTTTTTTACCTACCTAATTAATTACATAACCCCCCCTTTTTAATTTTTACCCACCCCCATTTCATTTCTTCGTTTCATTCCAACTGACTGAGTCCTCTTCATCTTCTTCCTCCCATCTTCCATCTTCATCATCCGCCATTAGGGCTCCTGTTTCCTTCTTCAATTTCCCCCCCAAAAATTAGGGCTTCTCCCTGATTTCTTCGTTTCTGCTCAAAAAACCCTAACTTTCCCAAAAAATCTCTCTAATGGATTCCTCATCCTCATCTGTTTCGAACACCCCTGTTAGGGCATGCCGTGACTGTGCATGTTCAAAGACGGTGTTGTATTTCAAGTGCGAATGTGGGTTGGTTTGCCTTGTCTACACCTCGTTCACTGCTGATAACCCTCTCAGGAGGTTCGCAAGATGCCCTCGATGGCAATCTCATGATGATTGTGGGTATATGAGGTGGATCGATGACCCAATTTGTGGCACCGTCGCTATTTCTGCAAAGAAGTTGGTTGGAAGATTTGATGCTGTGAAGAGGGAGAGGGACGACTACAAGTTTGAGACTGAAGTGGCTGAAGCCAACATCAACGACCTGATGGGTGAATTGGAGAGGCTGAGGGGGGTGACTAAGAAACAGAAGTGGGTGAATGTGCTGTTTATGGGGGTGCTTGTCATTGGGGTTGTTGCTGGGGGTTTTTTTAGGTTTTTCTAACTGATTTGGGGGTGTTAATTTTGCTAGGGGTCGGTGGGTGAAGATGATGATGATGATGTTGTATATTGGAAGTTGGTTTTTTTTGTTGGATGGTGAATGTGGGTGAAGATATTTTGATGGATGGTGAATGTTGGTGATTTTTTGTGGATGATGCTTCAAATATTTTGGTTCCATCATCATCTAAGTTATGCTGGAAGTTGTTTTAGGTTTTAGGTAGTTAGGGCAGTTGTTCATGGCTGGCTTAGGTTAGGTATTGCTGGAAACTTCAAATGTAAATCCCTCATCAATTGAAATGAATGAATTGAATTTTATGCTTTGTTTTATCAATTTTTATGTTGTGTTTGTTTGATCAATCTCCTCTGTTCATATTCTTCTTTGCTGTGAAGAAGCAATTGTAAGAACCAATTGTTTGATCAATCTCCTCTCTTTGCTGTGAAGAACCAAACTACCAAACTGAACAGAATCAATTAACATAAACTGAAGTGAATAACAAACTGAACTGAATGAGGTGAAATTGATCAAAAAGCCAGGCACAAACCCAATCTCCATCTGTTGACATGCACTGAATGAACACACCAGCAGAGCAGAAGAAGCACAAAACCAGCAGCAGGGAGTAACAAAAAATGAAAACATAAAATGTATAACCAAACTGAATCAAAAGAAGAAAAAGAAGCCAGAAAGAAAATAGAATAATCGTAAAGTAAACTTGCATTAAAGGGAATATGTAATGGGTACAACATCTAGTTTTTTGATGTACATACTCCTCTGCTTTGGCTTAAAAGCTTGCAAACAGTACAAAACCCAAACATGTACAAAAGACATATTCCCCATCAAAAGTATGGCATTCTACCCAAAAGTAAGGCATATACATTTTGATTCATTTACATCCTATCTAATGTAATCACCATCAAAGAAGCCATCGTTGTTCAAAATGGCTTAGAAACACATCAAACAAACAACTTAGTTTCCTAGGTTAACCACAGGCATTTTCTTCCTTGGTGATACCCTGGGCAACACACATTTATGTGCAGGTCTCTTCTTCCTGGTCTGCTTTTTTGGTGTTGATGAAGGAGATGGCTGGGATGGTTGAGGCTGTGATCCATCGATGGCGACTCATCACATTGGCGGCAGCAGCGATTGATCCAGAAGATTGAGCGGATAGATGATGGAGCGGCGATGGATGATGGAGCAAAGAAAGCAGCAGCAGCAAGAGTGCTTGGTGGATCGCAGCAGTGAAGCGGAGGAAGCATCAGCAAGAACCAGCGGCATTGGCGTGATTCTTTTTGTGATCTTCCTTTTGGGCTTTATAAACAAACAAGCATCAAAGTCAGCTAAATCATAAACCCTAAACCATAAAACATGTGAAAAATTAAAAAAAAGGTCAGCTAAAGTAGTGAGATTTCATACCTTCAACTTTTTTGCAATCTGTGGGCAAGTCTGTTTGTTATGCCCTTCCAATCCACAATGTGAGCAGTGAATCCTAGTGGAGTCTTTGGACATTTTACCTCTGATTGTTTCACCTGCTTCTGGCCTTCTAAAGTACTTAGTGGTTGTCTTTTCTTTGGCTTGAAGAATGGAGCGCGATCCAACACATCCAGCGATCGCCCACATATTCGTGCCATTCGGTGGGTTGAAGTGTGAGTATGTAGCAACAAGCTTGTTAGTTGCATACCATTCATGGACAAACCGTAATGGCTTCACCTTTCTCTCTCATTACAAAGAATGGAATGGGTACAAGGAATCCCATTTAGTTGCCATGAGTTGCAACTACAAGTTTTCCCATTCAAATCGACAACATACTCCTCAGACCATGCATTGTTGACACTAAACAAACCCCTAGCAGCCCTAGTAACCTCCCATGTCCTTGATTCTTCAGTCTTTTTCTCAAGTTTTTTCAAAATCCTCGGAGGAATTGGGGTGTTGATCTTAGAAACCCATTCATTCTTGTCACCAACTCTTTTCATAACTGCCTTGAAAATCCAATTTAACATAGACACAATTGGCATGTACCTCGCTTCTATTATGAATGCATTAAAAATTTCAGCCATGTTGTTATCTACAGAGTCACATTTTGCATCTGGTTTGAAGAATGCTCTGCAGAAATGTTCAACACCCTTTCTTTCAAGCATCCCCCATGCTTGTGGGTCAAGATCATACAGATTCTTGGCATTCTTTTTCATCTCAATCTCTGTGGTTGATTTAGCAACCCTCCAGAATAGTATCTTGTACATCTCACCCCTAAAAATCCTCCTTAGATTGGCATACACATGCCTTGCACAAAGCCTATGCTCACATCTAGGCAATATCCTTGCTACACTATCAACTAGACCCTAAAACAAACAAAATTGAATCAACAATTCACATTAGCATCAAATTAAACAAAGAATTAAAAGAATAAATCAACAAGGGGGTTAGTTTGCAACATACCTTCTGTTGATCAGAAATAATTGCCCAGCCACTGCCATCCCCCATGTTGAGATCAATTCCAAGCTGTGAAATGAACAAATCCCATGTCTCCTTTGATTCAGTGGATGCAACCCCCCATGCTAAAGGGTACATTTGGTCATTTGCATCCCTTCCAACTGCTACAAAAACTTGTCCACCCCAAGGTCCTTTTAGAAAGTACCCATCCAAGCTAAGAACCCTCCTACACCCCTCCAAGAAACCCTTCTTCAGTGGTGCAGGACATATATAAAGAAACTTGAAAACGTTCTGATTTGTCTCCTGCACCTCTGTTGTCTTTAGAACAAGATGTCCCAGGTTCTTGTCAATCAACTCCCCTAGATAGTCTCTAAGTTGAGTAAATTGCTCCCTGTAATCACCAACAATGGAGTCTAATGCCTTCCTTCTTGCCCTAGAACACATACACAACCCAACATTGTAATTCAGCTCTTCCTTGACCATTCTTTGTATATCCCTTGATGTAATGGATGGGGTTATCCTAAGCTGCTCCTAAAATGATCACCAACCATTGACACTCATGTTTCTATGCCCACCTCAAAGCTAAATGTGATACATGTGTGAGGGGGCCCAAATGTCTTCACTGCAAAGCTCTTTTCCTTCCCTACTTTAGATCCTCAAAACCTCCACTTGCACCCTTCACCCTGACAGAAAAGTTGATATCTCACTTTGTCACTCTTGCACACTTTCAGTTATACCCACCTGTGATCCTGTAATTATCCACAACTTTCTTCATCTCCTTCTTGTCAGCAAAGGTCATACCAGCAAGTAGTCTACTAGGTATAGCAGGGTTGTACCTAGGACATTTTGGTTTGGGCTTCCTCATTCTAGGTTTTTTCCTTTGCTGCAGACCCTCACCCTCACTCTCACTTTCAGGGCTGCTAGGGTTGTCTGAGTCATGGTATAATTCATCCTCACATCCATTATCACCTTCATCAACTCCTCCTCCTTCAATCAAACTTTGATCACCCTCAAACAATGAATTCCTATCAGCAATTTCATCCTCCCTCAAATTCTTTTTTTTCTTCATTACTTGTGTCATCTCCTCATCCTCTACTTCAGAACCATCACCATCAGGATCATAATCATCATCATCCTCATCATCCCCATCAGAAACATCACCATCATTATCATTGTCATCAGCATTAGCATTATCATCAGCACCATCATCCACCACTTTTTCCTTCCCCTTCTCCCTATCCCTAATAACATCAGTAGGATGCTTCACATAAAGTCTAACAAATGGACATTTTTCCACTAAAGCACTCAGGGTTCTTATCTCATCATCCCCTTTAATCTCAATAAGACTCTCCTCAAAGTCTATGCTACATCCAGGCTTGCTAATGTAAAGGGTTTGAATTTCATCTTCTGTATACCCAGCCTTCTCAACAAACTCAATCAGATCACCCAAACTTAACAAATCAGGGTCCACATCCCATTCACTGACCTCACTGTTAATGTAAACCAAATGTGGGTCTGACACAAACTCCCCCCCATGAAATATTTGTAATTTGCCCATTCAGAAACCCTAAAACAACAAAATCAGGCCAATTTCAGATACTTCAACCACATTAACATTAAACATGCACATAAACATCAACCAAACACATAAACCCTAGCATTCATCGAGAAACAGAGGGTTGGGTTTTCTGGGTTTCTGAAAATGCGAACATAAACCCTAGAAAAATTTTTCCAACAAAATCTACTCAAATCGACTGCATACAACTAAACAACAACAAAAACACCAAAAAAACATGGACTACCGACCAAAATTCAGCAAAGCGAAAATTAGAGTTTTGGAGTAACTAACCTCGTATGAATGTCAACCTTTACTGGCCTTCAATCCTTGCAAAAACGCTTCCCAGGTGGTCGATTTTGTTGATTGTTGTGTAATTTAGGGTTTGATTCGAACAATTCTGGAAATCAAAGGTAGGAGCTTGAAGGAAATGGCGTTGAAGGTGAAGAGGGGTGAACGTTACTGGGAGTTTTTTTCAAATGGAGGGAAATAAGTCACAGGAGCTTGAAGGAAATTACAGTTTTTTTCAAATGGGGGGGTTATGTAATTAATTAGGTAGGTAAAAAAGTTAATAAGTTAGGTTATGTAATTAACCTGGAAGTAACCTGCTGCTCCAGGTAAACAACAGGTAAAGTGTTAATTTTTTACCGGTTAATCAAGTTTAGTGGCAGTCTGATGACAAGAGAAATCCGAGTGGCAAAATTGCAATTTCGGAAAAGTTTAGTGGCATTTTTATCGAGGCACTCACAATCACACAGAGTCAAAACGAAAAAAAAAAAACAGGGAAAGAAAATTCTCAGTTGTAACGCTGTTACGCTGGAGTTAGCTGGGGAATGTGAACAACGAGGCCATAAATTTTCCCACAAACCCAACCACCCTCTTCTCTCCCACCTCCCCAATTTCGTCAATTCTAGGGCAGATCTCCTTCGATTTCCCCAAATCTTCACTTTCCAAACTTCAATCCGATCTTAAAAATGTTCCTAGTAGATTGGTTCTATGGAGTTCTTGCATCGCTCGGATTATGGCAGAAAGAGGCGAAGATCCTGTTCTTAGGTCTCGACAATGCCGGAAAAACCACTCTTCTTCATATGTTGAAAGACGAGGTGATGAATTCGATTTGTAGGGTTTTTATTTTTGGGAGAAAGTTTAGCCGTTTTGATCTGATTGATTGATTGATTGATGGAGTTTTGATTTGATTGATTGATTGAATTTTGGTTCTGTGGGTTTCCGATTTGTTGGGGTTTATCAGAGATTAGTTCAGCACCAGCCGACGCAGCATCCGACGTCGGAAGAGTTGAGTATTGGGAAGATCAAATTCAAGGCGTTCGATTTGGGTGGTCATCAAATTGCTCGCCGTGTTTGGAAGGATTATTATGCTAAGGTATGCTTTCGATTTGATCTTCTTGTCATTTTCATTGTATATTCGTTGTTCATCGGATACTTTTGTAGATGGCAATCATCTCTATTTGACATAGTTTGCTTGTATTAATGGTGGGTTTGATAGGTTTTGAATTGTCAATGCTTTTTTCTGGGTGGATTTGGGTCATAGATAGATAGAATGTAAGTAATTGCTTGGGTGCGCTGATTAAAGCGAAAAAGTTGTACTTTTGCTGATGAAAGTGATAAAGTTGTACTAGTATTTTTGCTGTGTGGTTGTATGAGAAGCTAATCTTGGGTGTGTTTCAAGTTGGGTACCTTTGTTGAAATTCTGCTCTATAAATTTTGTCCGACCCGGAAAAATCGGGTCTGGACATAGATTTTTCATTTGAATTTTGAAACTAATCAAATTGACCAAATATTTGAACATAAAATTCTCTTTGTTGTCTGAACCTGATTTCGATACCAATATAGCTTCATCCAAATTGTCCGACCCGGTTCGACCTGAAATAAAACCGGTCCAAAAATGAGTTTCTTGTCCGAATTTTGATATTGTCCGAATTTGTCCGATCCGAATTTACATGAACCTGAATTTATGCATGTTCTAGAAAAGAGAAACTATGAATATGTTCTTTGCTTTGTTGTAAAGGCCGTGTGGAATCCCCAGCTAGTTTTGGTGATTGGTTTCTCAACAAATGTTTTGCTGTCACCCCTCATTTTCTGTTCCTAGCTTTCCCTCCTTTTCTTGGATGCCCATTTCAATTGCTTCTTTTTTTTCAGTTATTATTTTTTTGGATTGGGGGGGGGGGGGGTCCTTAGTCTTTGTGATTCTGCCTGTAAAATAGCGTTTGCTTTTTTGTTGAAAGTTCTATACTCATATCTAGATTCGTACATTTGTATCGCTCCAATTGCTGCACCTGACTTTTCTATCTAGGGTATGGTATAAAGGGAACATTTGAGCTTATAATACAATATGGTTGAAATTCAAGCAATCATATAGTAATACAAAATTGAGAATGGTGGATGTGGCATCTATGGATAGCTATTACAATGTCAATGGTGGATGCTTAGTCTCTTTAGCAACTTTATGTTGATATTTGCCTATGCTCCATTAGCAATTCTCGACGGTCATGCTGTATACATGTAGTTGGGTTCTTATGGCATATGCTGCTGCTCCTCTTATCCTTACATTTTCTACCATTCCTTACTCGATGAAAAAATGCTTACTTGAAGTACTGTGGTACATGTCCCTTGAGCCCCCAACTTACTGTCACCATACAGATGTCTACATACCTAGCCTGAATGAGAACTCTGTGTAGTCTGTACTGTCTTTGGATATCTACATGAAATTATTCATCATGAGTTTGTCGTTGTAGTTTGACTCGCAATTCTACTTCCTTATACTCATCAGTATTCATTCACTGTCCACCTCGTGGTTATCTACTTACTAATGCTCGTTGGAAGAGCAGAGCAAGCAGATTTGGCTTTTAAGCAGCTATGCAGCATCGTTAATGATTGTGTTGACATGATACGATGCTGTCAAGAGATCTTTAGATTGCAGTGATACATAGTAACTCTACATCAAAACTAGTCTTTCCGCTTGCTGAAACTAACAAAGCTGGAACCCTAAAAGAACCCTAAAAGATTCAACAAAACTACCGACATCACATGCTCACCCTCGTCCTTAATTTGCAGGTTGACGCTGTAGTTTACCTGGTGGACGCATACGACAAGGAGAGGTTTGCAGAATCGAAGAAGGAACTCGACGCCCTACTCTCAGACGAATCATTGGCCAACGTCCCGTTCCTCATTCTAGGGAACAAGATCGACATTCCGTATGCAGCTTCAGAGGAGGAGCTCCGCTTTCACTTGGGACTCTCAAACTGCACCACAGGCAAAGGGAAGGTGAATCTATCGGGCACCAATGTCCGCCCCCTTGAGGTCTTCATGTGCAGCATCGTTCGCAAGATGGGCTACGGAGAAGGCTTCAAGTGGGTTTCGCAATATATCAACTGAGATCACAGCACACAAGTCCTTTCTTTCTTGTCTCTAGAGAACCCTTTTGGCCCACTTTGTTTTGACTACAGATAGAATTGGAAAGACTGATTCTTTGATTCTTATTTTGAGGATGATAGCTAATATTTTCCAGATAGTTTACTTGGTTGTGCAATATGACACTTTGATAGTTTTTGTTCAACTACCACATCATGTCATGCAGACACATTTATGCATCTCCATCCAAGTTTCCCCCTTATAGAGAATTGGACTCGAGTTGGTGCATCCATATTGTTACATATTGTTTACCTTTTAATGTCCATATTCTCTTGTCTCGAATCCCAACTCGCATCCCAAAAAGTCAAAAGTGTTACTGCAAAACATGGTGTGGGGGTTTCAATATAGTAATCTTACTAATGAATCTTAAAATTTATTCGGATGCTTCATTTGGAATTTAAATTATCATGTTACGTATTTTCTTAACTACATCACCTACATCTAGTAAAAGCATGAGTAGTTGTGAGTTGTTATTCATTTCAAAAATACTTTTGAGTTACAATTTGATTTGAACTATTTCAATGTACATATCAAATTCACTTTTGAAGCCTAGACTTATTATATGCCCCTCTCAAGAACCAATCACCATAATAGATGTTGATGAATATAGACAAAATAAAGCCCTAGTTTTTGAATTTTATACCATTCAAAACTTCAAATACTATGTTCCAGTCTGCAAATCAGTCAATATCATTATAAAATTCAACATATATTCTATCTTAAATTTAAATTTCACCTCAAACTTATAAATACACACTCTATTTCATGTAACTTTGCCTTTAAAAAAATCAAATCCGAAAATCACTACTAGTAATTAAGCTCTGTTCTTTTATATGGTATGATGCAGTGTCACAACTCATTATACTACTTAATATTCTTCCAGACCTTATCACAATCATTACTAATATATTTTCTTATTTTTTTCTCTACTTTTCACATTCTCTCTCCTCATATACACATCAACCACATTTTCTATAAATTCTATCATACTATTCCACACCGTACTTTTCACAATTTCACCACACCGCATTATTTCTACATCTTATCAACAATATAAAATAGCAAGGCCTTAATAAAAGTGTTAATTTGTTAACCTAAAACCTCCATTTCTCATCAACCTTCCCCATGCACAATCACCAAAGACAACTTTCCTTGGAATTCCTTGCCGTTTCCATGGGCTTTCTCTTTCCCACTGTAGTTTTCATTTTGACTAATTTCCACATGCCCACATCCTTATGACGAATTCCCTCCAATAAAACCCCGCCACATCAGCACACCACCCCCTGCCACGTAAGCCATCTCCCCCCATATAAATCTCATCTGGAACCTCCTTTTCCGCCCACTGGCAAAAGCAAATCAAACCAAATTAAAAAAAGCAAACACTGTGGACAACTTTCCTCTCTAGAAGTTTCCACTGATTCTCGACTAGTTAAATTTGGGTTTTTCTTGAGTATTTGCTCGATCATCAATCAATTCAAGTTTTTCTGAGACTACCCAGAAGAGAAAAAAAAGCGAAGATGTTCTTGCTAGATTGGTTTTATGGGGTTCTAGCTTCTTTAGGGCTATGGCAAAAGGAGGCGAAGATCTTGTTTCTGGGTCTTGATAATGCTGGGAAAACAACTTTGCTTCACATGTTGAAAGATGAGGTATGTTTTAGTTTTTTTTAGCTTTTTTCTAGGTGTTTTTGGTTGGGGTTTTGAAATTCGAGGGATGAATGAATGAATTTATGAATTCATCTGGGTTTGTGAGAGTTTTTTGGGTGATTATGATGATGAATTGGGTTGGTTTTGTTTTGTTTTGTGTGTTGCAGAGATTGGTGCAGCATCAACCTACACAGTACCCAACATCGGAGGAGTTGAGCATAGGGAAGATTAAGTTTAAGGCTTTTGATTTGGGAGGTCATCAGATTGCTCGCAGGGTTTGGAAGGATTATTATGCTCAGGTATTACTGTTTTTCATAGTTAATTTGATTGTTATTGGTTTACTTGTTGAAAACTTTCTGATTTTTGCTGAGAATTTCCAACTGAAGGGTCTATTGGAAAGATTTTTTTATGCCTAATATGTAGAGCTGACAAAAATCCGGACCTGGGTAATTTCGGGTACGGGTAAATTGGAACTCGGAAGAAAATTTGATGTTCGATATCCAGTTTTTCGGTGTATTTTTTGAGTCGGACTAATTAGACGAGCAAAACTTCGGGTCTAAATTGGGTTTGGATGATAGGAATTTGAAAAAACTTGTGTCAAAATTTGGATGGAGTTTTTATGACCATAGCTGGTTTTTTCCCTAGGTCAAACCCAAGTTATCGGGTTGGACAGATTTTTGCCAGCCCTACTAATATGTGCATTAATTTTACTGAAATTCAGGTGTAGGATGTGTTCAAGGCATAAACAAGGAGGATGAGTTTTTAGATTCTCTGTCTTAATGAATTACATGAGAAAGGAAATGCTAGAAGTCTAGAATCAAAATCCTTAGGATGAAAGGAATTGGGATGGTTGGCTATATGATTCTTGGTGGTTTAGCCTTTTTGGTTGCATAATGCATGTTACTAAACTAAGTGTCCCTTGTAATCTAGATAGCGAAAAAATGATCTAATTCCATAGCTTAGATTATAGTGGACTAAGTGGAGTAATGCAAATGCCTCTCTAAACCTCTTCTATTTCTTTTTCATGTAGTAAGTAGAGGAGAATAGTAAGATCTTGGGTCATTTGGAACCGGTTTGTCTGAATCTTTTAATTTAGGAGCAGGGGTGAGACCGTTACATCAGACCCCCTTACACAGTTACACCCAGTTCCGAGTGGGATAATGAGGTGTTGGATTCGGATTTGGAACTTGCTTCTACTTAACTAGTTTTCATGTAAACTCTTCTCTAGTGTTGTGTATGAAGGTGCAGTTTTGTACCCTTTTGTGCCTACATCTTCACGTCCAAAGACAAACCGTTTTTTTTCCACTTTGGCAAGTCTGGTCACCCACTGGGTCCCCGCAAAGGAGAGTAGCGTATGTAGCCGGTGCAAAATGAGCTAAGAGCTCATTGGTTCCAAGGACAGCTTGATCAGTTGAGATTTGATAAGGCTAAAAAGATACCTAATTCCTCTCTGCTCTATTATTCCTTGCTTGTAGGTGGATGCTGTGGTCTACCTAGTTGACGCATTCGACAGGGAGAGATTTGCAGAGTCAAAAAGGGAACTCGACGCGCTTCTCTCAGACGAGTCCCTCGCCAAAGTCCCGTTCCTCATCCTAGGGAACAAGATTGACATCCCATACGCGGCCTCAGAGGAAGAGTTGAGGTATGCATTGGGGCTCACAAACTGCACCACCGGAAAGGGCACCGTCAACCTCGAGGGCACCAGCGTGCGCCCGTTGGAGGTCTTCATGTGTAGCATTGTTCGAAAGATGGGGTACGGTGAAGGGTTTAAGTGGGTCTCTCAGTACATCAAATGAGTGAATGAATGAATCAATCTGTGTGTGTAAGTCTGGGGTATACTTCTTGTCGGATTTGTCCCAGATAGGGAATGTAGGGGAGAATTTATATTGGCCATGTACATTGTAGTAGTATAGGGAGACAAGTTTACTCATGTCTTAGTTTACAATTTTCAGTCATGAACCTTGAAAAACTGCTCTTTAATCTCAGTTATATAGATGACAGAGTTGTGCATTGATATTCTGTCCCCAGGGAGACATTGCTGTATATCATTCGATTAGATGAATTCAGGTGGCTCAAAAACTACATCTTGTAAACTCAATCTTTACGCGCAATTATAATTTTCTTCTTAAAGTGTGTTTATTTTTCTGTATATCGAGCATCACATAAGTTTAAGACTTGTCTTACAAAGCTTTCAACTTGTTCTACAAAATTTCCACACAATGCCATCGATTTAGTTGCACGAGCTTAAAACTAGTATAATTAAAATGTGTAACTTCTACAAAATTTCCTCATCATACACATCAACTAAAGATGGCGAAAACAGCAATACCCAAAAAGGGGAAAACTTGGCATGAAATAAGACATTCAGAAGCCTCAATACAAGCATCAACCACATTTTGACTGAGTGTCATCCACAAGCTCCTTGACACAAAACTGATGCAAGTCGTCGTACATTTTCTTCCATTGCTGCGCCATCTGCAGTGTCCTCTTGCACTCCATCTTTAACCGTTCTGCTTCAATCTCCGATGCAGCTGCTGACCCTTGTTGCTGCATTTCTTTGATTTGATTGTTCATCACATATTCTGTCAAGTAACAAACAGTTCCCGGATTAGAAGAGGCGCTGCTGCCAACAAAAGCCTTTGTAGCCACAACTTCGTCACTAGACTTTGCATATTTTTCAAGCGGGGGAGGCAATGTCGAGGAATTCCTTCTTCCAACAGATGCTTGAGACTTCAACAAGATTTCTGGGCATCTAATGACCAGAATGTTCGTCACGGGACCTTTACCATGCCTCAGCATTCGAACTATGTTACGGGTTCTAGTATCCCATATGCGAATCAAGCCGTCCTCTGATCCGGAAGCTAAGGAGACTCCATCACCGCAGAATGCTAGAGATGTAACCGACTTACTACCCTGATCAGCTAATGAACCAATGACATGCATTCCATAGTCACCACTAGCGGATGTGGTAAGAGCATTGAGTGCAGCTATGTATATCTTGCCATCTCTTCCACCGGCATAAAACACACTTTCACCAGCATCGATAGCAATTGAGTCAATAATAGCCGGGAACACAATGTTCCGCAGCAGTCTTCCTGTTGCAATGCTCCACACCTTGCACGTTCGATCCTCGGAGGCGGAAATTATGACAGCATTGGACCCACCATGACCTGATTTGACATCTGTGACGCGCAATGTATGCTCTAGAAAGCTATGCACGTAAGGATGTCGGGACTCCTCCCTCCTGACATCATCAAACATCATGAAGAGAGACCAAACCCTAACACAACCATCCTCTGCCCCGGAAATAAGCAGGGATTCGTCGTCTGACAATGTAAGGCAAGTGACGGCCCGGTAATGAGCATGCCATCTCTTGAGTAATCTGCCGGTCAGAACCTCCCAAATGTAAATGTCGCCGGAGGAACCGCCGCCTATGAGGTATGTGCCCTCGGCGTTCGAGACCAAGGGCTTTATCGGCTCGGCCGGGAAACTCTTCACCTCAGGCTGAGGCTTGTGGAGGGACCAATAGAGTACAAAGCCTGAGGACGAGGAGTCACGGAGCTGAGAAGAAGCGAAGAAGCGGTTGGCGAGGAAGACAAGGCCGTGTGGAGGAGAAGCGCAAGACTTGTAGCGGAGCTGCTCAGTGCCGTTCTGCAAGTCCCAGCAGCCTATGCCGGCTTCAGTGGAGGATGAGGCCACCACCACCTCCATTGTTGTGTTACTCTAGGGGGAAAAGAAAAAACTTGTTAGCAGTCATATCATTACGCTAGACAGGCAGGCAGCATCAATTGTACTTCAACACATTGCGATTATAGATTAACACAATTACACAATATACGAATACAAAAATTCTTCATCCAGCTTATTGATCGAAATTGGATGAGAAATATTGGTTCTTGGGGCCTTCCCCAACAAATACAAGCCGCCTGTAAATCAATGCAAGATAAAGTCCACAGACCGTAAGGACTACTTCAACAGATGGGTAGCACCTAGGATTACTAAGCCGACCTTTCTCCTCATCGAGATTGCCTAAGATAGTTGCAAAAAGAATATCAATCTAGCAAGTAACAGTGAAGCTACATTAACGTCAACACTTTGTAAGTATGTAATTTGCCATTTTAGGGGGACAGGCATTGGTGCAGACGTTGTAACACCCTAAAAACGAGGAAACTTCCAATCAAATGTAACCCTTTTCCTATCCTGGGTTTTTCGGATCGGAAAAAGAAGAAAAATCACAGACCAAGCCTTTATATATAGGATTGGAAAAAGAAGAAAATGAATAAAAACAGGCTCAGAATCAGGCTGCAAAGATTTCCTTCACTAATTTCTCCTCTCTGGACTCAACAGGTATTCCCATACGTACCTCTTCTAATCCTTCATGTACAAGACCAAATATTTTCTTTTGTTGATAACGGAATCTATAACTTCATCTCAACTGGTCAATTTCATTTTAAACACCCTCAAACGAAAAGAGGCTTGCAGTCTTGCACAGCCCATTTGATCTTACAGTGACAAAAAACTACAACAACAACAACAACAACAACAATCTCCCAGGTGAAACATGTTTAAGCCCGATGTGGGAGATCCAGATGTAGGCAACCTTCCCCCACAAACTATAGTTCATGAAGAGGTGATTCGTGTGGAACCACAAAAGATTTTCAAAAACCACTTTGGAAACCATACAGTGACAAAACACTGTCAACGCTAAATGTCGTTTTAATTAGTTCTCTCAATGGTCACTTCATCATACTAAGCTTCTTCATCTGAGCACAAATTTGATACCCTACCACACTTGTAGGCATAGCTACTTTCACAATGAAAATACTGCTATTGTGCACAAACCATGTTTGAAGATAAAATTACTGGGGAAAAACACTTGGCAGTAGCTTTAATTCACACTTTAGTTTTTCAGGTCATTGAAGATATAATTACATGGGAAATTACACATAATTTGTAGCATAATACATTTGACAGAACCCATTTTTGCTCTAACCTCTGGAAATTTTCTATTTGTTTAGTATTCCGCAGTAATTCTCGGAACATTCAAGTAATAAAACGATATCAGTTTACACAATAAGCTCGGTGGCAAATGCTAACAACACATACACTGATACACATCAGAAACCCTAATGCAAGGCAAGCAAGGTTGAAATAAGTAAATTACCTAAAGTGAGAGAGCAGGGAGATCGGAGGGCGAAGTTTCCGGCGACGTGGCGGCGGTGGAGACGACGGCGGTGATGGCGGTGGCGAGTGGCGGAGGTGGCGGCCCTGGCGGAGGGTGAGAAGGTCGAGAGTTAGAGAGAGCGGGGACGAGAGATTTTGGGAGTTTTTTGCGTTTAATTGTTGAAAAGTGAAAACCCTAATCTTACTTTTTCTTGCCGGCCCAACCGGTTTCGGACCGGACTGTAGATCGAACAAGAAAACTTCTTGGACCAGAGACCTGACCAGATTCACTCGGTCGGTTCGGTCAAGGTTGGCCCATAGTCGGGGTCCGGTCTGGAACCGAACTCTACACAACCTTAAATACTAGTGAATAAGTCTCGTTATTACTCGATTGTTTTATGGGCAAATACCTACGTTGACGTTGGAGGTGAATAAAAATTACGGAAATCTTCGTTTTGTCCCACTTCTGGTCAGCTATGGTCTTAAAATTCCACTTTCAGTAGCACAAGGACTGAGGTAGATTAAAAATAAAGTTCTGATCAACACCTAGACTTGAGTAGGATTTAACCTTAACACGTAAAGTTGGGCAAGTTCAGTTGAGTTAAGCTTTTCATTGAACAAGGTAAGTAGACATGAAGATAAACAACCATGGTAGTATAGTAACACATGCAAAATTACAAATGCAACTTTACAAATATTTTCTAAGCCATCTTTAGAACATTAGAAACCAAATTGGAAACAAATATGGTGCAAAATCCAGACACTAATTAAACAAAAATCATGGAAAATCGAATGACACCTCTAGTTTGGTGATCCTAAACAAACTTAGAAAAGCATAAAGAACATAAATATAACCCCCTGAAAAACATAGAACCTGATATCAAATTTGCCAAGTCCCTTAATTGATTAATTAACAAATTATGTTACAAAAAGGAAAATCGCATTCTCATATTCCCTATTTTTGACAATTGTATGTGTTGGAAATGTCCCGACAATGTTCGATATATACGGAGATTAAACCAAAGTGATATAGTAATTATATGTCTTGCTAGAGCCCTCTATAATTAGTAATTAAATATGTTTAATTACAACTATATTATTTGGTCTCTTGAATCACAAGTCGGTCTTGCGGAACAATGTATGTAACCTAAATGATATTGTATCACGTTTAGAAAAGTTGGAAATTGATTTCTATGAGAAATCAGCCCAATACGGACCGAATTGGGTTCAACACGGGTCGTGTTGTCCCAACACGGTCCGTGTTAAGACACCACGGTCCGTGGTGTCTATGGGCCGAATAATTGGACCTTCTGGAGTCCAACACGGACCGTGTTGGGCCCAGAAACGCGTCGTTGTCTTTAATCGGCCCTTTAGGGTTTTGAACCATTTTCCCTAGGTTTTCTAAACACTATATAAAGGGTCTCTGGGAGAGATTATTAAACACCAACTGGCTACGACTCTTAGAGAAATACCAGGGTGATTTCCTGAGTTCCTCTCTCTTTTAGTTTGCAGTTCTAGTTTCAGGAAACATTGTCTGTTTCCCGAAACAATCTCACATACATCTTAGATTGAAATTCGTCTCGATCGGGTCGATCTAGCAACCGGTTCCCGGAGTGCTGTGTGGACTTTTCAGTAGAGGGTTTCAACGTTGGAATCTGGAAGGTCAACCTCTTCTTCAGTAGGAATTAGCGATCAGGTATAATTACTAAAGCCTCTGCAGTTGTTTTGATTAATTGTTTATAACTGTTATAATATTCCGCTAATTAATCTGTATCTGTTTAGGAAATAGATAACTTAAAACCTAACAGTATGATAATAATCTCTATTTTTCTTGTACACTAGTAGTCCTAGAAAATTATATTTTTTAGTAATATTAAATCTAACTCCATATTTTTCTAATGTGTTTTTTATTCTCGCATTTAGAAAGTTTATGAAATGTAATTAGTAACACAATTTTTAAATTATTCTTTTGAGAATCCGAGCAATTATTATGATTTTTTTAAGGAATAAAAGGAAAAGCTCACAAAAATTAGAAAAAATTGAAACAATGTGGGACAAATATTGTAAATTCACTAAAAATCACGGGCAAGTACTATGGCGCTAGTTTTGGAGCAAACACAAATCAAAATCCACGATACTTAGGATACACAGTTGTTGGTTGTACCACTAAAATGCAATTTAGTTTTTTTTGAGACCAATAGAACATAAAAAAAAAGAGTAGAGATTATCAGAAGACATCAAGACAATGGGCCAAAGTAGGATTATTAGAATCCAATTTTTCTTTTAAAAATATCAATAAATTTTACAATAATATTGATAAATTTATGAATTTTAATTAAATACTGATGAATATTTTTTTAAAAGATAAAATACCTTGGTGGACCAAGGTACATCATATAACAATAGCAACTTGCATGACATAAATGTGCAATAAAGCAGCTGTTGTTGTTTGACAACCACCCTTGGCCCTTGCAAAATAATATCCCAAGTAGGCCCTTTCCCTTTCTGGCTTAATGCATTTTACAAAAAAACTAGAATAATATTAAATATGTGATAAAGTGAGAATGACATTAAAATAAGTGTGCAAACTAGACCTGACCCGACTCCAAACCGACCAAGTGGGTTTTGAACACGAATTCGACCGGGACCGAAAATGACCCGCTCAAAGAATCCGTAAAAGCGGGTCGGTCGGTCAGTTTAGAGTCGGCCGATCTGGTCGAATGACACTTTAATTTTAAGTGTTTTGTTTACTTTGGCCTTGTGCAAAAAAATGGGCCCATTGCATGTAAATTAAGGCCTAAAAGTAAAATATTGAGTGATTTTGGAAAACTATGCGTAAAGAGAGATATACAAATGAAATAATCAAATAACAAATGACCAAAACAAAACCCTAACACTGTCACTCACTCACTCTTTCAGTGAACCCTCAAACTCCTGCAGTCCCGCCTCTCTCCTCTCTTTCAGTAAAATAGTGTATTATTGTCAAAGGTCAAAGTTTAGTGCATTATTATCCAATACACCAAAGGTTTAGTATATTAGCATCCCAAAACCCTATATATTTCATAAGTAGACCTGGCAATTCTCGACCCGACCCGGAAACCCGACCCAAACCGACCCGCAAAAAGTGGGTTTTGAACATGAAATTCCGACCCGGACCCGAAAATGACCCGACCCAAAGAACCCGGTAAAAAACGGGTCAGGTTGGGTCAGGTTTGGGTCGACCCGTTGGGTCAGACACTTTAATTTTAAGTGTTTTGTCTACTTTGGCCTTGTGCAAAAAAATGGGCCCATTCCATGAAAATTAAGGCCCAAAAATAAAATATTGGGTGGTTTTGGAAAGTTATGCGTAGAGAGAGATATACAAATGAAATAATCAAATAACAAATGACCAAAACAAAACCCTAACACTGTCACTCACTCTTTCGGTGAACCTCAAACTCTGCAGTCTCGCCTCTCTCCTCTCTTTCAGTAAAATAGTGTATTATTGTCAAAGGTCAAAGTTCAGTGCATTATTGTCCTATACACCAAAAGCTTAGTATATTAGCATCCCAAAACCCTATATATTTCATAAGTATTGTTATTCGTGATTGTTGACGTAAACCGCATAATACTTGTAGACTTGAAGATTGTTAAATTTTGTCCATTAGGTGTATAATAATATGTCAATACAACTATGACATATCATGGTGGTCGAACTTGGAATGGAATGATACATTACATAGGTGTCTTTGACTAATTATAATCAATTTTATTAGTTGTGAGTGACTGAGAAAAAGGACGGTCATGACCCGTAAACCCGACCCAAACCGCCCGAAACCGGAATACACCCGACCCGTATTTACCCGAACCCGAAATACACCCGACCCGTATTTACCCGAACCCGATATACGACCGACCCGTAACCCGCCCGCCCGCCCGTATTGACAGGTCTATTCATAAGTATTGTTATTCGTGATTGTTGACGTAAACCGCATAATACTTGTAGACTTGAAGATTGTTAAATTTTGTCCATTAGGTGTATAGTAATATGTCAATACAACTATGACATATTATGGTGGTCGAACTTGGAATGGAATGATACATTACATAGGCGTCTTTGACTAATTATAATCAATTTTATTAGTTGTAAGTGGTAGAAGAAAAGTGGTCATGACCCGTAAACCCGACCCAAACCGCCCGAAACCGGAATACATCCGACCCGTATTTACCCAAACCCGAAATACACCCGACCCGTATTTACCCGAACCCGATATACGACCGACCCGTAACCCGCCCGCCCGCCCGTATTGACAGGTCTAGTGCAAACAATAAAGAGTAAAATGTGTGTATGAGAAATATTAAAATGACGTGTGTTAGATAGATTAAAATTGGTACAATACGAGAGAGAGAGAGAAATGTTAAACTTTAGATTCAATTTAAATTTTCTCATCTTTCACAAATGAATGTTTTTTGTTACCTATTTTTCAAACTATTTTCTTCTTTACTTTTTAATCAATCCAGACAGAAAAAAATAATTTTTATTTTCCAAGTTTTCAGGCCCTGTTTTTTTATACGGCTGGATGCGGTATGACGCGGTGTGGTGTGGTGGAATTGTGGTGGATTGTGGTGAGTTATTAGTAAGTTGTGGTAGGTTTTGTTTTTTATAAATGTAAATTATATTGGTAAATGTGAAAAAGTTGATTGTGGTGGGTTGGTATATCATGGTGAGTTCTGGCAAAGTGCGATGTGTTGTGACACTGCAGCCAACCAACCGTATAAAAGAACAAGGTCAGTCTTTCCACCCCTTTTCTTGGGTCCAAACTCCAAGCACACCCCTTGAAAAAGAAATAAATGAAGTATCATTTTGAGAATTCTTTTTGGATGAAATGTGAGAGTAACACCTGTGAGTACTGTTCTTTTCTACAACGGATAAATTGATTGTGGAAAGTGTGGTATGTTGCAATACTATGTGGTATATTGTGGTAAAATTTGTAGTAGAAATGACTGATGTGCTAGATGATCAGAGAGAAAATTGAAAACTCGAAAAAAAAGTGAGGAAAGAAAAAAATATGATTATTATAATAAAGTGTGGTACAATATAATAAGATGAAATAGTTTGTGGATAATAAGGTAAATTACGGTACATGGGATGTGGTATCCCCAAAAATTTGAGCCTAATTCAGACATTGATCTTCTCAGCTCCCATCCAAAATCCCGCGTAACACTTTACTACATTTCAAAATCCCCTGGCCCATCAAAGAATTGTCAAAAATTCTGTGTCAAATTAGGTACATGATTGAAACTTATTACTAAAACGACAATGTTCAAGGTCTTGTTCTTTTAATGTGTTCGCAAAAGTTTAGTAAACAAGATTAGAGGATTAGATATATATTTGAGTAAGTTTGATTTTATGTAGAAATAGGTACAAGTAATATATTATTTTAGGTTTAACTTAACTCAATTTTACTTTTATTTACATTCCCAAATTCCCTAAAAAAATATTCAAACTAAACTCAAAACTTTAATAAAAAAGAAATTGAAATAGTATTATTTTAATCATTAAACCATTCCATTTTTTCTAACACTTATAACCTTTTCATTTATTTTCTTCAAAATATTCAAATTTTATTAATAAAAATATTTCAACGTATACCACAACTAACTTAATTCAAAAAAATCCCAACCTTTCCTTTTCTTTCTTCTCCTTACCTCACTAATCCTAATTCAGCCAACTACTCTAAAGAATAGGACATTAAAAGTAGAAAAGTTACATTGGTTTATGTTTTTTTTTATTTTTTACTTTTTAACATAGGTAATAGTCCAACTCATCAGTCCCTATCTCAAGGCTACAACCCAATATATCTGAAATGGTAAGAGAGAGATGCCGTCTCCAGGGTTCGAACCCTAAACACCTGAGGGAAAATGGTGGACCTTTTGCCACTCATGCAAGAGGTGATCGTCAATATATTGGTTTATGTAGGTTAGGTAGGCCAAATAGAACTGGCTAGGAGTAGATAGAAAAATATAGCGGGCACATAACATACCTTTACAAAAGACAAACCTAATTAAGTTCTATATCCAATTTGGGTCGGATAGTTGACCCCAATTGAAGCTCTTGGAGGTGGGAACCATCAAGGAAACCATGCACAGACAAGAAAAGTCTACAAAAGGAAAAAAGTTCATCAATAAATGGCCCCCCATCTTGCTAGATATTGACATATTGTGTTGCCTAGTGACCATAATTCTCATTAGGACAACATTTTAAGGCACATTTAATTTTAATTTTCCCCTCTTGACTGGTAATATCAAGTCTTCCTTTGCATTTTCCTCATATATCTAACCTCATCAACAACCTAGCTATCTCTCCTTGATATTTTATTTTTGTACCAAACATGCCTTGGAAACTCTTAATCTTTCCCATTATCATCCTACATTGTTATTCCAATTTCGTCAATGCTTCGGAGCAGTATTACTCCGTAGGCTTAAATTGCATACTTGCTTTAAATTTCACCGAGGGAAGCTCCTATGGGAAGAATTTAAACACCCTTTTGATGTCCCTTTCGTCCACGGCCAACGAAACCACCACCAACGGCGGCTACTTCGCAACCAACACCACCGCCTTGATGGGCAGCTCGACAACCGAACCCATCTACGGCAACTTCTTCTGTAGGGGCGACATCGGCCCTCAAACTTGCAAGGACTGCGTCGCCAAAGCCGTCCGTGACGCCCTCTCCAACGGTTGCAAGAGTGCTAAAAGTGCCACCACTTGGTGGAACCTGTGCATGGTTAGGTTAGTGCTACTAGCTGATTCGGAAAATTTTCTCTGTTACATTATAAAATCATTTCTGGAACTTCAACCATCAGCTTAAGTTTTTGGTAGAGATGGTTTTCACATTCTCTATGGATTTAAATTTTCTCTGTTAGATTATAAAATCACTCATGGAACTTCAACCATCAGCTTAAGCTTTTAGTAGAGGTGGTTCCACATTCTCTATGGATTCAAATTTTCTCTGTTAGATTATAAAATCACTCCTGGAACATTCTCTATGGTTAGGTCAGTAATAATGCTTGTAAAGTTATTTTAACTAGAAGTTTAAGTTGATGATTGAAGGCTTCAATAATGATTTTATTCTCTAATAAAACACCCCTTAGATCTCCCTTAGACCCTGCCTGTTCTTTGGTTATGTTATTTTCAAAATTGAATGGATAAGTTGGGATAAGTTATGATATGTTAATGATGCTTTTTTGGAGAATTGTGCTTTTAAAGTTGATGCTTTTTTGGAGAATTGTGTTAAATTTGGATAAGTTAAGATAAGTTGGGAGAGTTATATCAAACCTTACCAAAAAATAGGGCCAGTATAATAGTGCTGTTAATATTTTTCTTTTGTAATCCGTATCATAGATCTACTCTCATCGTCAAAGCTAGTTTAAGCTTAGGATGCTTTCTTTAAAAAAAGGTATATAATATGCTAGATTTTTTCCTTGCCTTGGACTTAATATTGAGATATATATAGTAATCTTTTAAATAGATTATACATACCGATAAATTTATAGTTCACTACTACTGTAGATTTAGGTAGCAGACATTTGTTAAATTTTGGGTCAATTGGTCGAAATCGGTCAGTCTGAACTGCAGAATTTAAGAATAAAACTGCTATGTCTTTCCTTTTCCGAATGGGATCCAATAGGTACTCGGACACTTCCTTCGCCGACGAATTGGATGAAGATAAGTTCCAGCCTTTGGCGAACCCGCAGTCTTTCCAAGACGGTGAGGCAAAGCAATTCCTGGGGTTGGTGGTAAGTACATTGAACCAGTTAGCCCAGAAGGTGGCAACTAGTGGGCCTGGGCCAAGTAACAAGTACTATGGGACCATAAACGGGGTCCAGTTTAACGACCTAAATCTGTATACGATGGCCCAGTGTGTACCGGACATTGACTCAACCATGTGTAGGTCGTGTTTGAATATGTGCACCAACCATATAACTGAGTCCGTGTGTAGTAAAAGCAAGGGGTGTCAGATGTATAACCCGCAGTGTTCCGTAAGGTACGAGATCTATTCCTTCGAGGAGGAGTCCTCGGTTCCCGTTCCGGTTCCGGTTTCGGCCCCGCCTTTGGACCCGAATAGTGCCACTCAACCTATTGCCATTGCCCCGGGTAAGTTCAAGTTCAAACACTCTTAAAGTCCTGTTTGGCAACCAGTTGGTGATTGATAGTTGTTTGGATTGACTCTTTGGCTTTAACCATTTGAGTTAGCTAATTGGAGGAAATGTATTTGGTAGAGTGGTCACTTAGGGGCCATTTGGTATGAATTGGGAATGGGAATGGAAATTCATAAGCTATTGGGAATGAGAATTCATAATGTGAATGAGAATTAAGATGTCTTTATGAATTACCAACCTTCTTGTTTGTTATATGGTAATTGATATTGGGAATAGGATTGGGAATAAATACATTTACTAAAATGCCCTTTTTATTAATTCATAAATGTTTTAATAAATTGAAATCGATGGAAAGCCATAATTGACACACATTTACTTCTAAAAAGTCAATTACCATATAGAAACAATAAAAAAAATTAAAGTTCATAAAGATTTTTTAAAACGTGAGGTTTATTTTTTTTAAAATTAGGGTGAGTAATTAACATGCTAATTTTTTTTAAACGTGAGGTTTTTTTTAAAAAAAAATTAGGGTGAGTAATATTGCTAAAAATATCTATAATAATAGGAAATGAGAATTAAACGGCTACCCTAAACAATATTGCTATAAAACGTTTTGATTTATTTTTTTAAAGTAGGGAAAGTAATATTAAGGGTAATATTGTAATTTAAAATAGACTAATGAATTCCCAAGATCAATTACCACACCCCCCATGGTAATAGATTCTTGGGAATTCACCCTTCCTACTCCCATTCCCATTCCTCAATTTTTTTTTATTACCATGAAACAAACATGGTAATTGTAATCCCCACCTCTCTATTCCCATTCCCAAATACCAATTCCCATTAAACAAACGGCCAGCCTTTTGAGCTTGGTAAAAAAGTTAACAGTGTCTAAAAAGCTAAAAGTCACTCCAAAAAGTTGGTAGTCAAACACTCCCTAACTCATTGTAATTTGTGAATAATTAACAGTTAAAACTTAGTCAAATAGACTAACATTTTGAGGCGGAGGTGGTAACATGGGAAATTGAATCCCAAAGATAAATATATTGTTTACCTTTCACAATTATGATATTGCATGTACTTGTTACTTATTATTTGAAGGGTATTACATTATCATTTACCCACAAATGCAAGCATCCTTTTCTTTAACCGTTTAGTAAACTATATACTTAACAACCATGCAGTAAAAAAGAGAATTAAACCACAAGCATTGAGCATCGCTCTGGGGTCTTTGGCTGTTGTCGTTGTGCTTCTACTGGTTGTGCTGTGCTATATTCTATGCACAAGAATGACAAGATTGAAGAACAAAAATGCTCAAGAAATGATGGGGATTTATCCAAGGTCAAATCATGCTGCTTCCAACAGGTTTGAATCACCAGACATGACCACTGAGTCTTTGCAATTTGACTTCAAAACACTTCAATATGCAACCAACAACTTCTCAGATAGTAACAAGCTTGGTGGAGGAGGATTTGGCAACGTTTATAAGGTACTTAACAACTCCCTATGCTTTGTTTGTTTTTTTTTTTGGGCCTAGTGACTTCTTAGCGCCGTCAAAAATTCGGGTCCGGGTCAATTCGGGTTCGGACGAATGGGACATCGGACGAAAAGTTGATGTCCAATACCCAGTTTTTTGGAACATTTTTCGGTTTGGACAAATCGGGCTTGGTCAAATTGGGCAACATAAATTCGGGTTTAAACCGGGTTTGGTCAATAGAAAATCAAAAAATATTGTGTTCAAATTTTCGATCAAATCGGCCAATATAAAAATTCGGACTGAAATTTTATGACCATACCCGCTTTTTTCCGGGTTGGAGTGAACCGGATTTTCGGGTTGGACATTTTTTTGACAGCCCTACTTCTATTTCATGAGAATCGAGATGTTGGTTTAGAATTCTCTGCAACATAACAAGTGATCTTTAGGGACATTGGATTATAGTACACTAACTTCTAACCTTTGATGATAAGTAAAACTGGACGATAGTATATCACCACAGGTAGGGCTGTCAAAAATCCGAGTCCGGTTGAATACGGGTTTGGACAATCGGACATCGGACAAAAAACATCAAACCATGACCCTGTTCTAATTAACATTCGGACACTTTTTCCCAACCCTAACCCGGACCCGGATGTCCGATGTCCGGTTTAACCATGCTTGACACTGTGAGTCTGTGACCTGTTTGACTAAATAAATAACACTTTTTTCCCTAGCATACCAAATTCATACTTACAATACAAGTCCAAACTCCAAACTCCAAAGTTACAAGTTCACAATCCAAATATAAAAGATCCAAACAAACACAAAATGTCTTTTGATGATCTTAAAGTTTATATGAATTCCCAAGGATATAAAACGGCATAGTGAAATCATCAGCATATAAAAGACAACTTTTCTAGGGTTTTCTCATTTAGGCTCCAAAGTTGAAGATTTTGAGTTTGGACCCAATTTTTCACTTCCCGCACAGGCCCAACAAACATTGAAAACTACTTTCCTTCTGAAATTCGGACAAACCCGGACCCGGCTCGAATTGAAATTCGGACATGTTCGTTTGTCCGGATTTAAAATTCGGACGTTATTTTGATGTCCGGACCCGGTTTTTTCCGTGTCGAACTGAACCGGGTTTTCGGGTCGGACAATTTTTTGACAACCCTAACCACAGGCCACAGCTAGTATATTGGTGTTCAATTTTACTCATCGTCACCAAATGTTAATAATATGTCTAGAATGTTGTTATACTAACTTTTTAGTTAAAGGGTTCTGTTTGATTTTTGTAGGACCGTCAGATACCCAAAAAAAATAAAGACCACTGATATATAAAAGTTGAAATTAAGGACCATCATAATCCAATAATCCAAAAAAAATCAAAAAGTTCCCTATATAATTCTAGTGTCAAACTCTATTGTACATGCATTTGCTCAGGGATACCTACCAAATGGAAGACAAATAGCGATCAAGAGGTTATCAAAGGACTCAGTACAAGGAGCAGAACAGTTCAAGACTGAAGTTCTATTGGTAGCCAAACTTCAACACAGAAATCTTGTTCGACTGTTGGGATACTGCTTGACATCTCAAGAAAAGTTGCTTGTCTACGAATATGTACCCAGAAAGAGCCTCGACTTTATCTTATTTGGTACATTTCTTGCATTTTAAAAACTATATACTATTGCCTTCTTAAATAGATCTATGCATGACGAAAAGTAATGCCTTGATTTGTGCAGATCCAAATATGCAAGGACAACTAGATTGGTTGACACGTTACAAAATCATCAAAGGAATTGCTCGAGGAATTCTGTATCTTCATGAAGATTCTCGACTTAAAATTGTGCACCGTGATCTTAAAGCTAGTAACATATTGCTCGATGTCGATATGAATCCAAAAATATCAGATTTCGGTTTGGCTAGAAACTTTGAGTTGAATCAAAAGCAAGACGTCACTCACAGAGTAGCTGGGACTTTGTAAGTTCCTTCTCTTATATATACCCTTTTTAAATGTAATACAAGTAACTTTGCATATGTATCCCTAGTAAAATTAGAGCCCTCAATTTGTGATAATTTTTAATCATTGACAGGGGTTATATGGCGCCCGAGTACATGGAATATGGTGAATTTTCTGTTGAGTCGGATGTATATAGTTTTGGTATACTCGTATTGGAGATTATAAGTGGAAGGAAAATCAGCACTCGCCTGATTAATGGATTAACTGAAAATCTCCTGACATTTGTAAGTATGACCAATTTTAACTGGTTTTTCCTCTATTTTGGTTGCTGCTTGAATGTTATAACAATTCTTAACATGAGTCTTGCTTATGTGAAATATAAGGAGATCCAGATTCCTCTATTCCTACCCGTCAAGGGACTGATTCTATACACATTATAAAGGGTTTATCGAAAACATTTGGAGTTGCATTGTGGAAAAGAAAAGAAAGAAAGTGAACTTGGGGCCTGAATGACCCAACCAAACTCGCCTTAACCCAGATCCTAAATAGGCAAAAGCAATGGGCCTAAAATAAACCCAACACAACCTGACCCGAGTTTATCTTTCACTAGAGTTATTCATTTTTTAAAAACAAGCTTATTAGGCCAAAAATAAAGCAACCCAAACTCAACGAGTCCAAAAAGTATCCCAATCCAACGGTCCCAAACCAATCAAATCCGACTCTTGTTAATCTGAACATGACCCCAACCCCAATTGCTCAGGTCTGACTCTAATACCATGTAGAATCATCTCAACCAAAAGTTTAAGCTGATGGTTGTAGGCCCAATGATGGTTTTATACTCTAACATTATTTCTAATCAGGCTTGGAAGCATTGGAATGAAGACAATGCAGAAGAATTCATGGATTCATCACTCAGAGAATCATACTCAAGAGATGAAGTCATGAGATGCCTGCACATTGGGTTGCTGTGTGTTCAACGACGTATCGAGGATAGACCCTCTATGATATCAGTAGTTTTATACCTAAACAGCAACCAACTTGTTCTTCCTGTGCCTCAGCAGCCAATGATGTGCACAGACAGTCAAAAGGGATCGAGATCGGGAACCAGGGAGCAGTTTTCGGATAGATCCATTAAAACGGGATCGAGTTCAAGAGAAACTGAGATACGGTCTGCTAAATCCACATCCACAAGCAAGTCAATAAGTTCTGTGCATGGGACTGAGGGTGGTTCAACTGGGTAATACTGCACAATTCACACTTAGATTTTGGTAAGGTTGTATGAGATTAACTGAATGGAGTGTCTATTAGGGATTTAGTTTGACTGATGATTCATTAATTACCAAAAGAATGAGGCTTTGATTCACCAGAATATGGCAGGTACAAAAGATGTTAAACAACAAACAAAATAAACGCCCACCGTGGGGCTCGAACCCACGACCACAAGGTTAAGAGCCTTGCGCTCTACCGACTGAGCTAGACGGGCTTTGTATCAACAATTACATCAGAATTAACATACAGCCAATATTCTCACCTATGGTTTTTGCTTGCCTATGAAATGAACATCTAAACGAACAATCAGAATTTTATTCGTCTATTTATAAGCTTATTGAGTTTATGCTTTTGAATTACTTGGTTTAGAGTTGTATTTAGCTAGCTGTGGCGCAAGCAAATAGACCTTAGTAAGTAGCAACATGTTTTCTTTCAACTTGGTGTTGGGTTGGAACTTGGAAATTGGTACATATTTTGTATGCCTTGCTCCATTTTGAACCTAAACGGTACACAAAGTTTATGTTGATTGTTGTGTTCAGTTGGACCCTTAATAGATGACTTTTCAACCTTTAATTTATGAACTTAATATAAAAATAAATATTTAGCTTGATTTTAGCTTACGAAACATACAACTTAAATGAAATTATATACTTAATGACATGATTTGAGCCAAATTTGAGCTAGACTTGAGCGATGTGATCCAAGCATGAGTCGAGTTTAAACTTTGTAGCCTTGTTACACCCCTATGTTGGTCCATTATACCATATTTTGGGGATAATTACTAGGAGTGTTCTATTGGTTAGGCCTCTAGGAGTAAAGAAAAAGGTACATAGTTTGGCCCATTATTTTTTACGGTATGGCACTGTAAGTTACCGCAACTCACCACAATCTACCACACCTTTTCATTTATCTTTTTAATAAATTTCAAAAAAATTTAAAAAAATTTAAAAAGTTTCAGTTTTCAATTTTATATTCACTGTTTATTTAATAAATTCTTTAATAAGAATATTTCAACACCCAATTTAATATTCTCACCACAACTTATCACAATTCACCGCAATCTACCGCACCGCAAATCACCACACCGCAAATTCACCGCATAAAAAACAATGCCTTAATAAAAACTATATAATATTAGTATTTAATTTATTTATAAGTAATAAGTAGATTCGTTCACCGGAACCCTATTTGAGGAGTAACCATCATTAAATTTAATAATACAAGGACATATGTTATACACCAAACTATCCATTATATATATGACTTATCGATTTCACTCAGTTTCCAATCATAAGAAATAACATACTTTAAGTTTGAATTGATCACGTTAGTTGAACAATCCAATATACAAAGGCCAATTCAAGCCATCGCTTTTGATCTTACGGGCTTTGATTTGTTTGAGTGTGATCTTGTCTTTACCACCATTGGACTTAGGTTTTATTTGTCAAATAACTATTCGTCCCTTTTCAATTCAATTAATTATTATTTTTTTGAATTTTATGATTCTTGAGATGACTGATGACACTTAGCTATTATTTACATAAATTCTTAAAAATATAATTTTACTATGAATCTAATAATAATAGTTTTATATATAAGTCATTATATATATTATATATTGAAAATTTTATTATTAAAAATTTTAAAATTTATGACATGTATTTTTTAGTATAAATTAATAATTAAAATTTAGTAGCTAAAATTGAGTTCTTGGATATATTATATTTTAAGTTTAATTTCCCTTGCCATCATATCAAATTTGTAAGGCCATTTAATTATTTTATGACTTTGACCAATTAAACTATAAACCAAAAAGAAAGTCCTAGAAAGCAAGAATTAAGATCATTTTTTTTACCAAATGTTACTTTAACAAATGTGATTTTTTTTCCAATTTCTAACATTTTTTTCTTATTTAGGTTGTCCTTATTTTATTTTTGATTATTAAATTGGGGATATACCAAAGAAATTAAATAAAAATATCATAACTAGGAAAAGTTGAATGAAACTCCGCTAATGGATTCGTCGTCCTTAGTTTGACACCTATACAAGGTGATTATGATTTTTCGGATTCATACAATTGAGAGTTTTGGTCCACTTCGATCCCATCATGTCTTGAATTTTCTTTCACCAAACTCTAATCATTATTTTAATGGTACTTTTTCCTTTCTGTTGATGATATGTGTAAGTCTTGTGATAAAGATGTTTTTTAAAATGGCTTATATTTTACTAAGTTAATATTAATATTCATAATAATTGTTATACTATTTTTTAAATAATTATGATTAATTATTAATGGAAAATTGAATTTGAGTAATCTCTATCTTATATAATTGGACAATAATAATTCTGATTTAGAAAACTTGCATCAGTGATATCTGCTTTCAGTCTATTGTATTCCGTTTGTACCGAATCCAACTTCATCTTTTTACATTAAGATTTTTTAAAGTTTCAAAATTTTCTGATTTTTCATTCCTTCCCTTAGAAGGGTTATGAAAGGGGGAAAGATATAAAAATTACAAAAAAAATGGGACAAAATTTGTAAATTCATTATAAATCACCTCGAAGTGTGTTATGCATGTTGATAGTTTTGTTATTTGATAAGTAGGAGAGTGGAAGGTGAAAAGTCTCACATTGGTAGTGGAAGAGACCTTTCACTAGTTTATTAGGTGTATAGTACTACTTGAGCTTATAATTAGCTAATGAGTTACTATGGAGCTAGTGGTGGTACTAAGGTTCAATGAGGAGCATTGTACCGCACACGCGCGCGCGTGTGTTGGTTGGCGGCTTATTAGACGGCACTTAGCACTTAGCACTTAGCACGCTTGTGCGCGGAGCCGAGACTTCTAATGTGGGACTTACATTATAATTTTCGTTTTAATTATTTATTTAATTTGTTTAAATAAATAAAATAAGTTATATCAGATATTTCTGGATATTATAGAGCATTTATTTTGATTAATTAATTTGATTAATTAATTTTGTTAACTGCAAAGCGAAAACTGCCTCAACCACTCCTCTTTATCCTGTTCTTCCTTACGTTATAATTCACAGAGAAAGAGGGAATCTCTCAGTTTTGCTCTTCTGAGATTTTCACAAGGCTTGATTACTCATGGAGGGATATTTGCTAATCTTGAGAGCATCTGAGTGATAGAGTGCAAATAATTCCTTAAAGACAGTGAATTTTATTCACATTCAAGCCTTTTCTTCTCGAAATTTCTCAACAATGCAAAGTTTGGCAAAGTCTTAAAGTATGCACTTATGGAGTCGGATTTTATTTGGTTGGAATACAACAGGTTGAAAGTAGGAACCGCTAGTGTAAATTTCATAAGTTCGAACTATTATTATCCAATTATCCAAATTAGGGATTATTAAAATCCAATTTTCTATACCAATGAATGTAATGACAAATCAACCTCACTCATTAAACATATTTGATGCATTTTTTGGTAAATTAAAAAATTGTGGATAATTATAAATTTATATAATTTATTAATAGTATTATATTTATAGAACTTAATTGTATCATTTTTTCAATTTAATGCGTTATAATATTATTTTAATATTAAGACAAGACACTTAATATACAGGTGGCTTGTTAAAAATTCTTCTTGATGGATAAAATTTCATATAATATTTTGTCAACCATTACAATATAATACTATTATAGTAGGCCGTTTATTATGAATTTGACTATAATTATGTCACACAATAAATTGATCATATATGTCGTATTATATTATATAATATTGTTTTAAAATTGTACGCATTGAATTTGAAGGGGAGTATTGGTGTAACGGCAGAATTGTTAACTTTGTGATGGTGAATTTACCGGTTTTAATTTTGGAAGTAGCCTCTTGTACCTTTGTGGTGGAATATTTATCTGATCTGAAGGATGCTTTGTGCGGGTTTTTTGCATTTTGGACCCCGAATTTTAGTGGTATTTACATTCTGAACCCTTGGTTTTCAACTTTAACATTTTGGACCCTAAAGTTTGTAGGCTGAATAAAAAAGGACCTTAAAGTTTGTGGACCGAAGAAAAAGGCCCCTGTCTCATTTTTTATTTTCCTCCCATGTTTGAATTTCTCTCCCGATTGACGTCAAACTGTAGGTCTATGGTTAAAACTAATATTGAAGCTATAATACACCTCTCTTATTCGTGTCGAGGTTTATTATAACTTTAATATCGGTTTTAATCTTAATCTTGAAGTTTGATGTCAATCGGGAGAGAAATTCAAACTTGGAAAGAAAAAGAAAAACGAGAAACGAACTTTTTTTTCACCTCACAAACTTTAGGGTCCTTTTTTTCCAGCCTACAAACTTTAGGGTTCAAAAAGTTAAAGTTGAAAACTAAGGGTTCAGAATGTAAATATCCCTAAAATTCGGGGTTCAAAATGCAAAAAACACTGAACTGTTTGTATGGTAGGATTTAAAGAATGATGTGAAAATAAGAAGTGAAGAAGACAAGCATTATTACTACTTGGCGGTTGCTTTAATCAAAGCTTATGCCCACATATCATCACAAAATGAACGTGTTCAAATGAACAAAACATGAGAAGTGTCGGTGTAGGAAACAAAACAATATTACTACTACTGAGTTTCATTAAAACTACAATTAACTTAACCTCTCCGCTAAACAAGACCAAATTCTAACCTAATCCCCAAGTAATTCACCTCCTAATCCCCTACATTAGTAGTCATTCATAGTATTTCTAACTTTGTCATTTTATATTTACATTATGTTTTCTAAATTTTAATCCTCACTTAATAGAAATTCTCATGACACGTACAATTTTCTATTTTTACAATGTTGTCAATCGTATAGGGATAATTATAATTGAGCTTTCTACTTCATTTATTTAAAAACATGTTGATATATCAAATTTTAATTCTCCCTTCCTTTCCATGTTTTCCATCGCGTATTAAATATTTTATAGTTTTTAATATCATTCTTTATTAACATTTTCAAATATAATATCTTATCAAAAATTTAATTACGATTTTCACTCATACCATAATATTTTTGCTTATGAATTTAATGTTAGTAGTTTTTTTTATACAAAAAATTGTATATATTTCCTAAGAAAAGCATTGTATATATTAGAAAAATTGTATTTAATATTTTCAAAATTTAACTGGCACGTAGATATAATCATATAGGCGACAAATAAAATCCAATGGAGAAATTAGGAAGTATTAACTTTTTGTTTGTATTATATTTTGTTATTTGGATCATGTTACCAAAGTTGAGTTATTGACAATCTATCAAAAGAATATGACTTTCCTACAACAAATTTTTTTGTTCACACTATTTAGATTCGAAATAATCCTCAAAATAAATACATACCAAACCATGTTTACTTTTTTTTTCTTTTTCTTTTTACTTATTTTTCTTTATATTTACTAATCCTTCCATATTACTTGGTGACATATATTCTTATCTAACTCTCTTACTCCATCTTTTCCTTCATCTTCTTCCCTCTTTGCCTTTTGCATCTGCCCACTTTTTTTCTACAGCAAGGTAAGTCTTCGATACCCCAAAAAAGAAGGGGGGAAAAGAAAAAAGAAAAAGAGGGGGTCCATATATATTCTTTAGTTTCTTATATTTCACAATTAATATAAAAAATAATCTTCAAAGGTGTTATTTTCGGGGTGGAAACACCTATTAATACATGCAATTGCGAGTTGAGTCTCCTCACTATTTCATCCTCTTCTTTCTCTGGGTTTTCTGCCAAATACTTTTCTCAGATAAATTTTCAAGGTTTATTTTTGATTCTAAATATATTATTATTACCTAATAATTCTATATTTTGTATTTCTTGTCTGATGATAATGTTTATTTTTGGAGCAGAGGAAGGTGAGAAACATGGCGGAGTGCAACAGAGAAGAAGGGTTTTTGGCCTCTCAAGATATTAACGAAGAGGTAATTTAATTTGCAATACTTAATTATCATCCAAATTGACTGATAATTCAAAGGTCTAAATTAAATTAGTGATTTTTGTTGATATATTCAGTGTAAATTTTGCATCAACCAAACTGAAACTGCGTAGTTTGTCCTGTATTTTGTTTGAATAAATTGGAGAATATTACATGATTTTATTTTTTATTTAAATTTTACATTGAAAGCTACAATAATCCATAAGTTCTAATGGTCTCTTTCTGAAATATTGGATTCCAATAATTTATATTTTGGACTATTGACTATTGATAACAATAATAATTCTTATAATTATAATTGTATTATAATGAACCATACTTTGTACCTCGGGATTGTAATAATTAATAAACCACATCTTGTGACAATACATAGTTACATATGGTAGGGAATTGCGTTAATTATATTGTCAATTTTCTTTAAGATAAAGATTATTGTAATTTTTAATCATGTAAAGTAGAGCATACTGTCGTATAATTCCAAAATATTGACTATTATTATTCAATGAAAGTATATTCTTCTTTGTTGGGCGTCACCACGAGTATATATGCAAACAAATAATAAAATAAATAATCTTAGAAACTTGTTTTTGAAAATTTTTGCTGTCCTAATGTATATTCTCTTTATTTCATATCAATTATCGTCTTTGAAAATCATGCAGTCAAATTTAAAAAAAAAACAAATCGATATATATACAATGAGTTGTTATATAAAATTATCACAATTAAATTCATAATAAAAAAATACTATCATAAAAATATAATATTGCAATTGTTAATATTATCTTATATAAGAAATTATGATAATTAATATGAAACGGCAGTAATATTTATACCTACACTTTGATGCTCATGCTAATTGCAGGGTTCATCTACGGGAAACAAGTATGGAGGACTTGTGCCTAAAAAGAAGCCCTTAATCTCAAAGGTTTGATGGCTTGATTCTTTTTTTAATAAATTAATGAATAGATATGGAAAGATAATGTAAATGATTTTTTCATTAATTTTCTTCTATTTGACATAAATTAAAATATGTTTTTTTTTCCTCCGTAAAATAATGAAAAATGACTATTTTCTGTGTTTCTGTGTTTATTGGCATGGTATGCAGGACCATGAACGTGCTTTTTTCGATTCAGCAGATTGGGCTCTTTACAAGGTGCCTTGCTTTTCTGTTACTTCTTAATCAAGTTTTGAGTTTGAGTTATGGAAAAAAAAATTATTTGGAGAGTTTTATTCCTAATTACTACGAGCCACACGAGGTTAATGATAGTTCCATTTTAATAGTAGAAACCCTAGAATAAAAGACCTAAAAGATAATTAGTGAATAAAATTTTGAAATTTCGGACGCTAATATACTGTATGAAGGATGTTAATATATTGAACTTTGAGGAAGCGTTAGACAATAATTCACTTAAAATGATTCACGGTAGTAGACTCGGTGACTGTCCTATGTGCTAGAAAAAAAAATTAAAATTTTGACTAAACTGCTGTCATTTCAGCAAATATGAATGAGTTTTATTTTATTTTTTTTTAAAAATAACACCTCATTACTCTGTATTTGCCCTAATCCTTCAGTGTTTTTTTCCTTTAAAAGCAAATAAAATCGATCTTTGCTTGTTTGGCCATATTGACATGAGATTAATTTGGTGAAAATTTTAGTTTTTTGGCACCTCAACCTCAACCAGCCACGTATGACTACCATCGAGCTAATCATTGTCAGAATCATTTTAAGTGCATTATTATGTAACACTCTCAAATTACAGTATATAATTGTCTAGGAAAAAAAAAAATAGTACGTTATCGTCCACTATCCCCAGAGTATAATATATTAGAGTCGAAAATCCATAAAATTTTTATTTCTGAATATATAATTGACATATATGCCTTGAATATGAATTTCAGCAAGGAGCAACGAGCCATAACTCGGCCATTGCAGTGGAATCCTTACGCCCAAAATTGCAGGTATAGAATTGTTGAATTTGTTGATGAGTTTTTTTTCTTTTTTCTATTTTATAAAGATGCACTACTCTTTATAATCCGATCCCTCTGCACGGCCAAGAAAGAAAAATTCTTGTGTATTTTGATGACTATTTTCTCTTAATTAACTATAATAATTAATGAAGAAGAATAACAATTGATACATGAACAGAGAACTCCTCATCAACAACTGCCTCCTAGAAGACCAACATGTACTTCTCGGCGAGATAAATATGTGAGTAATCTTATTTATCGTCATTCCCAATATTCTTGTACTAAAATTGGAATAAAAAGTGTGTTTAAACTATATATTGTTTAATTGGGACAGTTTATTATATATAAGTTATGATAATGTATATTTGACTAATTGAGTATAAATTTTAATAGATGTTTATAAATTCGAAAGATATGCAATAGTTTAATTTTACTTATTAAGATTGAATAGTTGAGTTTGAAATTGAATTGAAGAAGATTCTTATCTATTTTCATGAACATTATCATCACTAAGAAAAATAATACAGTATGAGAAATACAATTAACCAATCACTTTTACCTACCCTTTATCTTATGTGAACGAATGGGCCACCTTGCCTTATCATAGGATCATCTTAAGTTTTAGGGATTAATGACGGACCGACCTTGATGGTTATGGGCCCAACACGTTATAGTTTGGCTTCCATCTTTTTAGGTCATGAAGGAGGTCTCAAAAATCAAATTAACCATAAAAATCAATATATATATATGAATTAGAGTGAACAATTATAATAACAAGAGTGAACAACTACATGTGAGTGAACAATTGTAAAATTTGGAGCACGTACCCTAGGAGCACCTAATAAATCACTCCGCCATTACCACCTAGCTATGCGCCACTCCAGTGAGAACCATCCTAACCAACATCAACACCCCCTTTTTCTTCTTCCACCACCACCACCACTACTCTCAACCCCACCTCCAACCATTCCAAGCTCGGATTTTGGTCTTTATCATGACGCAAAATAGGGAAGGAGCAGACCTAGTAATTCCACGTCTTTTCTAGATATCTGCAAAACGGTGAGTGATGGTTATCTAAAATAATAAATATTGTGAAACAAGTGGGAATAGTAATAAAGGAGACCAATTTTGTTGGGTTAGACATGGCCACAATTAGCCAAATATTGCCCAATGGATGTCTACCAAAGAATAATATATATAACCCCCTTTTTTTGGTTTTTTTAAAGTATAAAAGTATACAAGTTTATTGAGCACTATATCATATGAATTAGTGTGCGACAATAATTTTAGGGTTAGAAATTAACACAAAATTAATCTTGCTTGAATTGCTTACGTTGTTTGCTATTTCAACGATGCAGGTATAATTAGATGTTTCTTGGAGGTGCACCCAAAAGAGATTATGGATATACTTTATAACACAAATGTTCCAATACAAATTGGATAATTGAGTAGTGTTGTTTTTCACTTTTTTTTCCCCCTAAATTCAATAGCTTTGTCAAATGTTAAGAGTAAATCCCTCGAGGTAGTTCACTACTTTCCTTTATTAATCAAAAGGAAGATAATTAACTTGTTGATAAAGTCTTCATAAATTTACCATAATTTAGAGTTAATTCACCATAATTTAGAGTTGATAAAGTCTTCATAAATTCAAATTGGATAATTAACTTTCTCCCTTTACAATTTATTCCACACATTTAGAGTATATGCACCAAATATTACGGTTGTTCACTCTTATTATTAATAATTACGTCAACATCTCACCAAAAACTCATAGAAAAATAACAGGGTAAAAGGATTAATATGGAAAATCACATAGGTGCTACATGCAAAAATGCCCAGGTAAATGTTGTTAAAAGTTTGTATATTATTAGAAGCAAAATGATAAAAGTTTTGATTCAAGATGGTTAATAACAACGATAATTCATATCAAACAAAGATCATTTTGTTTTATTTTTCTCAAACATAGAAAGGGATCAGGGTATGATCTTCATTTCCCTAAGTTTAGCCACCCAAGTTAACCTCACACTTTTAACACTATCAACAAACCCCAAAAATCCATACTCTTTACTCTTATTCATACTATGAACATGTTGAAACTTATAATTCAACACAATTTGAAGCACACCAAAGCAACTAATTTCCTCCATTTTTGTCTTCACCAACCCATTTTCCTCCACAATCTGCTCCCAAACATGCCCTTTGTCTTTCATCTCCTCAGCTAGATCAAACCCTGCTTCATCACCATCCAACGGCTGAAATTCCACCCCAAACTCGTGGCTGAAAACTTCCCACATTCTCTTCCACGTAAAAAAGTACCCGTTGGTGCAGTTAAGTCAACAGCGTCGAATGAGATGTATTGGTCCACCAGGGTGGACGGGAACCATGCTGGCCTGGGCCTGCGGGCCGACCCATAGACCTTCCACGGGCCGCCTAGGGCAAACGGGTTCTTCAGGGCCTCGGCTATTCCGAGGCCCGCCATGCCCGTCACCCCTACTATTAGTGCTACATTGTTGGGATGACTATGGTTGGTTTGACTGGTGGACATTGCTTACTGCTTAGCTGTGGGTGGGATACTGATAGCAGATTATGGTGGACTTTAATGAGAAAAAGTGGTAAGATGCATCATACATGCTATGCCAATATGTATACCTGGTCAATATTAACCCGAAGCAAACTCCCCAGGAATTTTTAGATTTTGAACATGATTTTTTTAACTAAATCCAAAATATATGTAATTTGAAAATTAGCGAGTTAAATCCGACCCACTTGTTTGACGCGAAAAATTATTTTTTAAAGGTCAACTTTATTAGAATTTGCCACTTTTCATTATAATTTTTAACAATTAAACTATAAGCGCAACTTATTTATTTATTATTTCTCTAATTTAAGTTAAAATAGTTACAATAATCTATCGTTATTAAAAGATAATCATATTTTATTATGTATATTGTATAAAAAGTAGTATCTAGAGACCATTTTTAAAAAATAAATTAAAAAACGGAGAAACGTCGCAATTATAACATTTTGGATTGACCTAAAGCCAAAATACATCACCTATATTTACCCGATCCAAAATACACTCGACCCATATTTACCCAAACATGATATATATATATGCCCTATCCAAAACCTGTCGTCCGACCGAATTGACAAGTCTACCAATGGTCCAATATGCCACAGGTAGAGCTGGCTAATAGGTCAGGTCAAGTCGGGTTCGTGTTCGTGTTCGTGTCAAACTTAAACGGGTTCAAAATCCTCCGACCTGAAACTAACCCTTTTATTAAACGGGTTGGAAATTGAAACCGTTTACCGTTTAAATTTTAAACGGGTTGACCTTATTTTGATCTGTTTACCCATTTAAGTAAACATGTTGGAATAATGTTACTAATTTACCCGTTTAACCATTAACTCATTTATACAAAACAACTCATTGTGGGATCAAGATAATACATATCATACTCAACAATTTGCGTGATAATATAATTCGAATTATATAAATTCGAATTATATATAAGGAGGTATCTTTTAATTTATAGTCAAAGATAAATATAAGTTAAAATTACATGTCTTACATATATTTCAAAGAATATTAATCGTAACTTTCACCTACGTTTATTGATAAACGGTCTAATTGGGTAACAATTATCAGGAAAATTACTTGACTCATTTAACATGTCTAATTAAACGGGTTAAGTAGGTGTTTTTCGTGTCAAAAATCCTGACATGAACCTAACCCATTTAATTAAACGGGTTTACCGTATCAACCCATTTAATTAAATGGGTTGAAAATTTATACCTAAAGGCCTTGTTTGGCAAGCATTTGGATTGGCTGTTTGGAAAAGTTGTGATTGATAAAGTTAGCTGATTCTAAAAAAATTTTTGCTAAAATTCCATTTATACCCTTTATCACTAATATGATAAATATGCATGAAATATTGGGACCAATAAGCTTTAGGATGGCATATGGTGTAAATTTAGACAACTTTTGGACAAAATGGTTTTTTCCACAATCACCATTTATTGAAAAATGGCTTATTGGAACCAATAAGCCTAATAGAATCATTGCTTACCAAACACCCCAATGTTCTATTTCACCCCTAATGTCTAACTCAGAATAGGCCAATGAATGGACTATTTACCAAACATGGCCAAACTCGTTTAATATTGTGTTAGGATTAGGTCGGTAATCGTGTTGGGTCAGCTTTTCCAGCTTTAGCCACATGCAATAATTTAAACGTGTAAGGAACACGTGGTGGATGTTGATTGGTACATTATTGTATGGTGAAGTTTTCTCATCAGCCTATCATCTTATCGTTACACCAAAGGACAAGGAGCATGCTTTCCATTGGTGGATATTAAAATTGTGAACAGAAATAAGTTTGTTTTGATCTGGTTGATTAGACTATCAACAATGATATATTTTTTAGAATAAATACGAAGAAGATAAAGTATAAATAAAAAGGAAAAATGAAAAAAAAATGGGAAGAAGAACGTTTAACCATTCTTGAATGAACCCAAACATGAGAGGAGATAAAAAGGGAAGGGAAGGAGAGAGATATAGAGAAATAGGAAAGAAAAAAACATCAAATAACATTTATTTTATTTTTTCTTTTTTGTACTACCTCAACAATCATATTAAAATAATAAACATAAAAAATATATATGCAAATTTTATGCGGCTACATTATTTCACACTTGACTCATCCAATAGAAAGATAGTAAAATATTGAATATTTTCTGCATGTTACCAAACTTGCTCCGTAAATCACCCAATAATTAGTTAGATTGAAATAGTAGTAAACATGAGAAATATATATGCAAACAATTCATATGAAACAAATTTTTATTTGCTAAGGTAAATGGACACACTTTCTTTTAAAGACATGTAAATGAAAATACGGAAAATACATAGATTATTTACCATATCAAGGTATGATGTTCATTTCCCTAAGTTTGGTTATCCAAAACCTTACACTCTTAACACTATCAACAAAACCCATAAACCCAAACTCCTTGCTCTTATTCATACTGCTAACATTTTGAACTTTGAAATTGAACACTATTTGCAAGGCAGCAAAGCAAGTAATTTCCTCCATTTTGGTCTTCACCAACCCTTTTTCCTCCACAATTTGGTCCCAAACACTCCCTTTGTCTTTCATCTCCTCCACTAGATCAAACCCTATTCCACCATGATCATCATCATCATCATCCAACGGCTGAAACTCAACCCCAATCTCCTCACACAACACCTCCCACATCCTCTTCCACGTAAAAACGTCGCCGTTTGTGCAGTTGAAGGCCTGGTTCTTGGCGTTGGTCGCCGCCCACACGTGCTGGTCTGCCAGCACGCGGGCGTCGGTCATGTCACAGAAGTGCTCCCACGTGTACCTGCTCCCGGGGTACTTGAATGACACGTTTTGGTGCTTGCAGATCTCTGCATACACCGCCAGCGTCAGGAGCACGTTGTACGCGCTCCTTGTGGACGCGCCCACAATGATGGAGGGCCGGTGGACCGAGTATGTCAGATCTGGGCCGTAGGATCGTACGATGTCCTCCAGCGCGTAGTAGAAGTTGGGGTATGGTAGCCGCTCCATGTCCTCATGAAACGGTGACTCGTGGGACACTAGTTCACTCTCTGTAAGGACCGGGCCCAAGTAATGCTTGGTCCCGGTTTGTAGAGTGATATGTAAAACTTTATTAGTTGAATCAGCGGATGCTGATTTCTTCTTCTGGGTCGTCACTGCTTTGAGCACGTTTGCCAGCATGAGGGAGTTGGAAGCGATTGTTTCCTCCTCACGCTGGGCAACATGCAGGGCGACCCAGAAGACATGAGTGATTTGGAGCGCTACAGGAGAGAGCTTGGACTCGGTGTTGGCCAAGTCAAGGGCGTCAAACGAGATGTATTGGTCAACCAGGGAGGACGGGAACCATGCTGGTTTGGGCCGCCGGGCTGAGCCGTAGACCTTCCACGGGCCACCTTGGGCCGACGGGCTCTTCAGGGCCTCGGCTATTGCGAGGCCCGCCATACCCGTCACCCCTACGACAAGTGCTATTGATTTGGGATGTGTATTGTTGTTTCTCTCTTCCATACTATGTGGGATTGAAAGTGAGGAACAATGTTTTCAAAAATATAAACTTGTTATGTCTCTTTCTTCACATTGGATCTTTTGCTTAATTATTATATATAGAGTTATGGCGCGTCTTCTTTCTTATCATGGGAGGAAAAAGCTAAAAAGGTATAATAAATTTATGGTGTGTTTTAAATGTTTTTTTAAACCTTTTCTCCAATAAAGATTTTCCGTAGGAAATTTTTTTTAAAAATAATAATTCACAGTGTTTGGTTTAAGTTTTAAAACATGGAAAAGTTTGTAGGAAAATTTATTTGAATTCCAAACTATTCTTATATGTTAATTTATAAAATAATTTTTAAGGGCATTTTAGAAATTAAAGTTAAAAAAACTTTTTCTTTCCCATGAAAAAAAACTTTCTCAAGCCCTCCATGGAAAAGCTTTTCCCATCCAACTTGAAAAAATAGTGGAACCCACCTCAAAACTTTCATCCCTTCACTTTACAAACAAACATAGATAAATTTGATCAATTTGGGAAAGTTGACAAACTTTTCCAGGAAATTGTTGTAACCAAAGACTCCCTTAGAATATTTGTTGTTATCCCTACTCTGGCCCTCACGTAAATGTCCCATAAGCATAAAATTTATGGTACATTTGGTAGTTTCCTGGGAAAGACTTTTCCTATGGCCCCCTTGAGAAAATGTTTACTGGACTTAAGAGTGAAATAATGGGTCCCATATTAAAATTTTCTCATGTATTTGTCACAACCAAACATGGGAAAGTTTGTCTACTTAAAAAAATTCATTAACTTTTCCGGGAAAGTTTGGGAACCAAACACACCATTAGATACTGCAAAGGTTTCATTCACTTTGTACAAATAAATATAGAAGCTGTTAAAATCCAAACCTATTATCACTTAGTCTGATCCATATCTAATATCATGAGGAACTATATCAACCATAAACAAAAACTAAAGGTTGTAAGTCAATAATTGATGATTTTATACTCTAACAATAAATATGGACCATTATCTTTGCGTAACTTTATAGTTTTTGTTTATGCTTCTCCTCTGTATCAACAACAACAAACTGCCATTTGAAACATGCATGAACATGGTCCAAACTTACCAACCACCTATATATCACAATATTACCAAATTGGACCACCAAATAAAATAAACCATAAAAAGCCTATTATCAAATTATTTATTTAATTAATTACTAATTTTGTTTTAATTAAGAAGCTCAAATTTATTACATGGAAAAGGAAAATGACGAAAATTAAATTTGATGAGTTGTTCAGCAGTGTGATGGACAACTCACGTTCGAATCGTATAACAACTATTAGGGGTGAAAATGAGTCAAGTCGAGCCCGAGCTCATAAGGCTTGAGGCTTGGCTTGCCACGTCTAAGGTGAGCTTGAGCTTGGCTTGTGGCTTGCCGAGCTTGAAGGTGTCCGGCTTGAGCTTGGCTTGGCTTGGCTTTGACTCGAGGCTTGACCTTTATGTTTAATACCTTTACTTTTAGTTTTTTTAACATATAAAAAGGATAAATTGATGCTTTAATTTGGAAGTTGGTAAACTTAATAATTCTAGAAATTTTAATCTTTTGGAATATAATTTGATTTGACGATATAATACGCTAAATTAATGTCTTAAATCAACATATATATATATATATATATATATATATATATATATATATATATATATATATATATATATATATAAACAAGCCTGTTTAGCTATTCGTGGCTTGGCTTGGCTTGTTTAGTTCACGAGTTCGAGCCTGAGCCAAGCCGAGTTAATTTCGAGCCGAGCTATACAAGCTTTTTGCCGAGCTGACTTGCAAAGGCTTGCGAGCCGGCTTGGTTCATTTCCACTCCTAGCAACTATATATAGCAACTATGTATAGAGACTATATATATAAGTATAAATATCTTAATTTAATTACTATTTGAACTTGAAAGTGAGCAACAATGTTTTCAAAACATATATTTATTACTTCTGTTTCCTCACATTGGCTCATATGCTTATTATGTATAGAGTTTTGGGGTGACTTCTTTCTTTCCGGGGGAGGAAAAATTAGAAAATAAATATTTATTGGTGAAAAAACCCTAAAGGGATATTGATTAAGGTGGTTGGCTACAACTGCGTGTGAAGGCTAGGACACTTGATAAATTTGTCAGTCAAGGTACTTGACACAGCCAAGGCAAATGTATAAACAAAATTTAAATGACGAAAATAAAGAAGACAGTACTCAGATTAGTCGATGTTCACCATTCCAATCAGGGCTACATCGCCGAACCTAAGTTTTTCTTCACTTAGAATTTGAACCATATCACTTCTTGTTCACTTAACAAGTACAACGTGGTTGACAGTCTTGACTCCATTGAGTACTTCCATGACAAGCTTACAAAATACTACTCGACTCGCTTGCGTTTTAATTTCAAGGCAAGCTTACAATATACTCGACTCCCTCAAGTTCTTCCATGGCAAACTTACATTATCGGTAATTTGTGAGGCTGGGAGTAAAATCTACACAATGTAATAATAACATTATAAATTAAAGATTAATAATAGCCAATTCGAATTTTGACTTTCACTCAAAATAACTAACGTTAATTGTCAACGTCCTTGACTATGCCGTCAACGTCCTTGACCATGAAAACAATGTTCCGGACCCTGTTTCAACAATAGGGATGCTTTGGCCCTCACGTGAATGTCCTATAAGCATGAAATATGAATCTTGCAAAAGTTTCCTTCATTTTATGCAAATAAATACAGAGACGGCTAAGATCGGAACCTATATATCTTACTTAATTAGCCCAGATCTAATACCATGAGGAATTATATCAAGCATAAGTGTAAACCAAACGTAGTAGGCCAAAATGAGATTATATTGATAATTTATTCATAAATACGTGCGCAGAAATAAAGATTATTTTATTTTATTTCCCTCAAATTTAATAATGACAAAGATCACGTTACATCAAGGTATTATATGCATCTCTCTAAGTTTAACCACCCAAAACCTCACACTCTCAACACTATCAGCAAACCCTAGAAATCCAAACTCCTTGCTCTTATTCATACTACTAACATGTTGAAACTTAAAATTCAACACTGTTTGAAGGGCACCAAAGCAAGTAATTTCCTCCATTTTTGTCTTCACTAACCCTTTTTCCTCTACAATCTTTTCCCATATTTGCCCTTTGTCTTTCATCTCCTCCACCAGATCAAACCCCACATCATCATCATTCCCATCATCCAACGGCTGAAATTCCACCCCAAACTCCTCACTGAAAACTCCCCACATCCTCTTCCACGTAAACACATCCCCGTTGGTGCAGTTAAACGCCTCGTTTTTGGCCCTCTGGCTCACCGCCGCCCACACGTGCTGCTCCGCCAGGACACGTGCGTCGGTCATGTCGCAGAAGTGCTCCCACGTGTACCTGTTCCCAGGGTACCGGAACGGCGCGTTTCGGCGCTTGCAGATTGCCGCGTACACCGCCACGGTCAGCAGCACGTTGTACACGCTCCTGGTTGATGCGCCGATGATGACCGAAGCCCGGTGGATCGAGTACGTCAGACGATCTGGACCGTACGATTGGATCACGTTTTCGAGTGCATAGTAGAAGTTGGGGTAGGGGAGCCGGCCCATGTCCTCACGAAACGGGGGCTCGTGGTCATGGCGGGCCACGTTGCCCTCCGTGTGGACGGGGCCCATGTAGTGGCTGGTCCCTGTCTGGAGGGTGACGTGTAAAGCCACTCTGTCTCTGCTAGTTGAACTAACCGACGTTGGTCCTTTCTTCTGAGCCGCCAGCAATACTCCGAGCACGTTCGACAGCATGAGTGAGTTTGCAACGGTCTTCTCCTCCTCGTGCTGACGGGCCTGGAGGGCGGCCCAAAAGACATGGGTGACCTCAGATGACAACGGACAGAGCTTGGCTTCCGTTTCGGTCTGGTCCTCGGCATCGAAGGAGATGTACTCGTCCACCAGGGATGGAGGGAACCAGGCGGGCCTGGCCCGACGGGCCGACCCGTAGACCTTCCATGGGCCACCTAGGGCTGACGAGCTCTTCAGGGCCTCGGCTATGCAAAGGCCCGCCATGCCCGTCACCCCTACGACTAGGGCTACTAATTTGGGAACTTGGGTGTTGGTTTTCTCTTCCATGTACTAAGATCGATATTGTGGAGTAGAATGTTTAGAGCTGTTATTTGTATTCGAAAATGATAAACATCTTGAGATGCATTTTTTTTAAATCACCAATAAAGTTAAATTGTAAGTGTATTTAAATCATTCTTAATATATATTTCATTATTTTCAGGGTTACTACAACTTATAAACAATTTAAAAATAATTATTTATTTATATTTATTTCATAAATATAAAACTATGTATAAAATGTGCATTTTCTACTATGATTGATAAAATTAGGCTATTATTATATTTTTTGACGTAGCTAATAAATATTTTATTATTATAATTGATAAATATATATAATTATTAAAGAAACTATTAATAAAAGTACAAAAATGTGAAATATGATTAATTCAAGATGGTTCTTAACCATCTTGAGTTAAGATGGTTATCATGGTCCATTTGTATTAGTGTAGATCACATTAGCCTCATTCATGAAAGAACAAATTAAGACCCTAGCTAGTTTGGTCGTACTTTATTTTTAAAACTTAACTGGTAATGTTATATGTTTTATATCAAGTTAAGACATTTATGATATGTCTTGTAATAAAACATTTTTCATTTTGTATTTGTCTAAATGAAGAAGTTGCTGGTTAAATATTGATTCTACCCATCTAGGAGATTAGGCTTGAATATGGAGAGGTTTGAAACTTTAGCTAACTTAGAAGATTGATATATGTGTATCAACAACTTGTTTTGTGAGTGGAGTCTCACATTGACTCATATACTCCCTCCATTTCATATTAACTGTCGTCTTTGGAAATTGTACAGTTAAACTCCAAAAATTTTGACCATAAATTTCTCAATATATACAATGAATTGTTATATAAAATTACTATCATTAGATTTGTAAGGAAAAAGTAATATCATACAAGTATAATATTGCGATTGTTAATAACATATTATGCAAGAAATTATTGATCAAAGAGTAATATTGGAGACCGTGATAGTCAAAATTTTATGTAGGGATTTTCTTTAGGGTTCCAATTCAGATCACATTAAGGGAAATTGGATTCTAATAAATACGAATTTTTGACCATATAAGACTTAATAATATGAACTTTCAATTAGGTTCTGAATAATATGAACTTTGACCCCCTGTTGCCACAATAACACGCCACCGAGTTAAGGTTAACTTGACTCAGTGGCGGTCTGATGTGGCGATGAAGGCACGTGCCTGGTTGTTTTAACTTTGCCACGTCATCCACGTTTACTTTAAAAAATAATACGAACTTTTACCTATGTTGCTCTGAATAACATGAACTTTTTTTTCTCTCTAAAAATTTCAGATCCCATTTTTACTTTTTCATCTTCTTCAATCCCCCTCCCAATTCCCAAAAAACCCTATAAAAACCAAAAAACCCAGAAAACCCTTCTGAGTTTGCTTTTTGTCACTATTTTCGCCCCCATTCTTCTTTATACCGACATGGTTTTTGTCGGCATTCCGTTTTCACCAGATCTCATTGAAGACATTCCCACCTTTGTGAGTTGCATTTCTCAATTCTTTCTTTTGTTTTGTGATGAATTTGGCATCAATCTGTGTCTAATTTTTGTGGGTTATTGCAGACATTCACTGGGGATACTGCGAAGTGGAATTCACTCGCACAGGTTGGACTTTATTTTGATTCTTTTAGAAAAGAGACTTTTGATATTGGGTGCGCAATTTTGAGTGATACCACGAGTAATTTGGTTCACAAGAAACTGGAATAGCCCTGAAAGAGCCTCTTGGCATTGTATACTCAGATGCGTCTGGCAAATCTTCCTCTATTCCTCATGATCTGGAACCCCATGAAATCAGACGTATGAGAGGTCTTTGTTTTCCTTTCTTGGTTTGCATTAATACTTGAGTTACATTACGTGACTCAATGTCGGCAAAAACAACATTCCATATGTAATTTATGTGTTGTGGGTCTCTCAGAAGACCTCGAATGATGCTGCCTTCAGTTTGATATGTAATTTAAGTATTTTCTGGGTTTTCTGGATTTTTTTAGGGTTTTCTGGAAATGGGGAGGGGGGATTGAAGAAGATGAAGAAATAAAAATGGGATCTCGAATTTTTAGAGAGAAAAAAAAAAGTTCATATTATTAAGAGCAACATAGGTAAAAATTCGTATTATTTTTTAAAGTAAACGTGGATGACGTGGCAAAGTCAAAATAACCAGGCACATGCCTCCGCCGCCACGTCAGACCGCCGCCGAGTCAAGTTAATCTTAACTCGGTGGCGTGTTATTGGGGCAACAGGGGGTCAAAGTTCATATTATTAAGAACCTAATCGAAAGTTCGTATTATTAAGTCTTATGTAGCCAAAAGTTCGCATTATTAGAATCCAATTTCCCTATTTTAATTACTGGTAATGCTATATGTTTTGTTTGCGGAGTGGTTTGAAACTTTAGCTAACTTAGGAGATTGATATATGCTTATTAGTTCTCTTTCCTTACATTGACTCATATATATGCTTATTATAGAGTTTGAGGTGGTATCTTTCTCAGCAGTAGAGGAAATTAAAGGTATACTACCTCATATTTTAATTCATTATAATTTGTGAGTAATTAACAGTAAAAATTTAGTCAACGGACAAACATTTTGGGACGGAGGTAATACTAAGTTAGAACATTTGTAGGAATAACTGGCCTGCACTTGTATATTCTTTGAGTTTGGAACATGGATGTTGGGATTCAATTATGAGTAAAATTTTCCACATCTGAAAAGCAAAGGGAAAAAATATGATATATAATTCAAGTGGGTTACCCTCTTAACACCAATTTGTTCTAAGATGGAAGCTTAATTAATTTGTGTACCATGGGTCTTGGTTGAAGTGGGCTCTCGCCTTGGATTTTCCCAACAATAGATATTGCAAAGATTCTATTTACCTTGTGCAAATAAACATAAGGACTACTGAAATTCGATATGATACCTCTCACTTAGCCCATATCTAATACTATGTGGAATCATATGATCACCAAAAGCATAAGCTAAATGTTGTAGCCAAGATGATTTTAGACTCTAATAATAAGTAGGGATTATTATCTAATTTACATCATTTTATAATTTGTTTTTATGTTTCTCCTCTATATCTATAGTATTACCATATTGGACTACCAAATAAAATAATCATATAAACTCTACTATTAATTTATTTATTTGGTTTTATTATCTTTATTTTTAACTATAAAGCTCAAATTGCATGGAAAACAAAAATAAAGGAAAATTAAAGTGATGAATTGCTCAAGGCCATTGGTGGACAATTCATCCTCAATAAGTACTTTCTCATTAAATAGATCACATACTACCTAATAATTTACCAACAAAAGCAAGGTTCAATTAATCATCAACTATCTATAATATACAAAAGCAATTGTTCCAACTTATGTGATTAAAATACCTTAGAGTATGTGTAAGATCCATTTATTCATCCTGTTTATTCACTTATTATTACTCCTATAATGTTGGACGTGCATGATACAAATTACATATTCCTGCATGCATTACATTACATGGACGTACTCTAAACTTGAAACTTCAGTGGTAGGATATAGGACTGGGAGCAACAATAGGCCTTAGTTTTTTCTGCTGTTTAGTGGCACATTTGATGAGACAATCAGGATCAGTTACACCACCGCAGCTTTGGATGCACTTAACCACGACACTCACCATGTCCATGCTGCAGTTGACCGCACACCCGACAATCTTGGAACCGCAGCTTTGCAGGCATTCCTGCACGTCCTCGTCATTCGAGGGTGCCATGGCATTCGCGGCTGTCCCCGGTTTGATCAGCGTCAGAAATGAGGCTAGGACGAGGACATAGATGGTTGATTTTGCGAATGTGTTCATGTTTGGTTGTTTGTTTGGTTGGTTTTTTAGGGTTTTTGATGGGATTTGTGTTTAGTTTGGAGTGGGTGTATATATAGGGTGGTGTTTGGGATGGATGGATAGTCTAGTTTGGGGTCATTTTGATTGTGTGATAAGAAGTTGGGTGTTTGAGTTTGTTTGTTAAGTTCTTTGATGCAATTGCGTTCTGAAATGTGCTAGGCTGAATTGGTATGATCAATGTACAATTACGTGTGAGTGTATAGTAGAACTATCTCATGAAATGTGATGGGCTGATAGTTGAAGGGTCGACAATAATGGTTTTATATTCTAATGCGCCTCTCATGCGAATGTTCTTTGAGTTTATTGTATGGATAGTACAAAAACAGTTTTAACCTTGCGTAAATAAACATGGGGCATGATGAGATTCAAACTCGAGACCTTTTATTCAACCTGGCTTCAATAACTCATGGAACCATCTCAACCAAAAGCTGAATAACATATAAAATCAGCTTATCTTAAAACTTAAGTTGACAGTTGAAAGCCTAATGATGATTTTATACTAATATTATAGTAGATGTTGTAACTATGTAAGCATGAGTGATTCTCTAAAATATGCCTCTCTTCAACACTTTATTTTTAATTACGGACATTGAGCAATCATAATAAAATAAGGAGTGGTCCAGTTCGCATCGAAAAAAGGGTTGGATCAGACTGGACTGAATGGATCGAGGAAAGTTTGCTCCAGTCCTCGATTCAAGAGATTTTGATTTTCGGTCTTCGATGGCCAACTTGTGGACCGGACTGAAGGACTGGGGATTGGACCGAATAAAAATGGCTCAACAATCAAAATTTCAGAATTTCTTTTAATCTTTCTCATAATAGTCGTGCATAATTCAGTCTAGACTGAATTGAACAAAATTCGATCGATCTAGTCCAAGATCAAATAAATTTTGGTTGGTCCATTCTTTGATCCAACGCAGTTGATCCTCGGTCCATTTGATCCAGTCCTAGATTGATGATCTGCCCTGCTCACAGCTAGTATAAGGCCTTTCTTTTAACATTCAAACAAGAAACTTGTTCACCCATATATGTATCTTGATAGACTAAAAGCTAGTAGCTCAAGTGATACAACAAGCACATATTTGTACTATGGAGTTCTTTAATTTGCCCACCTCTTTGTACTATAGAGTTCTAGTTTTGAGAATAAAGTGATTCCCCAATGTTTAGCTTATACAAGAAGCAAAAAAACAGACATTATATAATGTATTAATTAATCTTAGGTCTGATTTTCAGCACTTGGACATTGAAAACAAAGGTTGAGTAACTATACAAAGGCACCAAATGGCTATTTTTCACCCACTTCTGTTAAGAAACCCTAGTCTTACACTACTTAAAACCAGAGATTCTCACAGAAGAAACATGGCTTTTAGCATAATCAAATCAAGTAATCAAAACCATATATGATTATATATGCCTAAGAAAAAGGTCACTGAGTTCATCTTCTTCCCTAAGAAAACATTCTTGGGTTATATAAAAACCCTAGTTTTTATGCTTAATTATGTCATGCACTGAACTACTTCTCAAAATCACAATATTGTCTGTCTCTAATGGCTTCTTTAATCACCATTAGACAATGCCTTCTAGTCATCTTGCTTCTATGTTCTATCGTCGTGATTTGCTCCACATGTGGTATGATCTTCTGATAAAAATGCACTCTTAGGGTTTTTTTTTGTTGGTTGACCTAAATTTAGGGTTAAAATTTCGGAGTATTTGTTTTGGTTTTGTTGAATTTTTTCTAATCTCATATTTAAGTGTACATTTGACAGCTGAAGATTGCGATTATGAGCCCCATGTTGGAGCTCTAGGAAAGCACCCGGGTAAAGCTGACCCGGGTGCTAAGGATAATGAAGGATCCGATAAGGGCGATCCAGCGGCTCCTGTTGATGCTGGTCATGACAAGGATTCTGGTTCGTCTGATGAGGGTGACAAGGATCCAAAGGATGGTCCGACTGGCGAAGATTCGGGTTCGAGTGAGGGTGGCAAGGATTCTGAGGGAGATGCCATTCAGAATGACCCAGCTCATATTGTTGCTGGTGCTTTACTTTGCTTCAATGCAAAACAAGTAAGCTTGCATATATAATGGCATGAAGTAATCTCTACTTTTGAAATCTTGATTGAAAATAATTTATACCAACTTTTGACCTAGCTTCTTAATGTATTTGTTTTCTCCTGGTCAATATCTGCCATATTTTGGCATTAGAAAGTTGATATGGTATCAAAATGTTAAGTTGACTTTTTCAGCTGACATTACTATGTAGTCTAAAACCATAAAACATATTAGCAGTCTGATTGATCCGCGTACCAAATAGGTAGAAAACCTCCGAATTTAAGGGGAATATATTACCGTTATCCATATGAAAGGTGTCGTCACATCCATGTTAGCTAGGAAAAAAATGTGAATCAAGCAGTTTTTACCTTGTGTCATTTCTAGCATGTCAATGTTTTAGTACCAAAAGTCGTGGATTTTTACTAGGATAATATAAATGAAAAAATAGAGTGAACAATGTTAAAAAGTTAGTATGAATTATGTTCGGTGAAAATTCAAAAAATAGAGACTATTCTATGTCAAAAATCACATTTAATTTCTCATTGATTGACCGAGTTGAATACGAAATGAATGTTGATTAGATTGTGTAATTAAGATACAATATGTTTCTTTGTTCAAATCAAAGGCGGTCTACTGCAGCTGCGACGAGTCATACAGACTTTCACAAAGCGGGGAGCTCCATGTCCCCAAGGACCGAGTAGAGGAGTTCTGCAACGGTCCGTGTCTTAGTGAGACGAAGTTGTTACTGAATTGCATAGAGGGTATAATGGGCCATTTCACATTCTTCAATCGGGCCACGACTCAAGACGTTAGGGACACCATCTTAGCCGCCTGTGGCGATGGGGAAGTTAGAGGCGACCTCGATGTCACGAGCCATGTCAAAGCCAAAGAGCAAAAAGAGGGAGAAGAAGGAGAGGAAACAAGCATGGGTTACAAGGAGAAGGAGGTCATCCCTTTAGTGTTGAGCATTGTGGTTGTATTTATGGTTCAGTTGTGTCTTCTAATGGCATGGTAGAAGGAAAATTATAGCCAATTTAGATACTTTGGTTGTTTTGTTTTGCTTTGTTATGTCTTATTTGGTGGTTGTATTTTGAATTGTATCTTGATGAACTTTTCAACCTGGTTTAGATTTTAAATAATAAAACAAGAAAAATAAGTTTTGCTAATGAGATTGTGAATTTACTAATAGTTGAAAAATATCGTGTTTTTAAGCTAAATGGCGTATTTGTGACCCTTTTAGATTGGTTAGTGTTGGCTTTGAGTTTCGGGTATTTGCATTTTGCTAATAAGATTTTGTGAGTTTATTCATAATAATAAAAAAAATTCGTGTTTTTAAGCTAAATGGTGCATTAGTGTCAACTTTGGATTGGTTAGTGGTGGCTTTGAGTTTTTCCTTGTAACTTTAGGTTGAAATTAGGTTATGGTATTGTGTTGGACTTTTCCTAACACTATTTAGGATCACTCTGTAATCTAATCCACAATTTTTAGATCATTTGACTCAAATCCAATCTTCTTTAAACCACTTTTAAATTCTAGAATTATTTAAGAATCATTCACCATGTCAACAAATGATCCATTAAAATTTACCTTTAAAATTGATCATGCACTTCAAAGTATACTTCAATGTGCTCCCCTAATCTATGGTCTTCATTTTGTCATTGTCAATATGAAACTTTTACCCACTTTAAATTAGTGGTTGGGTGCTAGCTACCCATTACTAGCTTGTATCCATGCTTCTTTAGTTTGGAGTATGAAATTTTAATTCTTTTTTATAAGGGTAAGTATTACCATTATTAGACCTCTTTATAAGAATAAACTATAGTAGGATAAACTAGTGAACCACGCTTTGATATATTATAAGGAAGAGGAACAAACAAACACCAAATTGAGCCCAACAGGGCCTAACCTTGAAAGCATCGTAATATATATTCACCAAAGAAATTAAAATTGGGGTATTTTTGCTTTTTGGACCCCGAACTTTGGGGGTATTTATTTTCTAGCAAAAAATTACTTGGGGGTACCCTAATTTTTGGTGAAATGTTTTTCTGGTACCCCAACTTTTAAAAACTAATTTTGGGGTACCCTAACTTTTAGAATTAGAAATAATTAGGTGAATTTTCGGCCAATTATTTGAATTCAACGGTGAGTTTTAGGCAGGAAATTGATTAAGTGTTTTTGTGGATGAAAATGCCCTTTGTTTTCGTGGACGAAAATGATTTGAATCAATCGAGTTTCACGAAATTCACCTAGTAATTTCTAATCCTAAAAGTTAGGGTACCCCAAAATTAGTTTTGGAAAGTTAGGGTACCAAAAAATTGTTTCTTCAAAAGTTAGGGTACCTCTAAGTAATTTTTTGATTTTCTAGACCCTCATATTTCAAAGTTTATATTTTGGACCCTATACTTTGTGGACCCAAAAAATGTGGCCCAAAGTTATGTTTGACTCCGACGATGACCTAATTGTTGCCTAAACTTCCCGATATGGCCTTTTATCACTTTTTCCTTCTTTTGACTGTTGTTTTGAAATTGACCAGACTTTGACAATTAAGGTGTGTAAAATTCATGGGTAAAAAAACAGAGGGTAAAAGTTAAATTTTCGTAACTTTTGGTAAATTTTGATAACTTTTTTGATAAATTTATGCTCATATGGGGGTTGGAAATCGTGCAAGAAGAGGAAGAAGAAGTTGCGGCTGGAAAATTTTCGAAAGAAAAAAGTTTCGATAATGACTTTGAAATATGGGGGTCCATATTGTTGCCGGAGACAAAGTATAGGGTCCATATTGTTACCGGAGACAAAGTATAGGGTCTAAAATATAAATTTTGAAATATGAGGGTCCAGAAAATAAATACCCCCAAAGTTCGGGGTCAAAAAAGCAAAAAACCCATTGAAATTGTGTGCACCAGAGCAGCATGCTCTTGGTAAAAATCATGCAATTAGCTTAGCATGGATCATTCGCAAAGACAATCCAACTTTGAATTAGATTTGTGGGCTAGGGGTCCACCACTACAAAGTGTTGCAATCCATTAGGGATGAGCAAACATCAAATAATTGTGATCTAATATCTACTTGACAATATTTTATATAAAATGTATATTTGGGATTAGTATATATCTCACTTTTTCAAGGCAAAAAAAAGGGAAAATGTATGGTGATTATTGGTGATCCATCTATTAAAAGGCACTGACTAATAGATGAAAGCATGTTTACTAAACTTCGGATTCGAATCTTATAATTGTATTGCATTCTATGATTCCAAAATCGTTCATTCATCCAACTCTTATCAAGAATCTTAAACTAGTTAGTTAGGATCTTACTATCTTTTTTGTTTTTCAAGCATTATGTGTCAAGATCATATTATGATCTATGATCCTACAACTCGATCGATCAACCATCCTAGCTACTTGAACCCAATAATATTTTTGCAAATTATCCGCTTCAAGAATTTCCTTAACACAAAGGTTAAATTGTTGCCGTGTGATTGTACGGTCACAGTAAAAACTAACATTTATTTAGCAGCATCAAAAGATTTTAGGTCAGATTTCCAGCATCAAAAGATTCAAAACCATACATAGTGAAAAACTAAAAGCTGTATGACTTGCACTCAACCTTTACTCTTTTCTCTCTTTTCAATTCAGAGTTCAACCTTACCAAGTGGCTTTAATTTCTTCACCAATTCCCCTTTTCTGCTGAAAACCCAAGATTTACCCTACTTAAAACCAGAGATTCTAACAGAAGAAACATGACAGCTGGTAGCTTAATAAAATCAAGTCCAGTAATACAATCAACCTTACATATGCCTAAGAAAAAGGAGCCACTGAGTTCATATTTTTCCCTAAGAAAAACATTCTCATGTTTATAAAACCCTCAATGCTTGAACATAATGCATGTCATCCAGAAGTAATAATTCTGTAACCCTCAAAATTGCCTTTCCCAATTAAATGGCATCTTCAATCCCCATTAGACAGTATCTTTTACTCATCTTAGTTCTCTGTTCTCTTGTCATTTGCTGCACCTTTGGTATGTGATCTTTACATTAAATGCATTAATATTTGATTTCTAAAAGAGTGTGAGGAAATTTTTCTTGGGAAAAGTTTTACTGGAAAAGCGCATTTGACAGTATTTGGCTGAACTTGTAAATTTCCTTAGAAAAATATTTGAAATATTCAAACTGCCCATATATTGTTAGGGTTTTTTTATATTAAGAGTATTTTGAAAATTTCCACACAAGTTTTTCCATCAACTTGGCATGAAATTTTTTCCATCATCATTGTAAAATTGTGGGCACCACATAAAATGTTTTTCATTGGCAAATGACAACAAAACATGGGAAAATTGGTCAATTTTTCAAAGTTGACCAATTTTCCCAGCTTTTGTCGCAATCTGGCGCACTCTAAGTTACTAATTTGTGGCTAATTTATTGAAGTTTTGGCAAGCTTCATATAGCGTTTAATGTACGTGTTTGACAGCTGAAGATTGCGGCTTTGGTGGCTCGGGCGGCAAGGACCAAGGGTCCGATAAGGGTGACGACAAGGACCCGGCTCCTGCTGATGCAGGTGGCGAAAAGGGTTCCGGTCATTCCGACGAGGGTGGCAAGGGTTCGAGTCCATCTGGTGAAGGTGACAAGGGCGGTTCGAGTGATAGTTCAGGTGGCAAGAAGGTGGTCCCATTCATGTTTAGCATTATGGCAACATTCATGGCTCCATTCTATCTTCTCCTAGCATGAATATATTATGGTTATGTATAAATGGGATTGATTGATGAAGTTTGTTTCAAGAATTTGTGTGAGGTTATCTGTTGGTTGATGTTTCAACTATTGTTGTCTTGTTAGACATGACGTCTATATATTACAATAAATTATAACATATATTATAGTGGAGTTGTGGACCTAGTCGTCTTTCACATGTAATCTGGAAAAGATTAGTTTATGTATTAATAAATTTTTATGAAAAAATTGATAAATCGGGGATTTGATGAACGTTGCAATATTATTGATAAATTGAATTATATTTTTTTTTAAAAAAAGTAAGTCTGGTTTGGATTGGGCTTCTCTTGATGCAAAGAGAAGGTCCCAACCCGAGGTTATTGACCTCGTATCCAGGATTGACACCAAAACTAATTGCGAGAAAACTGATACATATGTCGTACAAGAACTATTACAACTAATACACTAAGTTTGCGATCTAATGGCAAAGAGAAATAAAAGTATGCAAACACTTTCAAATAACTATTGGTATTAACGTAATGAGAACGATCTCTTATATGTCTTGATTTTATAATTGCTATATATTATCTTTTTGATATTTAATCAAATAACTTTTCAATCTCTACTTTTTCAAAGATAAATATATATAAATATATGTAAATACTTTCAAAGAACGTACGCCGTTAAGTTAATTTTGTGTAGTAATGAAAAGGACTAGCTTATATAAACAAGTTTTGCTTTCGTTGTTATATTCCTATATATCTTTTCTTTATATACACTTAATCCAATAATTTTACAATCTTTTCTTTTCCTAGGGGTATTATATATGTACATGTCTTATCATGTTGTATGATGTAACTAAAGGGTCAATTAATAAAACTGATCAGCCATACAAAACAAAAAGATAAACCGAATTCAATCAAATAAATCGAATTATAAAAACAATGGGTATGATATATCATTAAATTTTCATTCAAATTTTGACATTTCATTCAAATATAGACATAATTGTTTTCCCTTTTTGTTATCATAACCTAATTTAAGACCCGTTCAAATTTGTGAAATAAACTTGAAAATATTGAAGAACGAATATCAACTTTCCCTATAATATTGTTCAATATTCATCCAAATCTGAAATTATGCAAACCCGAATTATTAACAGCTATGATATGACAACCTCGCAAAGTCAAATGCATTTTGTGTCTAAAAATTTGTTTATTACTTGATTGCCTCTACGTGAATGCACTAAGCAGCATTATCTGGCCTGTAATCTCATACTACGACCATAGAATAATATAATACGACATAGTTCAATATTAAAATAATAAATTAATAATAAACTATAACCCTATGGTAATTATCATGATTGTGGTATTATGAGTCATGAGTTATGACATTCCTTTGAGGCATATGTTTATATTTATACAAAAAAAAATATGATTGTAAAATAGCTAAGCCGTTTAATTATGATGACCACAAATTATAATGTACATTATTGTGGCCACCATATATATTAAAATAAGTTGTTTTTATGTGATGAAATTGTGTCAAAACTTGATAAATTTTAAAAATAGCAATGAGGTTTATAATAATATTAATAAATTTACAATAAATTTTATAATAAATATTTATAATCTTTTTATAAAATTTAACACATTAATGAATATAAATAAACATTCCACAATATACCATATAATAATTGATATAGTATAACTACAACCTCTAGTTATATTGGGGCATACTATTCACTTCAGTCTAAATTCAACTTTTTTGATATACTAGCTAACAAAAAATTACAAGATTTATTCAATTTCTATTAGGTGCTAACACCAAGCCTAATGATCAAATAACTTAAGGAGCGTTCAGTAGGAACTTTAAGAAAATTTTTCTGAGGAAGTTTTTCAATGAAAAAATTTCCTTGGGAAAAATTTCTCATAGCCCCCAAGGGAAATGTAGGAAATGATAATCTCCTATGAAAATTTTCTCAATATCAATCTATATTCAAATATAGAAAAATAAATCAACGTGAAAAAATTGACTGTTTCTCCAAAAATTTTGACCACCAAACACACCTTTAATTAATCAACAAAAGTTGAATAATGACCGTCTTATACCAATTAAAAGAAAATTTTATTGTACGGCAAAGTGGTACTGTATTTCCATTTCCCTCCAATTTCCGTTGACCATGTAACCTCGCCCCATAACGACCGTCGAAACAGAGTCTTCATCTTCATCCTCAGCCTCAACCAAACTAACTGTTTCATTTCTTGAACCCCGAAACACAGAAAGAAAGAAAGAAAGAAAGAAAGAAAGAAAGAAAAGAAAGAAAGAAAGAAAGAAAGAAAGAAGAAGAAGAAGAAGAAGAAGAAGAAGAAGAAGAAGAAGAAGAAGAAGAAGAAGAAGAAGAAGAAGAAGAAAAACAACAATGGCAGCATCTTTGAACTGCTCAATTTCCAGCTCAAATCTTCGATCAAGAAGAACCCAGTTGATCTTCATCCCCTCCCTCCTCTTCTTCTCCCTCTTCTTCCTCCTCAATTACTCCCCATTGACGTCCTCCGATTACTCTTTCACTTACTCCCGCTTTCTCTTTCCTGCTTTGTCCTCCGTTTCGACCGCTTCGTTTCAGAATGGATCGGGTTTGGTCCTTGCTACGCAGAAGATCACGCTTCCTGAAGAATCTGGGTCGGGTCTGGATACCCATTTGTCCCCTGACAAAATCTCCCCTGTTTCTCCAAGAAGTGATCAGAGCAAAACCAGGTCGGGTTTGGGATATTTTGACCCGGACAAGATTGCCGCGAATGGGTCGGGTTTGACAAGTGCCCCTGTTTTCTCAACAACTGTCAGTGACGGGACAACCGGGTCGGGTCAAGAACCCGGAAAGAATCTCGGGTCGTGCGACGTATATGATGGGAAATGGGTACTGGATGAGGAATCGGACCCGCTTTACCCACCCGGGTCATGCCCGTATTTGGATTACGCCTTTAACTGCTACAACAATGGCCGCTCTGATCTTGGATACCTGAAGTACCGTTGGCAGCCTCATGGATGTAATATTCCAAGGTTTGACTTCAAATTCTTCTTTTTTTTTTAATTATTTTGTGGGTGGATGATCATACATGGTAGCATGAAATTGACCATGTCTTCTTTCTTTTTTTTCAAAAAAAAAAAACCCACTTTATAATTTAAGGTTTGATGGAAAGATGATGCTGGAGATATTGAGAGGAAAAAGAATGGTATTTGTTGGTGATTCACTGAACAGAAATATGTGGGAATCATTGGTCTGTGCTCTGAGAATGTCACTTGTAGATAAAAGAAGAGTCTTTGAAGTTTCTGGTAAAAGAGAGTTCAGAACTCAAGGTTACTACTCCTTTCTTTTCAAGGTATGTATGCTCAATATTGTTCATAACCATAGTTATTAAAATCTTGATCCTGAAAATCCTAACTACCATGGATCCGAGTTAGGATCCCGATTTTAACAACCTTGCTAATAACAACTATAGTATTACTATATGCATCATTTTGTTTATTTATTAGTCATGTTTTATAGTGATGGTCTGATAAATTTATGTATGTAGGATTACAATTGCACCATAGATTTCATATCATCACCATTCCTAGTCCAACAATGGAAATGGCCAAAGAAAAAGGGTCGCGGTGGAGGCCGAGAAACCCTAAGGTTAGACATGATGCAGGCTACAACATCCAAGTACGAAAACGCCGATTTTATCATCTTCAACACTGCCCACTGGTGGACTCATTACAAGACCAGAGCTGGGTACTTAATTTCACAGTAACTTAACTAATGTTGATCTCTCTGTAACTTTAGTGTTTATGTTTATGTTTATGTTTATGTTTATGTTTATGTTTATGTTTATGTTTAGTTAGTTCTTTTTTGCAGGAAGGATTACTACCAAGAGGGTGATGTTGTGTACAAGAAACTAGCAGTGGAAGAAGCATACACAAAAGCCCTGAAAACATGGGCCAAATGGGTTGATAAAAATGTTAACAGGAAGAAGACCAAGGTCTTCTTTTCAGGCTACTCCTCTACTCATTTCAGGTACCCTTTTTTTGTCCCCGGATGTTAATATACGGTAGTTTGAAGGGTGTTGGACAGTAATGCACTGTACCATTTTCTTGTGTGATAATACACCAAAATTTAGCTTAAAGCTATGCTAAAACCCAACTCGTAGTGTAGTATCTTATAAGAAATTGTGTAATGCGTTATTGTCCGATACCCCAAAGAAATTGATTTATTGTATTTAGGGTTCTAATGAAAATGGGTCATCCTAATTTTGAAATGGGTATTTTTCTTTGGTAGAGGAGGGCAGTGGAATTCAGGGGGAAATTGTGATGGAGAAACAGAACCAATCACAAATGACAAGTTCCTAGGAGCATACCCTAAGATGATGCAGATTTTTGAGGGAGTGATGTCCAAAATGAAGACACCAGTGGTGTACCTAAACATATCCAAGATGACCGGATACCGGAAAGACGGCCACCCGTCGAAGTTCCGGCAGCCGGGTGGCGAGGTGCGTCCCGGGACGAGGCAGGACTGCAGCCATTGGTGTCTTCCTGGAGTTCCTGACACTTGGAACCAGCTTCTGTTTACTCACTTGTTGACAACTTCAAATTTGTCCATTAGAACTCACTAATTTCTTTCTTTTTCTTTATGGTGGTGGGATTTTAGCTTAGGATCATGTAAAAATGTAAAATGTTGTTGCCTTTTATGTTTAGATTCTTTGATATTTTTTGTTTTTTGGGTTCTTGAAATTTTGTAGCTTGCAAAGCATTGATATGATGTTCTAAATCATCTTTGCTTTGATTCATGTGTTTGATTGTCAAACATGAAATTTTCAATGAAATTTTTGAGAGCTATTAGACGAAACTAAAGATCCCCGGTATTGTACTCATACTCACGTTCAAGTGTCGAGTGTCTAACATGTGGATACATTGAAACGGGAAGAGAGTTTCGAGTACCTGTTGTCAAACAATTTCGGAAAAAAACGAAGGAACACAATGAACATATATATATTCAAAAGAATTGAACATGAATTATCAAAAAGAAAACACACAAATGAAGCTTATACATTGTACAAGACACCAAAATGTCACCTCAAACAAAAACCATTTCTAGGCAAAACATCAGCAACAATCTCCATAACCAAAGAATCCAATATTTGCCCTTCAACCTCTACTCCAAGCATGAACTCATCAACCTCAAAATCCGACCATTTCCCATACTTATTGCTCATATCTTTGTCCACGAGCTCGTCCACCATGGCAGTTCCTAGGCTCCTCCATCCCTGAATCTCCTTGTAAACTTCTTCGGCCAATCTTTCCTTCCTCTTAACGGTTGCAATCCCTTTGGCCCATGTCTCGAACCCACCACCAACGAACGGTTGGCATCTCAAATCCAAGCATTCACTCACACAATCGAACAACACTTTTCGATCAAGCCTAGACTCGTCTTTTTTACTTGCTCCCCTTCGCCTTTCCATTTGATCGAAAAGGTGGGGGTTCACTATTTCCCGTGTTCTGCCTGCTGCATAGTCCTTGAACATTAGCTCGACATTGCTTAGTATGTCTTTTACATATCCCAACTCCCATGCTGTCGATTTTGTGCTGGATTTGGATGAAGCTGAGTCTAGTGTGTCTATTTCTGTTTCGGTTTGGTTCTTTGGGAGCACTTCCTGGCCCTGAACTGATGATGAAGAACAGTGTTTGCTCTCTGAAACATGAAAATGTAAGGGTTAACTACTTAACTGCATGGATTTCAATATAAGAATTTACGCAAGTGTATTCGATGATGTGCTTACCTTCTGTACTGCTGCTTACTATGCTTTCTGAATAACAGCTTTCTGTCAGAACAGATGGCTCGAGAATGGAAACCGGACTAGGAAGGTGACATTCGTTCCACTGTTTTCTCTGATCTTTGCTGCTAAATGTATCCACTGCCATCGCTCCCTGGGAAACACAGACAATTATATATAAGCAAATCATTTCAAGAAAAACATTGCTAAGATAAGTTGTGAACATACATTCCCATGAGTAAGCTCAGATGATTCTGAATCTGTACTGCCGGTTTTCATGAAGCTAAGTTCAGAGGAAGTTTCCAAGTTAGAGGTTAACTCTTTAAGCTTTTGCTCGAGCAAAATACTCAAAGCGTCACCTCTTATCCCATTCAACCTCGGTGAAGACAATCTTGAGACATCTGAACTCAATGACCTCTTGCTTCTGTCGTCATCACAAAGATCACTGTTTTTCTCTGCTGAAATTTTGGAGAGTTCTGAAGAACCAGACAGCGTACGTGTAATAGGAGCTGTAAATGTAAAAGAAACGACATCCATCCCTTTCCTTCGGCTTTCTTCTATCCAACTGTTGTATTGCCTATCTGACATTTTGTTGCTGTGGCTTGGCTTTTCACTTTTGCTTGCCATGTTGTCTAAAGATCTCTTCTTTCTTGGAGCATTTTTCGCCCCAGAATGCGAAACCTCCTTATTGTCACCATCCCTTGCATGTAAGCTAGATTTCCCCGAACCACTTCTTGATGATCCAGCATCTCTCGTTAGGGTTCTTTGCCTCCCATGAGAGTTTGAGTTGTCCTCTGAAACCGCCTTCTTACCAGTTGAAGTGGTAACTGAAGAAGGCTTAGATGCCGATTTGTATGTAGTATTAGTAGCATTTTGTTTTAGGTTATTTTGCCTTAGAACCGAAGAAGACCCTTGTGTGGATGCTTTCCTATTATTAACCCTCGGACCGCTTGGTTGGCTTCTAAATGACTGCACTGACTTACTATCATCCTGATCTTCGCCGCCTCCCAAACTTCTACTACTACTTTGGGCCAACCCTTCCCTCTTTTGAACATTAACCTTCGCTTGAATCGCAAGCGAAATTGACTTCCCTTTACTCTTCACACCAGAAGTACTACTAGAACCATCATCCTTGAACGACGACATTGTATCAAGTACTGCTGATCCATTCCAGCTCTTGTTCAGAGGCTGCCCTTTTAGACACTTAACCGCATTAGTAGTAGACTCAACCGGCCTCTGAGATTGCGGTTCAGAAGACTTCACCGGTTTCTGTCCCCCTTCTAGAAGTTTCTCCTTCAACTCTTTAACTTTGAAGGGAACCGACGATGACCCTGATGAAGAAGAAGACGATGAAAGTCTCGACCTTGGAGTGGCTCGCGGACCAGGCTCAATAATCTTAGCGGCAGCTTCCATAATGTGAGCTGCATCTTGGGAAGGGACAAAGACAGGACTCTTGATTGGAGACAGGAGCCTGTTTTGGGTTATTGGGATCATCTTGGCTGATTTCGGAGGCAGGGTTTCGGTCTGAAACCTCTCAATTGGTCTGTTGGACACCTTATGTTGATGATGATGCCTTATGTCGAATCCCTGCTGCTGTCTAGGAGGGGATCTTTCCACCTTGTCAAGCATATGCCTCATCATCTGATCGTCGTGGTAACTGAACTGATGATGATCGACGTGTCTTCTTCTCAAGGGGACATCTCGGAGGGACAAAGTGTCGAAAAGGGGGGTCGAATATGGCTCTAAGGGGACTGATGTGGGCAATGAATCGAGCCCCATGAGCCTCGCTACTACACCAGGAGCCTTTGTCCCGTATACGTCTTCATCTGTCACAGATGATGCACAGCTATAGTCACTTCCACCCTTTATGCTTAGCCCCGTGCCAAATTCCTCTTCGTCTACCTGGATCATCATAGATTTCATCCACAATGTGTCTTAGATTCAAATTTCATGTACAATACACAAACTCTACTTCTTATCAAGTACTACGAGTCTGTTCTCTTCAGCTTATTTTGACTGTACTTATTCTGAACTGAACTTATTCTAAACTGAACATATTATACACTTGTGACAGTTCAGACATATACAGTTGTGAATTGTGATACCACAGCAAAATGTCAGACACTCAGAAACAGATACTCACCAGACGGACCCGAGTCATTGGAAAATTACCCTCGATTCGCTTCCCTTGCTTGGACAGTTCTGCACAAGAAAAGAACATACAAAAGTAATTGAACATACCACAAAACAAACAGGCAAAATATGTGGTGAAACAAGCAGCAAAATGCAGTGGTACCTGGGGAAGATTTACTCGAAAACAACCTCTTTCTGGACTTAGCATTCCAGTCAAAGAGCTGCAACAAGCCGCCATAGCGGCCGCTCTTGGAACCATGTTTGTCACCTCCCATTTTTTGTTACATGCAGACTTTGGCATTTACAGATTCATCTCTACTTCAAAATGCAGCAAGTAGAGTTACATATTGGCTCAATCAATGTGTATTATGTATTCATATGTGGAACAAGGACAATAATGACACTAACAGCTTAACTTTGCATAGATACCATTGATCTTAGCTTAGCATTGGTGAGCAAAGATATGGGTTTCTCAAATTAGAACAAGAATTGGCAAAAATACCCAAATCAAACACAATCAAAACCTCAAACCCTAATTTAGCTACTGGGTCTGATGTAGCAATTTTACCCATGTATAAATTCACAAGTTGCATCAGTCAATGAGCTACAAATTCTAAATCAATCAACAATACAATGATCAATCAAACATACAAGCTTCAAAAATTGAAACTTTTGAAGAGAATAACTGATCAGACAATCAAATGAATTCAATAATCATCAATGGCATTGATTGCAGCTTCAAGACACAAACTTTATTACTGATTCAAACATTCCAATGCTAGAATCTCTCCAATATTCAAAACCCAAATCCAGAAACATCAAATAAAGATGAACTTGAACAAGAACAAACACTTACAATGATGGTTGAAGAACCCAAATGCTCTAATCTCCTTTTTTCTGCAATATAAATTGTGGGTACCCTCTATTTTTTCTGGGATTTCTCAATCATACATGAAAATTGAAGAAGCAATCAATATGAAGGACACCCCAGAGAGAGAGAGAGAAAGAGAGAGTGTTCAGAGAGAGTACAGAGTGGGGTTCAGCGTAGTTCAAGCATTAAATGAGGGTGAAAATCAAAATTTAAAAGGGAAAATTAATAAATTTGACAACAAAATCCAATAATAAATCCAAAACTTTCCAACGTCTCTTTGCTGAGATTGAGATTGAGATTGAGATTGAGATTGAGATTGAGATTTCAAATTCTACAAACGGTAGTGAAAAGTCGACTTTTTATATACGTCCACTAAACTCACTTAGATGGGACGTTAAGTTTGGTGACAGTCAATTCAACAACTGACACGTGTGCTCCAGGAGCTTCTTTTCGCTGTGAGTTAGCGAGTCAAAATGGAAAATGGAGGAGAGAGAAAGTCTTTGGATTCTGATACGGTGGGCCCAAGTGTGCCTTGGTGGGCTTACGTGAGATCCAAATTGATGGACCAAACCATTATAGGAGGAGCTTCATACAAATTTTCTTTTTTAGGGTCTATCAAAATTTATTATTATTGTGAAAAAAGTGTATTTTTTAACAATGGATTTGAATTTTGTCTTGGTTGGTAATCGAGAAAGAGACGCATTATGTGTTCAATTATTATGACAATTTATAGATGATGTAGGAAAATCAAGTTTTTATGGTGAAGTAAATTGTAATCAAATTAATATTTCTCTTTGTTTTATTGTCCGAACTCGCTTCTGCCACGGATTTAGCTCCATCTGAATTGTCCGATCTGATCTGACCGGAATGAAAACCGAGTTTGGACATTAATTTCACGTCGAATTTTGACATTAACCGAATTTGACCAACTTAAATTCATCCAGAGTTCCAGTCCCAAATTTTTGCCAATGCTACTCATTGAATTGGTAAGAATTTCTTAAGGTTGGATTATTTGTTTCCAAATTTCCAAAATTACATATTACTAGAATCCAATTTGTTGTATTCATTTTACAAGTTCAAGGTGAAAACTAAAAGTCAAAATCAACACTTCGTAATTTCATCCATATAGGGTATGGAGAGTCGAATAGAGCAATCTAATCCCTAAATTTTTGCAAGTTCAAGGTCGTTGTTTTAAATGTTGTTTCCTAAACTAATCTAAATGTAAACTCAAGCAAACAAATGTATTCAAATAAAAGAGAGCGAAAAATAATAATTAAGACTATCCATGATTGGCGAAGCATTCTCCCTTTTTAATATATAGATTTGATCATCTAAAAATTGCATATATCTTTTCTCTAACAAAATAATCTCTTCCTTAAAAGTAACAAAAATTCAAGTTTCATACACAGGAACGTAGTGATTAACCTTTATAAACTAACAATCACGAAAATCACGAAGCGTTCCAAAAAGCTTGATTTTGACCCATCGTGCGCTACTTTTAAGGGAAGATTTAACTTTGCCTTCGACAAGATATGCATTATATGTAGCTATCCTTCGTTTACGCTTCAATTCAGTGCTATTGATGCTCCAATTGTAAGAATCCCTACGTACATGACGTGGTGGTGAAGAAGGTGTCATTGGTAGCACTGTTGGTATATAAAGTGTTGGTGGTATAGGCGACATAGTCCATCGATCAATGCTATGGGAGGATTTTGACGGGTAACGATCAAACGCATACGATGTTGCATTGTGTATCGAATAATATGCATTGTTAACATTTTCTATTTCAATTTCGAGATGTTGAATCACTTGCAACTTGAATTGTTGTAGTTGATCGTAATTTGCATTTGTTTTGAATCGGACATTTTGCTCTTCCATTTTCTCTTGTATTGTATTGTTTTCCCTCACACCAACCTATCTCCTGATCTCCTTAGATGGTAATCAATGGAGATCGGGGGAAATGTTGGAGATGATTGAGAAAAGGATTAAGGGAAATATAATGCAGAAGGACAAATTTAATAACTAAATTTGTATGGAGTTTTATAAGAGTAGACTTGGAAAAATGGTTTGACTAAAACTGGATTACTTTCGACAATAAATCAAAGATAAAGCGAAACAATTGTTACACTTCAAAATCCATTTAAATTACAACTAAAAATAGACTACTTTTGTTAGTTCCTATAAAAGGTAAATTTACAATTATATATAGATGACAAGTAACGAAGGATCTACATGTTGAGAAGTTGGGAGCAAATGATACACTAGAATAATATACTTCTCTTATTACTCAACAATATGGCAAGACTATTACACAACACTTGGATACACACTCACTTAATTTGGTGGGAGATCTCTCTAACTCTCCTAAACATCTCTCTAGCTCTCTTGGGTGCGTATGTCTCACCTCTTTCTTGTATGCTTACATAAGTAGTCCTATCTCCTATTTATAGTTTCTTCACCTCCTCAATTTATGATGATTATTACACCACTTGTCATAATCCTAATTGGGTTCTAGATCCTTCTATTAATATCTTAGATAATTACTTAAGTATCTAGAATCATCTAGGTAAATATACTAGATATTATGCTACCTAGAAAATCTAGATAAGTATCTAGATTTTTCTCTTAATAATATATATTTATCTTTCTCTAGATTTTTCCTAAATATTTATCTTATAAAGTGAGTGATGATATTTTATATCTAACACTACATAGGATAAAATTTGAAAAGAAAAAATCAAAATATTTAGTTTCTTTTAAATTGATTGTTACAAATAAAATAGCTTGTAAATTAAATGTTACCAAGTACGAAGTCAAACATGATCTTGAAGGAGGTTGTATATTAGATTCAATATTTATTGGACTCATAATACTAAAACTAAACTTAATTTATATATTTTATAGTGCGATATACTCAGAAAATTAGTTGTACATAAAAAAATCAAAGAGTCAGGCCTTGTCGCGCCCACTAGACCCTCTGCCTATCAATTGCAATGGCACAACACAAAACAGTTTATAACAAAGATAGCATGAAATAAAACATGAGAAATTTGTTTTTATTTCCCTCATTAACAGTCCCAGGAAAGGCTTTCAAAGCTTTAACTCGATAGGTATTATCATAGCTGAAACTTTGAAATTAGTAGACAAATTTGTTTTTATTTCTTGGCATCATGTACTTAGATCGGAAAATAAGGTTGCACACTCTCTAGCCCGTCTCCAGCCATACAAGTCATCGGTCCGTATTTGGTTGGAGGAGGGTCCCGAGGAAGCTGTATCCTTGGCCCGTGATGATATGTCTCAATTTTTTATCATTAATGAATAAGCCGTTGTTGGCGTTTTCTCTCCAAAAAAAAAAAAACATGAGAAAAATTCATTTCTTTTCTCCACACATAATACATAACAATTAACAAGCTACATTACAACCAATTTGATGACGATAAAGGTTTAAGCAATATTATTAATTGGTATAAAGGCTCGTATATGTAGATATAACAATTTATATTTATCAAACCCTAATAACATCCAAGACAGATTTACCATTAAGGTTGTTACTTTGTTGAAGCCGCATGAATTCTCTGTATGCCATTGCATTGTACCTAGCACATCCATTTTGCTCAACCAACTTTGATGCTGGAGAAATTGTGTCATTGAGTGAAGGTCCATTTGCAATGGCTAAAGATATTCTTGTTGCTGTGTTGTTCACCATCACTCTGTGCACTACACTTTTGTAGATCCCATTGCTGAATATCTTTTGTCCCAAAGTCCATGTTATTCACACAAAAACAAATTGTGTCAATCTAGTCTCTTCTTTCTATTTTTTTTAAAGATAGATAATAACAGTTCTAGTGTGATCCCGCTAATATGAGTCTGAGGAGATTCAGATGTGGGTAACATTCCCCCATATATAGAAATGCATGAAAATGTTGATTTTGATAGATCCAGATGAACGAATATAATATTAATCCAATCCCAAATAGAACTATCTATCAAGTCTATATATGTGAAAGCATAAGCTTTGTTTTGGTGACCTTGATTGTTAACTTTATTTTTTTTTAATATGGGTAAGTTGGCCGTCCATTGTCACCTCTACATGCGGCTGCAAGGCACAGACCCATCGGGCTAACAAGCAGAAGAAGAGAGTAACATTATTATTATATTAGATTTAACATAAACCTAACCTAGAAAGTAGATCCACAAAGAACCTTCAGGAGCTCCAACAATTTCTATTACAAAAATTACGCTATCAAAGTTCAAACCTTGATGGGTTCTCACTCTCACACCACTTGAACTACAAGCTCTTAATCGCGCCCTTGATGTTACCTTGTGATCCTAATATTTCAATTATATAATGGTATTCTCCCAATTTTCCCTAAAGTGTTACCTTTTTAAAGAAACAAAAGTAAAATGAGAAGAGCAATTCACCTCAATGTGGTCCCCAGTGTTGACAAGGAAGGAGTTGGGCAAGGCCTGGACTTGAACCCACTTGCCATCCTTTAGAATTTGGAGCCCATCAACTTGGTTTTGGGCCAAGAAGGTCAGAAGCCCATGGTCTGAGTGGGGTGGCATGCCAATTGCAAGATCAGGCCTTGGGCATGCTGGGTAGTAGTTTGCTATCAGCATTTGTTGGCCCATTTCCAAGTCCATGGATCTCTCTATCTCCAACTCATCCAACCCTAAACTGGCTGATATTCCCCTTAGGATAGCTCTTGCCAAGTGCCTCACTTGTTTACAATACTCCCATGATACATCACTTCAATGCAAACAACAAGATTTGGGATGAGAACGATAATCATAACAAAGAAAGAAGCACTTTAGGATATGTAAAGTTGGATGGTAACTGTCTTAGAGTAAAAATTTACCGATACTGAAACTTACCGTACCTACTGAAAATTACATTTAGCATACAAATTAAAAGTTACTGAAACTTATCAAAATTTACCAAAACTTATCAAAAATAACATTTATCATATCTACCATTTACCACTAAACCTTCATGCTTTTAGTTCGGTAAGGCTAGCTATATATGAATCTCTTCAGATTTCGTGAAAGCAAGGCATATTTACCACTAAATTGTTTTTCGCTGAAATCAACCTAGGGAAAAATTACCTTCGTTTAGATTTATTGTTGTTGTTGGATTGACTAAATTGTTTTGATGTGATGGTTATAAAAGCACCAACTAAAATACATGACATGAAGAATAATAATTTGATTCCCATATTAAAAGTCCTCCTTAGATTATTTATTATCATGGCCCTTGTATAATTGCTATTACTATAAGTTAAAGTTGGCACCTGAAACCATGAGGCTTGGAAGGGCTATGAAATTTTGGGTGCACCATAACCTTAAGATAGTCCCTCCAAAAATTGACTTGTTCCACAGAACGATTGAAGCTGGTTCCACATCTGATTGGGTCCAATACATGTGTCCCCTCAAACTCTTGCTTTTCTTCTGATGTTAGATTGAAGAACTCTTTACACTTATCCAAGGCTGAATTCATCAGGGTTTCTGGCACTCCATGATTTACCACCTTTTTCATACAAAATTAATCAATTTAACAACCAATTAACCATCAAGTTAAAAGGAAAGCATTTTAAGCTTAAGGTGATAATTGAAGAAGGGTCTTAGAGTAAATGTGTTCCTTAGCCTCACATAAATAAATATATGAGGTTGTTAAGAATCGAACCTGAGACTCTCGTTCATAAATACTATGATATCGCATATGTACAAGAAACATTTCAACTAAAAACTTAAAATAAAGGAGCATAATACTCCAACATTTGCATATAAAATTCTAAAATGGGAATCATAAAATCATATGATTGAAATGAGCTAAATGAAGGAACATAAATCATCAGAACATACACAGTACAAAATTGAAAATTCAAGTATCATTAATGAATATAACAAGCCTAAAAGTGATTTTTTTTTTTTTGTTTTGTAAAAGTGATGGGTTAGTGCTTCTTAAGCTAAGACAAAGCCTTGTTAGTGCAAACTTAATTATTAGTTAATGATTTCTATTGGCATAAACAATTCATAAAATTAATTAAATAATTATAATACTTTTGATTGATTAAATGATTAGAAAATAGATTAAACAATTGCATACTTTAGTTAACAAAAATAAATAAACAGAAATCTCCATGCATATATAGTATATACTCATATTAACTAATTACCATGAAAAATCCCCAGTTTTGACAAGCATCACCCAGCTCCTTAATCACTTTGGATCGTTCATCCGACGAACCAGATTGCAGAAGAGAGAAATCAACGACGGGTATCGAATCATGATCATCATGATTAACAAGATCAAAGTGTGCATCATCACTATGATCATCAGCAGGTTGATTAGTGAAGTAAGCATAATTAGAGGGGATATTAGATAGGAGATTAGGAGATTCAGCCACCTCTCTAATGGATTTGAGCTTGGAATAATTAGCATTAAAAGATGCATAATTATGTGAGGTTTTTTGATGTTGGGGTATTTGGGAAGTTATTTTTGTAGGAGGAGCCATGATGATGATATGATTATCAAAATCAAAGGACGTACTAAGCTATATAGTAAAGGGGATAAGAAGGCGGTCTAATAGTAATAATGTACGTCAAGGCTTTTTTTTGTTTCTTTCTTATTCTTTAGGTATATGAACGCCAAAATAGACCTTATTGCTTCGATTCCTGTCCATACATACATGTCTAAAATTATCACATCCAATCCACCATAATTGAGAGGGATGGGTAAAAAATCCCTAATTCATGATCCGATTCAAAATTTTAATTATTCGATCTGAAAAAATGGATAATTAGTAGATAATTTTTAAAGTTGGCGGATCTTTTAACTGATTCAAATTTTTTCTCCGATCACGGGTCGGATACGGATCGAGAGTTGAAAAATCCGGATAAACTATCGGTTGTCTGACAATAATTTATTTTCAACTTTGAACTCTTCAAATGTTATTTTTTGTGGTAAATTAGTAGCCTTAGCATAGAAATGTAATAAATACGTAAAGTTTACAATTTTGAACTCATTAAGGTAAAAAGGACAATGATTATTTTTGTACGAGTGCTTTATAATCCGCGGATATACGATTATCCGATCCAAAATTCGGTTATCCAAAAGTTTCGGATCGGATACGCATTGCAAAATTTATTATTCGACGTTCGTTTGACCGAAAGTCCAGTTAATTGAGACTTTCGGATCGGATACGGATCATGATTTTAACTATTCAAACATACAGTTAACCGATCCGAATTTATGATCGGATCAGTTAATCGATCCATGCCCACCCCTAATAATTGACTCTTATTTGATAGTCTCATACTCCCTCAGTTCCATATTAATTGTCCTTTTATTGATTGTCACAGTCTACAATATCATTTTTTTACTTAATAATTTCTTATATATCTTATTAACAAGGATTTTTGGACGCTAATATACTGAATTTTTGGGGTATTGGACAATAATACACTGAACTTTGACCTTGAATAATAATGCACTGAACTTTAAGGGGTGTTGGACAATAATGCACCGGAAACAATTTCGACGGTGGCTGGCTTGATGGTGATCTTACATAGCAGATTGAAAAGATGAATAGGCTAAATAATATCTAAATTTATGACATGTCAGCTAATTTACACAAGTAAAGGTGATTTTATACAACTACAACAACAATCTCTCAGCGGAAACACGTTTAAACAAATGTGATTTTATGTTTTTTTACTTTTTTCAAAGTTGGTTCTCTTTACTTATGTCTGATTTAGTTGACATGTCATAAATTTAAATATTTTTGGACCAATTCATCTCCTTCACCTGCTACGTAGGATTGCTACCAAGTCAGTCACTGCTGAAATCATTCTGAGTGCATTGTATTGTTCAACACCCTCAAAGTACAGTGTATTATTGTCCAACGTCAAAATTCAGTGCATTATTGTCCAATACCCCAAAAATTCAGTTTATTAGCATCCAAAAACTCTATTAACAATTATAATATTATAGTTTTAAAATAACATTTTTTGTTATAAATCTAGTGGTTGTAATTTTATTTAACAAATTATTGTATATATTGAGAAATTTATGGTCAAAAAATTTGTATGTTTGACTGCACAATTTTTAAAAAAAGACAAATACTACCTACGTTCCAAATTAATTGTTCATTTGACTAAATTTTGACTGTTAATTATTCACACAATATAACGACTTACAATATGAAATTACCGTCATTAAAAAGATATTTTCCTAACAATTATAATTGATGTAATTTTATATTATAACTCATTATAATTTATGAATAATTAACAGTTAAAATTAGACAAAATAATAATTAATTTGAAACGGAAAGAGTAACATGAGCAGAGGTAATATGTCATGAAAAAGAGGCACAAAATTAATGAGATAATTTGTGGGCTGTACTGTCGTTTGATATTTTAAACAATGAGTGACAGAGTGAGTAATTTGTGGGCTGTGTGCCCTTTCTTGCAAAAAAAAAAAAAAAAAAGAAGAGATAATGTTTTGTATCGAAAGTCGAAACTTATGTCGCTGTGTTGCTGCTGGTATTTTTTTTATCTGTTATTTATGGATTTCAGTGTTAATCTTTAATTAATAATTTTTAATATAAAATTTTTTTAAAAAAATTATAATATTATACTTTTTTTAATAATATTTTTTTATTACGAATCTATCGACATCAATTATGTACGATGAATCATTATACAAATTAAAATATTAACGGTCGAAAATTTTAACACAATTTTCTAGGCGACAGATATATAAAAACGAAGGTAATAATATTTGCATGTCACCTTTTTTTCATGACATTAATGTTGTTGTAGCCTTATGTCCACAATCAAGATAGTTAAAAAATATAGTATTACTACCTCCATCCCAAATTATTTGTCCTTTTACTTAATTTATTTGTCCCAAAATATTTGTGTTATTTAAATTCCAATAAGTGTAATTTTTTTATCCCTAATTAATAAATTCATATATCACTTTTTACAATTCTAACAACTATTATGGTCAATTAAATAGGGGTAATCTGGGTAAATTATAAATTTTTTACCTCAATTTTCAATATGCATTGATCCTCCCAAATTAGATAAATGGACAAATATAATGGGACGGAAGTAGCTAGTACTTTTTCAACTTAGACTATAATTATTTAAAATAGAATGTCTTATTAGACTTTATATGTTTCTTTTTCATGGAATTGTGGGTAGTAAACTAGTAATAATTTCAAAATTTTAGAATAATAATTGAAACTTGTCTCTCCAAATTGTAAAATTTAAAGATACGACTGCTACATTCAACCCCTCAATACCTCGTTTGGATGGAATTTTGGAATATTGATTTTGATTTATAATGTTGTTTTGTTTTCCAACATCGACAACACAAACATACAAAACAACACAATAGAAGAAAAGAAGAAAAGAAACAAAAGGTCGAACACAACAGGCTAGGGCCATAACGCCCCCGCTTTGCTTCTCAGGCAAAGCTGTGAGCCTGTTGAACGACCTGATTCATAGCTAAATGATATACTAAACAGTGGCAACATTTGGTCCCGTCTTCTTTGAGCCTCCTCTTTCTTGATGGCTGGAATGCTTGGAAACTAAGCCAAACTGGTTGGCGCTTTCTGTCGCTTGTAGTATCAGCGTCCTTAAGTCTCCCTGCACTTTGTCTGCGCCTACCTTGGATGACTTTCTTCCGTCCCAAGTGCTTGGTATTTCCAGACCTGCAACAATGCTTTGGAGATAACTGCCTGCGGCGCAAACTCACACGGGTTGTGCGTTGGATAGGTACAACAACTTCCTGGGCTGACCCCACGTCACAGGGGTGGATCTTCTCTTCCTGCACATCTTCTTGTTTGACAGCGCAACATTGACTCTCTCTCGTGATTGTGGGCGATAGGATTGTTGAATTCACTCGGACTTGCATGTAGCTCATGCTGGAAGGATCATACACCTCAATACAACTTCCTCGGAGGAGCTTCTGGTAGGCAAGATCATTCAAAGATATTTTTTGACCATTTTTGTGAAAGAAATTAATGGTAGAGTTTGAGTCTATCACTTGATCAGCATAAATAGAACTGTTCGTCGGAGATTCTGTAGAACTAGGACTAGCCCTATCCTCCACGCATGTCATAAGGTTTTGAGAAGAGGTGTTTGAGTAACCCCTTGACCACTTGCTAACTTCACCCGTTCTTGGGGAGCTTGCATTCGACATTTTGTTATAAGCCATCTTTCTATTATCATTCCTCCTACCTACTTCTTGTGTGGAACATCCTGGCTGGCACACTGAGTCTTTGGACATCCCTAGATTGTTGCTCAACCTCCATAGGGCTGGGAGTCACTACCTCCACTTCCTTCCTAACAAATTTCACTTGGAGGTCTAGAGGGTTGAACTTTAACCCATTCTCTGTGTTACTAACACTATTCCCCACCTTTCCCCCGAGATAGACTAATTCCAACTTTGGTTGAATCAGACTTAGTTCCTTTCGAACTGCACTGTTTTCTGGAACGAAAGACAAGGCTCTTTCTAAATCTTTCACAGCTTCCCTAGCCCGATTCAAAAATTCCCCTAGCTTCAAACTACACGCAGCTAAATTCAAACACAAAGATAAGGCCAAACTAGTCATAAGATCAGGCATCATCACCACAGAGAGGTTCACCCACACTAAGATCTTCTAAATTACTTTTGTTCAAGGCCCAACCTTCTTGCACACAGAAGAGTACTCCCATACGCTGGTAAACCAGGAATGCTTCCCCCAGGATTTGAACCCTGGTAGGAGGGGAGAGAAGGTGGTGTTCCTTGCCACTAAAGCAAGGACCCAATCGACAAACGAATTTGAACATATTAGCATAGAAGTTTAAAAGTAATCACCCTTTTTGAGGCTTTGTGTATTGTTGTTCTTGATGATTTTTGCTTATTATTACCAAGTAGTTGTTATTTTGGAAGAATTAGGCTTGAAATAATCTAGGAAAAAAATATGCAATTCATATGTGTCGACTGAGCCTGAAAATGTTAGAATAAACACAAGAACAATTAAGAAAAGATCCATGAGATAAATTTACAAGGAGGATTTCAGTAAAAATATGTTTTTCACACATTACAACAACTCCCCTCAAAGTGGATGTCGATCTTACATGTTCGGAGGAGATTTAGATATAAATAGCATTATATTGATCTAATCTGTATAAACACTTGTGCAAGTAGTTATTACAAGCTAATATTAAACCCTAATAATATCCAAGACAGATTTACCATTAAGGTTGTTACATTGTTGAATCTGCAAAAGGTCTCTATATGACATTGACTTGTATTTAGCATGTCCAATCAGATGAACCAACTTTGATGCTGGAGAAACTATGGCATCCAATGAAGGCCCATTTGTAATGGCTAAAGACATTCTCGTTTCTCTATTGTTCACCATTGCCCTGTGCAACACACTTTTGTATATCCCATTGCTGAATATCTTTTGTTCCAATGTTCGTATTGTTATATAATAATAATTATAAAAACAACAAAAAGTGTGATTAGGATTGGTACAATTAAACTCAAAACGCTTAGAAAAAAAAGACATATTGTTCAAGGGTTCTGTTTATTAGTTGGTAATTAAGTATGGTACATATAACCAATAACAATAACAATCCTGGCCTCCATGTATTCTCGCTAATGCAAGGCTTGATATCTACATGTAGGCAGTCATTTCTTCACCATGATGGTATGGTACATACAAGACTTGGTTTAGGTAAGTTTAGATAATTTAGCTTCCAAATATTTCCAACTTACACAAATTCATCTAACTCATATTTACCATTTTTACTACTAAATAAACAAACTGAAGAGCATTAACTTAGACTCTCGTAGGATCCACCTTGTGATTAAGACGGAAAACTAACTCCTGATCCGACATAACCATATGGATTTATATTCTACTCAACACAAGTATATCTTAAATCGGCTCAACACAAGTATACCTTAAATTGAGCTTTATGGATAGTAGATTTCAGTAGAATAACGTAGAATTCCAACCAATTTAACGCGGTCACATAATGAAGTGGTTGACCCACATGCACTATCTAAATCAAACAAAATTTGCGACCACTTCACTCTTAATCTAGATTCTGTGCTAGTTGCCGAAATAACACCCTCAAAGTTTGTATTATCACCATACACCGTACAAATTTAGATTATTCAACATGTAATGGCCCAAGGTTTGAGATATGTTCTTTTTTGCATTTTCTTTAAAAAAAATAATATTCACCTAAAACCTTTCAAAAAAAAGGAGTAATTTACCTCAATATTGTCACCAATGTTGACAAGGAAGCAGTTGGGCAAGGAGTGAACTTGAAGCCACTTGCCATCCTTGAGGATTTGAAGCCCATCAACTTGGTTATGGGTCAAGAAGGTGAGGAGCCCATGGTCCGAGTGGGGCGGCAGCCCAATTGCAAGATCGGGCCTTGGGCATGCTGGGTAGTAGTTCACATTTAGGAGTTGCTGGCCCATTTCCATGTTCATGGATCTCTCTATCTCCAACTCATCCAAGCCCAAGCTGGCTGATATCCCTCTTAGAATAACTCTTGCCAAGTGCCTCACTTGTTTGCAATACTCCCATGATAACTCCCTTCAATTCATGGAGAAGTTTGTGATGAGTAGAGAACAATCATTCATGTTAGCTAACTAGTTAGCTAAACCTGGCAACCGGGCGAATCGGTTCAGGCTGGTAACTGGTCAACCAATTTCAGTTCGGTTCAAGAGTAAGTTCCCAGTGATTTTTATTCGGGTGAGGTTTTTTTTCGATTGTGTTCTCATTTAATTTGGGGTCATTTGGTGTGGATCTTAATCAGGTTTCAGTTCGGGTTCAGGTTAATATATGATGTGTGTTTAATATATAGATGTACTAATAAACAACCATGCACAAGTATGCTATTCACATAAATGAGTTACAAAAGTACATGGGTACCTAAAACCATGAGGCTTGGAAGGGCAATAAAACTGTGGATGCACCATAACCTTGAGATAATCTCTCCAAAAATTGACTTTTTCTACGGACGGATTGAAGCTGGTACCATATCTTATTGGGTCCAAAAAATGTTTTCCCTCAAACTCTTGTTTTTCCTCCGTTGTTAGATTGAAGAACTCGTCACATTTGTCCAAGATCGACTTCATCAATGTTTCTGGTACTCCATGATTTACCACCTTTTTATGTACATACAAATTGATCAACTTAGTAACGGAGTAATTAGTACTAAGATAATATTGATTGTTACTAAGTATTAGTTTAACCTATATATTGTATTTGGAATTGCAACTAGTGTGATTCCCATATTGTTATTTCGTAGTGAATTGGATAGTTTAATGACATATTAAAATTAGATTCAAGTAAATAATAAAATCCCGATCATATAAGACTGTAAATAATAAGATTAACCTTAGATAATAATACGAAACAAACAACAAATTAAATACACAGAAATTCCCATGCATGTATTAATTACCATGAAGAAGCCCCAGTTTTGACAAGCATCACCAAGGTCCTTAATCACTTTGGATCGTTCATCAAACGAACCCGATTGCAGAATGGAAAAATCGATCACGGGTACCGATTCATGATGATCATCAACAACATCAAACTGTGATCCATTATGATCAACGGCTGAGGATGGTTGATTTGTGAAGTAAGCATAATTAGAGGGGATATTAGATAGGAGATTAGGAGATTCAGCCACCTCTTTTATGGGTTTAAGCTTGGGATTAGTAGTAGAAGTTGCATAATTATGGGTGGTTTCATCTTGAGGTATTGGGGTTGTAGTTGTAGGAGCCATATTGATTGATGAATGATGAGAAAGAATTCAAAATGATAAGAAGATAAAGAAGATGTTCTAATAACTTGTGAACCCTTTTTGTTTTTTTGTGTTTTTTTTTGTTGGTGAGTTAGTGGGAGCAGATAGAATTATTGAAGTGGGCAATTTAGCATGCAGTGTTGGGAGTAAGTTGAGGTAGGTTTGTTTTGTTTTGTATTGTACTGTTTTGTTTGGATGTTGTGTTTGGATTGAAGTTTTTCTTATTAGAAAAAAGAAAAGCTATATCAAAGTGAATTTTGGAAGTTTATATATTGCATTTTGAGGTATTATTATTCGATGGTAATATATTGTACTGAAGGATTTCGGGGTGAGGGGTTTGTGCAAAATTATATGGATGATGAAAAAAAACCCATACAAACAAACACTATTTTTAGGGTTTTGGGGGTTTTGTGGATTGAACAAGAATTAAAACAAGAATTGAAAGGATATGGGCAATTCTAAAGAGTAAAACTCACCAAATTGAACTAGGATAATCAAGAATCTTGCACAAGGATCTTCAACAAGCAAGGACACTTGAATCACCCAAAAAATCTCACAAAGAGTGTGTAGAAAATCACACACTCACAAGGAAAGAGACTCACACAAGTAATTTCACCCAAACGATTAACTTTTCATTGATTAGGGTTTCAAACACCCGTCAGTTACAAACTCTCAGTGGAGAGGCTTTTGAGGCTAAGCTCTCTATGTTTTAAGTGTCTAATGACTCAAAATGAGGCCTTACATGTGTTTGTAAGGAGAGGGGAGAATGGGGAAAGAAAAACAAAACAGAAAAAAAAAACATAGAAAGTCAAAAATGCGTTGGCCTATTATTATGTTCCTAAATTCAAAATGAAGTCCATCCGTGCTCAAACGACTTAGTTAGAAAGGTTTTAAAGTTTTACGAATTGCGTTTCAACCTGTACCAAACGTTGAATAGAATGGAACTCAATGACATTGTTTAGGTAAAATATACTTTCATAACACTGCTCCGATCCCATTCACCATTTACTTGGGCTAAAGTCTACTAATAACCAGTGATTACAGCAAGGAAACTACAATAGAACATATTGAGAATGCTATTGTTGTCCCACAAAGATAATGCAAACAAAATACTATGGGGAATAGACTATGATATATATATTTATGATATAATAGTAAACTGTGATAGTCAGTAAAAATAAGTTACCGAAAGAATCAAAACATAATACTTTCAACCAATAAAAAAAAATCAATAACTACGTCGTTAATGGGACCTAGGTGAAAAAGAAAAGCAAAATGATAAACATCTTGCTACAAGATGATTTGCATTTCACCAAAATCATTATAAATATATGTTTCATTATTTTAAGGATTATTATAACTTATAAATAGTATAAAAATAATTATTTATTTATATTTTTTCATAAATATAAAATTATGCTTAAAATGTGTATTTCTACTAGGATTGGTAAAATTAAGCTATTATTTATATTTTTTGACCTAGCTAACAAATATTATACTCAACTAGTTGATAAATATATATAATTATTAGAGAAAATGTTATTAAAAATTACAAAAATATGAAATATGGATAATTTAAGATGGTCCCAAAAGAAAAACAGTAATAATGGAGATGACCTCATCATCCTTGGATCCAACGGCGGAGAGAGAGAATAACTGGGTTTAGATTTAGGACTGCCTGCGCACGATAGCTAATGTTTCAGTGTAGGGTTATTCTCCTCCCCCATTGATGCGCTCTACTCCCCCTCCTTAACTAAGCTTACTCATAACACCCGCCATTTTTTCTCTCCCGACCGTTAATCAATTTCCCCCTTTTTCCAGCTCCGTAGCTTCAAATTCCAAGGTATGTTGCTGAATCAATTTCAGTACTCGCTTTTAATTGCATATTTTTCTGGGCATTTCTTACTTCATTGAATCATTGATTACTGACACTCAAAATGCTTCAGCTTGCTGAATGATGTTTGTTTTGGGTTTTGATTCTTGGGGTCAAATTTCTGGATCTGAGTTGAAATTGGGGGATAATTTGGTGTAGAATTTAGTTTCATGCTCAAATGAAGTACTGGGTAGCTTGAAAATTTTCGTATTTAACAACATTTGATGGATCAAACTTGCATTCTGATGATGAAGTCGTCGAAAGAGTGTCCTTTTACTGGGTTTTCTGGGTTGTCTTTGCATGTTTAATTGCTTGCATTTGTTGGGATCTACTAATTACTAGCCAGCAATTTTTGAATTAGGCACTTTTTTTGGAGTAGAGGGGGAGGTTTATTTGGAAATTTAAGTGATTTCCTTTGTTTGGACTTCCAAATTCAATCCAATTTGGTCAAGTGAGATGTATAGAGTGTACTACACTGGATATATACCTGGTTTATGAATTGGGATTGTCTGATAATATGGGGTGAATATGTCCGTAATCTAGATAGTTGAAAAAGTTCGGTTTTTCAACTTAGATTGTAATGGACTCAAGTAAAATGCCTCATTAATCTTGGGGTAATTGGAAATTTGGAATCAATCTCTCTAAATTGCAAAATTTAGGGGCAACACTACGATATTCGACCCCTCCATATCCCGCCTAAGTAGGATTTCGGAGTATTGGTTTTGGTTTTGGTTTTGATTGTCGGATAATCTGTGGTGAATGCAGTATCTTCCCCCATCTGGGTCTCTAATTGTAATCTTGATCATGCTGTTTATTCCTTGCAGTTTTCTTATGAATCCACCTAAAAGATGACAGAAAATGGGAACCATGACATCGAATCTTCCGAAAACGACACTGACATCTCCCCAGAAAACATCATCGGCTCCATCATAGACGAAACACCCGAGGAGGACACGATCCTCTCCCACCAGACCTCGATCAACCTCGTCCCATTCATCGGCCAGAGGTTCGTTTCCCAAGACGCAGCCTACGAGTTCTACTGCACGTTCGCGAAGCAATGCGGGTTCTCCATCCGTCGCCACCGCACGAGGGGCAAGGACGGGGTGGGTCGTGGGGTGACGAGGCGGGACTTCACGTGCCACCGTGGCGGGTTCCCACAGGCGAAACCAACAGAAGACGGCAAGTTACAGAGGAACAGGAAGTCATCCCGGTGTGGGTGTCAGGCCTACATGAGAATCGTCAAACGGGCTGATTTCGATGTCCCTGAGTGGCGCGTCACAGCGTTTAGCAACACCCACAATCACGAACTCCTCAAATCGGGCCCACAAACATGTATCATTTCGGATCATTGCCCGATATCTCCTGATGATAAGGGCCGGATTTGCATGTTTGCAAAAGCCGGGATGTCGGTCAGGCAAATGCTGAGGTTGATGGAGCTTGAGAAAGGGGTTAAGTTGGGGTGTTTACCGTTTACTGAACTTGACATCAGAAATTTACTGCAGTCTTTCAGACATGTTGACAGGGATAGTGACGCCATTGACGTAGTTGGGATGTGCAAGAAACTCAAGGATGTGGATCCCGAGTTCAAGTATGAGTTCAAGTTAGATGGGAATAATAGGTTGGAGCATATTGCTTGGTCATATTCTCCATCTGTTCAACAGTATCAAGCCTATGGAGATGCTGTAGTGTTTGATACTACCCACCGTTTGGATGCTTACGATATGCTTCTTGGCCTTTGGGTTGGAGTTGATAATCATGGAATGGTTTGTCTCTTTGGTTGTGTGCTCTTGCGGGATGAAAATCTCCTGTCTTTTTCCTGGGCTTTGAAGGTACAAAACCTACATCCTTGAACCTTCAGGGATGCCTCCTATTTTTGCTGTTTTGTCGTCAGAAAAACTCATTTCCAAGCCCCGTGTTTGTTTGATTTTACCATGATCTGTATTCCTTCCCGAACCCTATGTGCAGACTGTTAGAATAAGCCTTGTATCTGGTTTAACTCCCTTGGCAGACTCATCATGCTATTGGGGGCGGTTCATGGGTTGTTTCTTTTTTTTAGGCCCCTAATCAATTCTCCCGCTATTAGAGCTGGCAAAATATTATTTGACCAGAATATATGAATTTGTTCGATCCCAACAAAACCAGGTTTGGTCATAGTTTTTCGTCCGAATTTTGACATTAACCAAATATTCAATCACAGTATTTCTCCTTTTTATATTGTCCAAACCTGATTTTGACCAGGATTTAGTTTCATTCGAATTGTCTAACCCAACATGACCAGGGGTAAAAAATATCCGGGTCCGGACATCATTTCCCATCCGAATTTTGACATTGACCGAATTTGGCCCAAACCCAAATTTTGTGCCAGCGCCACCCTCTATATATGTTCCTTTCATTATATTCATAAAACTATCCCTCTCTTCTGCTGTGGACGTAGCTAATACATTGTTAATGAATCACTTCAAAATCTTTATGTTAATTTGTCAATTTCGTTCTTACTTTGTCCCACCCATTACAACACAGACATTCCTGAGCTTCATGGGCGGGAAGGCACCACAGACAATCCTGACCGACCAGAACATGTGGCTCAAAGAGGCAATCGCCTCTGACCTCCCCGAAACCAAGCCCGCGTTCTGCATATGGGACATCATGGCCAACTTCTCTGACTGGTTTTCAGCCCTGCTGGGGCCCAGTTACGATGATTGGAAGGCCGAATTCTACCGTCTTTATGGCCTGGAAACGGTCGAAGAGTTTGAATCTAGGTGGAAGGATATGGTCAGCAGATACCAACTACAATCGAACAAGCATGTCATCAGCCTCTATGCACTGAGGAACTTCTGGGCTTTATCCTTCTTGAGGAGCTTCTTCTTCGTTGGACTGTCGACGAAGTCTATGTCAGAATCCATTAATTCCTTCATTCAGAGGATATTGAGTGCACAATCTGAACTTGAATGCTTCATAGATAAGGTATGCTTAGTAATATCATCATTCTCAATGGTTATGGTGGGTTAGATGAGATATTTAAGTAAAACAAGTTGACAAGAATGTTACCATAAAGTTTTGACTGACAGAAGCAGGTAAAAGCTACTTTTATAGTTGTCTTTATTTTTTGTTGATCTCAACTCGGATTTTTCTATGATGTGGCGATGCTTTTGGGTTGATATGCAAAACGGCAAAATGGAAGTGTGTCTAAACCAAAAAACAACTGCTGCATCACAGGAAAAACCCTAGTTTAGTTGATGTTAATGCGGTATTGGGTTGCTAGCAAATACCACTCCCCAAAAGTTGGGCTGTTATGAGTCAAATGTGAAGTTCGTGATATTATGATTAACAACCCCAAAGTTACGGCATAGAGTTCATTCAACTCTTTGATAATTTATATTTGCAGGTAGGTAATATAGCTGAATACAACGACCCAGCCGGATCAAAGCAGAAAATGCAGCAGAAACAGCACAAAGCCACCCTAAAAACAGGCTCTCCAATGGAGTCCCACGCGGCCACCATCCTCACGCCCTACGCGTTCTCCCTGCTCCAACACGAGCTCCTGCTGGCCCCACAGTTCGCGTCCGTCCTGTCAGACGACGGCTGCGGCTGCTTCCACGTCACCCACCACGCCCACGTCAGCGAGTCCTGCAGGGTCACGTGGGACACGTGTCAGCAGACAATTCGCTGCAGCTGCTGCCAGTTCGAGTTCGTGGGGATCCTCTGCAGACACATACTCCGCGTCTTGTCCACCAACAACTGCTTCCAGATCCCCGACCAGTACCTGCCCGCCAGGTGGCGCCTCGTTAGCGGCCCTCCTCCCCCCGCAAAACCCCACGTCGAAAAGGCCCGAATCTTGGAGTCCTTGGCATCGTCGGTGGTTTCAGAGGCAGCCGAAACAGAGGAAAGGCTCGACATTGCGTGCGAGCAGATGTCGATGGTGCTGTCCCACATAAAAGAGCTCCCTAGGCTAAACGACGAACCCCCCGGTGAGATGGGTTCGTTGATGATGGAAGATTCCGAGGGCATTCTTCAGGGTTACGCGGGTCTTCATGATCAGTGTTTGTCGGGGAAGTTGAAGGACAGAAAACCTAATGCAGGGGCGGAGATAGGGATGGATGAGTGTGTTAGAAAGAGGAGGAGGTGTTGTTCTATTATCCCTTGTTGTGGGCAATTCGGACATGATGCGTCCGATTGTCCGATTATTGGGACGTCTGGTGGTCTTCATGAAGATGGGGATCCACTAGGGTTCCTGTAAGACATTACGGTAGTGAGTGTAGGTAGTGTTTAGTATAGAGGCTCTGAAAAGGAGCTAGTTTGTAAAATCGAAACTGACCCGATTGAGTATCCAGTTAACCGGTTTGTCCGGTTTTTTTAATTCTGGTTTACATTGTTGTGAACAGACAAATCCTGGTTAAACAACTCTAGGCCGTGGACACGGCGAATGGGTCTTTTGGTTTGGGTATGGTTGGGTCAGGTTTCCATGGGGTGATTTTCGAATCAAATCAATGTTTCATTTCAATTCAATGTCGGGTAGGGTGATTTTTTTGTTCTACTGGACCAACTTGGTCCAGCATGATTTTCATTAAACGAGAAGATTTGTTTCGGGTATTAGTTCCATTTCCGAGTTTAAATAATTAGAGGGGAAAAAAATGTATTTCAGATAATACTGGGAGACAATTTTCATAGTACTAAATTACTAATCAATCAGTATCAGTGGGGAAAAATGTCTATGATACTACTATTTCTTTTTTTCTTTTTTTTTAGTACATACTATTTCTTATCTTAGTGGTGTTGTATGTGTGATATTCAAGCTATCACACTGAAATCTTGTTTGACAATACATTGTAAATAAATCTGTGTAATGAATTACCATAATTATTTTTTAATTTGGGAGAGGGAAGCATGGACAAATTGCAATAAATTACAAGTGATTATGTCAATCAAAATTGAAATCTCAGATTCTAACTTTGATGCATGCAATTGATATTACTAATGTTTTATTGAAAATAGCATGCAATAATTGACATAATCAACCCTATTAAAGTTGCTTTATACCGCCTTTTTGGGATGATACGAGTCTTACCCAAAGACATTTTTTATGTGTCTTATTTTTCACCAAATTGTTATTTTTTTTATGCTTTTTGATATTATTGTTTTAATAGTAAGTATTAGTTATCAGTTATAAGAAGTTTGAGATGTGTCGGCTGTGTCAATGGACACAAATAATACCTAATCGAATCAACCTCTTTTAAGCTTATTTTAAGTTTTTTTAAATATATAAAAAGAATGAATAAAAATATAACTTTATACAATTTATATGTGATATTATAATTATAGAATTCAACCATATCATTTAATTTCATCTTAATATATAATAATATAATTTTAATAATATGACAGAATATTTAAAAATTGTCATACTCAAAGACTCATATCATTTTTAATTATGTTACGAGTGTGAGATTAACAGACAAAATTAAGAAGACTTACATAATTTAGTAGGTCCATGAATTGATGGTGGAGTCTTCATGTGAGACTAACTTAGCTTATAAAAGTGAAAATGGCTCCATCAAAAATGTTCCATCGAATTGAAATCCCTTTTGTCACTTATCAAAGTCCCATCTCTCTTAAATTCCTTCTACTTTAAGTATATATGAAAACCAAATTAATCAAATATTCTGAAACTTCATTATCTCGTCTTGCACAAATTCTAGTATAAGACCATTTCACATAAACTTACCGTGAGACGACGGACCTCTCACAAGGTAATCTTTCAAATATTTTACTATAACTAATAAGTGATATTAAAATGACTTTTTAATACAAATGTGAATAATAATTATATAAAGAGGTGACTTTTATCAAAATCGGCCCATATAAATTATTAGTCACCCTTATATTCATAAATAGTCATCAAAATATTATGCGTATTACAATAAATTTATGATAAGACGGTCTTATATATGCATGCATATAAAACCCACTTCCAAAAAATGTGTCAAAATAAAAATACAGAAAGTGTTTGGCAAACATAAATCCCCCTCCAAGCCAAAAGTGCCACCATCTTTGATTTGGCCATATCTCCATTAAATTAAGATCAATGAAGTCAATCTCACCCTAAACAAAGAAAGAGGGTTTCTCTTATGAAGAGCAAAACACCAATCTTTAACCTTTTGTGATCCTAAATGTATGAAATCTTGTCCAAAAAGCTCCCACCAAGGAAGAATCTCCAACCCCTAACCCTAAAGCAACCTTTTCTTGAAGCTATTCTCACAATTTCCTCCTCCCACTCTTTACATATATTCTCTTATATAAATATATTCTTCACCTCCCAAAACCTTCTCATTCATTCATCCATGTCCAATAACAATAACATCTAAACCTTGTTCCAAAAAAACACCATTTTTGTGTCTAGGATGGCGCCGCGAGCCATAACCCATGCAGACTTGGCTCCTAAGCCCCAAGGAGTCACCCTAGCAAGTAAAACGGGCGTCACCCTGACCGTCTTCTGCATCCTTTGTGGGCTTTTGTGCTTCGTCCTCTCCCTCTTTGCTGAGGCCACCCGCTCTGAGGTGGGACCAACCTTTTTTTTTAATGATATTTAGCTCTATGTCTCTTCGATTCGTTTTTACAGAAAGTATGTATGTTATGTCATACAGGTGACATGGGTGGTCATGAATGACCACAATTATCGCGAAAAGGGGGAATACGAGTGCATATACAGCGGAAGTGGGAAATTGCCATTGCTATGTGCATCGGTGGCATTCGTAGCGCAGGGGATCGCAATGCTTGTCCAGCATTCGTACATGCTCGTCGCGCTGAGTAAGACTGAGCCACCGACGTTCGTGAGTTGGGAGCCGGAGTCGTATAAGCCGATCAAGTCTCTAACATGGCAAGCTGGATTCTTCTTCATCTCTACCTGGTTAGTACATTGATTTTAATCTATTTTCGAAACTCTAGTACATGAAAATTAAATTTCTAGGCATCTTTGAGTAAATTTTTTTGTAGTTGTTGATAAACTGGTTGCCCCTGAATTGGAGGCTATCAATTAACTTACTATCACTGTCGAAACATTAGTACAAAAATAAATGGCTACCAATATAGTTGGTGTGAGGAAGCACAATATTTATAATAAAATTAATGTTAAATTTACCAATATTATTACAAAATTCATCAATATATTTCAAATTTATCAATTTTTTATATAAATTCATCATCTTATAAATATTGATTTATTTTAATATATGTGGTGGACCAAAATAGGTCCACCATAATGTATGTTATAATTTACAAAATTAATTAGAGTGCATGAATTAAGTTTAATTTTACATTACCATATGCGACTAAATGGTTTTCTTTTGCCAAACTTCATGGAAATTATTTAAAGTAATTTTTAAAAATAGGATAAAATATTATTCTTTTTGTTAAATAATCGCTTTCTTTTTATTCCAAAAAGGGTTAATTTTGATGAATAGAGACTACCTATTTTTCTTTTTCTCCCTCATAATTATTCGTTTAATTGCTAGATAAATCTATTTTATTGTTTATGTCACAATTTCGTAGTCATCTGAAACTTTTCCTAGAATAAATATGCTCTTGTGACTAGTAACTTTAAGCTATATATCTTATCAAAGGGTAAGTTTTTTCTATTTTTTAAACTTCTGGGTGGGTGTTTGAGGGTGAAGAAGATTCTTTAGAATTACTAGCATTTTCTTGTCTCTTCATGCATTCATGGCTAGGGAAAACGATATTCTACCAACAATTTTCATTCTATATAGTACAAGCCAAACGCACCTCACAAATGTAAACAACCCAAGAATCCACGTAGTCTACACTGCTCTTGATCTTATGTATTCAATGAGAAGTTTAATTAGATGCAAGTCATGTGGTATTCGAAGAAGCCTTGAGAATTTTGTTGACCCTATTCAGTTTTCTGAAAATGTATTTTTAATGTCATATTCAGGTCAAATCAATATAACAATGCAATATCTTGACTAGGAAATGATCCAATGGATGTATATAGATGACTTTTAGTCCAAATTGATAACCACTTTTTTCCTTGAGGATCGGTCATCTTAATTTTCTACAACCTATTATGCACACAAGCCCGTGTAAATCGTTAGTCCTAGGACAATGGATTTGATATTAGGATCCAGACACAAACATCATTTGCTCATGCTAATATATATGTATGATACTTTTCAGGATTTGTTTCAAATATAAACAATCTTGCTCATGACTTGTGTCTGCCATATTTAGGTCAAATCAATGTAACAGTACAATCTAACTACTATGTCTTACCTCAGCTTGATTAAGAAATGATCATGTGTGCATCAAATCACTCACTAAATTTCAAGGTCTTTATCCTTATTTTCCCCTTAAAGTCGATCATCTTATATTTCTAAATCCTTATGAACAATGTGTAAAATGGGTTTGGGTGGATCATTCGAGTCAGGTCAGTTTTACTTCAGCTTGATTAATACATTTAAGGTCCGGGTAGGGTCAGGCCCATAATGTCCTTTTTTCCCCCTTAAAGTTGATCATCTTATATTTCAAACCCATTTCGCAAATTGCTCAGTAAGAATTTGTGTAAATCTAGCAAAACTGACCTGACCTGAATGACCCATCTGAACCCACCCTACCTAACCCTAAATTTCCAAAACTAATGAACCCGAATCCAAAATGACCCAACCCAACCTGACCAGACCCGGATTCACCTTTCGCCAAAGTGGTTCACGAAATCAACCCGAACCTAACCCGAACACCCAATTGCACCCTCAGTTTGTAGCCATGATTCAAATGTAGACAGTCTTACTCATACTAACCAACTTACACATGTACGTACCACACTTTTCAGGGTTTGTTTCGCGGTAGGCGAGATAATGCTACTAATTGGGCTAAGTGTAGAATCAGGCCACCTAAAAGACTGGTCCAAGCCAAGGCCAAGTTGTCTCATAATCAGGACAGGAGTGTTCACTTCTGCAGGGGTTTTCTCCCTCCTGACAGTCTTCCTAGCAGCAGGCTTATACGCCACGCTGCTGCGAGTCCAGTGGGTTTGCAAGCAGCAGGAGAATGCACGACGCGAGGTCTTGGACACGTCAGTGCTCTACGCCTCGCCACCCCGGCCCCACCGTGATGATCCGACGGCTCAGAGCCACTCTGCTGGTGCTACTCAGCAAAATCTGACCCTCCAAGGGTCCTCTTTCTTGAAACAAGCAAGTCTAGTTTAGACTTTAGAGGTTGTTTTGTGGGAGTTGGGCTTGATTCAGGCCCAGCCCAACTATTTGGCCAGATGTACATGCATTTAAAGAGATGAGTAAAATTAGGGTTTTTCTTTTCCTTTCCTATGTGTAAATATACTCGGGAATTTTCATGAACAAGGGTATTGAAGGGATGTTTTTTTTTTTTTTTCTTGAATGTAATTTGTAAAGGGATGGAATGTCCTTAGATTAGCGAAGCTAAAGTTTAAGGTCTATTCCGTTGAATTTATTAGAAATTCTTGTGGTTAACATTTAGCACTGATCAATATACATCATGTTTTTATGTCATATTTTTTATTTCATTTACCATTGATTAATATTGATTAGTTGATTAACGGTAATCAACGAATCTGTTCATTTTAATTTATCATAAGTACTTAAATATGATCGTCTTTTAATTTTCATCAACACTAAACAGAGAATCATGGTCAAGCATACCTCCAAAAAAAAGTACATGAAAATCAAATAGCCCTAGATTATAGTTTGACCGTAGTCAAAGATGAAAATTTGTTGTGACTCCATCCTCTGTGGCTGTATAAGTTTGCTGAAAAATTAAAATATTGTCTAAAACAATTTTAATCATAAATTAAAGTATTTTTTTAACGAGGTTTATTCAATTGAGGAGGTGCAGCTTTCTTGGCTATCCCCCTCGTGCAATACCTCCCCATTTTTTATGCATTTTTATTTGTTTATTTATTTATTTATTATTATTAATGCATAATGTATTCTGAAAAATATATACATATATCAAATCAAATGTAAGTAATTAATATTGTAAAGTACAGTAAATCTCTAAAGTTTCATACACTGAGAAATTTTCATATTCATATAAAATTTGGACCAATAAAAATTTCCTAGGGCAATGAAGTGGGGGTTAATAAGACAATATATATATTAGTTGATTCTCCCATACTTTCCTGCAATACTCCCAATATTCCATATTATTTATCAATATGTATAAATTTTATAAATAATACTTTATTTTATAAGGTTAATTAGTATTATTAAATTAGTCATAACAAATGTTTCCATAAAATCAAAATATAGTGTTGAAATTTTTGATAAAATAATATATTTAAAATTTAGAACGAAAATAGTGCAATTAAAATCATGAAAAAGTATATTAAGTGAAAAAATATTTTGAAACGAATACATAAATCAAATAAATGATAATGTAATCATAACTCAATTCAAGAGCTTACATTTTGCGATTTTCCAATGCTTTGCTCCCATTGCCATAGGAAATACTACTTTGTCTTAAAATAATTGTTTTTTACCTTTTCTAAAAGGTTTGACGCTAATATTCAACTTTTGGCGATTAGATAATAACGACCAACTTTGACTTGACAATAATACATCAGATCTTGGGGGTGTTGAACAATAATGCACTCAATATTATTTTGGCAATGGCTAACTTGGTGGCAGTCCTATGTAGCGGGTGGAGGAGATGAATTGGTCCAAAAATATTTGTCTTCTCGGTATGTCACGTAAGATTATCACCAAGTTCGCCACCGTCGAAATTGTCTCGAGTGCATTATTGTCCAACACCCCCTAAAGTTCAGTGCATTATTGTTCAAGATCAAAGTTCAGTGTATTATTGTCCAATACCCCAAAAGTTCAGTATATTAGCGTCCAAAATTCTTTTCTAAAAATATTATAAGTGCCCATTAATTTAAACTGTGAAAACAAATGTAAAACCACAGATACATAGTTTGAAATGAGAATTTTAAAGTTTAGAATAGTTTTCACATTTTGTCATTAAAAGTTATTGATTAATTAGTTGCATTTTCTTAAAGTGCATGTCTAATTAAAAGGACAAATATTTTGAAACGAACTAATAAGAAAAATAAACAAATAATTTTTTTGATAGAAAAATAAATAAATTTTAACATAGAAATGAAATTCTAAAACAGGTAAAATAAATTAACATGGGAACTAATCATATGAGCATGGGTCTTTCGTGAGTATGATTGGATTTCTGGTGGACATTCAGTATTATTGTCGTAGACATTAGTTATGAAAGGTGGACAACACGTATTGTTTTCGTGGACATTAAGTACGAAGGTTAGATATCAACATTTGATCCCCGCTAAGCAAAATTTTTATTTACCTTTGCATACTTGACGTCCACAGAAACAATACTTGATGTCCACCTCCCATACTTAATGTCCACATAAATATCATTTGATGTCCGCTAAATATTCAACCAAACTCACATGCTTACCAAAGAGTCATGCTCATTTGATCAATACCCAATTAGTATTTACGCTAAAATAGAACAACATAAATAAATAATGGTGATAGGTGAAACAAATGAAATTAAGGTGGTCTCATAGTTGTGAGCTTTCATTTTCATGTCCTATTGTCATCACCAATCACCATAATAATTTTCATTTATGGAAACTTGTCTTTTTCATTGCAGTTGTATTTTTTGTCCATATTGTCTCCCACACTCCCACTCTCTCATCCCAAATGAGATACTACCATATATACTCCAAAATATAATGTATTTATCAATTATTTGCTCGTCTTTTATTGTTCTACAATGAATTTTAAGTATGAATAAGAGATACATCCTATGTGTCATTTTTCTTATATCTAATAGTTGATCGTACATTGAAGAATCTGAAGTAGATTCTAAAGCAATGATAGAGGGTAATGATTCCTTGTCAGCTAACTCGAAATTATATTTTTGTGCTAACATTGAAGAATTTTTGCAGGTTGGCTCAAAACCGCATACAAGAAGAAAGAGGAGGGGAAAACTTTGTTGCATTCTATAAGTGTGAAATGATTATGGAAACAATCCGAATGACAAAATCTACTTTGAAATAAGCCCCTAGAGCCTATAGTAGTCCAATAAATTGAAGATATCGATGCGGTGATGGCTCATAAGATTGTGGTTGTTGGCAGAGTGGTGGTTTGCGAATTATTGGTGATCAGATTGCAGTCGTGGAACTATTCAAGAGGAACTATTCAAGAGGAACGAGAAAATAAAAAAAATAAAGCTTAATATCTGATATATTTTGAGAAGTTTACTATAGTGTAAGGTTTTTAATTTGTGGTGGGTACTTGTTTGTATCTCTGTGAGTTGGTATGTATCATACTTTTTTGTAGGTTTTCTTTGTCGTTTTGTTGTTTTTGTGTAGTTTTTGTAACATTTTAAGTGAAACTGTTAGCCTTTTAGTGACTTTCAATTATAAAAAAAAAAAAAAGATAGTTGATCATATATTTTTGATATATGCAACTGCGAGGTTTAGTTATCAATTGGGGGGAAAAAACGATCACATGCTAATACATACAGTTGGATGTACTTTCATGCAACTGTTACACTCTCATTCATATCTTTCGTTTGCAACACAATGGTGTGGTCGGGGTTGTTTTAGTGGAACAATTATTAAGTAGTTTCAGTTTGATCTATCTGGGTGGACCCCCCTCCCCCCACACACACATATAATATAATATAATGTAATATAATATATATATATATATATATATATAATCAAATTTGTTTTGAAGACATAAAAATAAAAACATGGGACTTTAAGGGGGAAAAGAATTTATATATGTTCAATTTACCTATCTAGTTAGATAGAGAGTGTTGTGACTATGTAATCATATCATTCTAGTGAGGTTATATATCTCGTTGAGCTTACCAAAATTGGTTGTTGTGAAGTTTGTAACTACCTCATTTTTTAGATCTCCACCTAATCTTAGTTCCACTGAGATTGGGATGTGGGATCGGGTCCTAGCCGACTACATTGTTTGGCATATATAACTGAGTCATAATCGCTTTCAAAGCAATAATTCACGGAGGCTTAGTTTTTGGTGTTCTTAATTGTCACAACCTCTTGATTGGCAATTGTTTCCAACACATACATAGAATCAAACTTCCAAAATCACTAATAAGCCCTAATTGTTCCACTAAGATGTTCCCAACAATTCATGGAATCAGACTTATTTTTCAGGAAATATAGAGTTGGGGGATTCGATCATATTGTCATGGCTCCCTACATATTATATACATGTGAAGATTGTCATTGGAACATGCAAGCTATTCTTATGATGCAACATCTTAAATGGCAAACCATTGATATTTGGATTATTGATTTTTTTTTTTTGATGCACTTATTCGCATCTTTAAATGGGGAAAAAATTACGGGTGACATAAGAGCAAATTTAAAGAATATGCTTTGATTATGCTCTTGAATAAATTTAGAGACTAGATAAACATATATAATTATTGCACAAATCACATTAGCATTAACTTTCTTTAAACCTATTGTACCTACTACCTATGAGCTGTACGAAGGATACATGAGGGATTATATTTTTCGGTTTTTTAAAATTTTTATTGATAAATTGAACAATACATTTTAGTAGTCATGTAGAACTTCGAATACATGATTTAGGTTTTTTTTGTTTAAAAAAAAAAAGATGTTCTATAATATATAATTATCTCTTCCAATAATAAGCAATCTATCATTTGCCATCTAATTAAAGCACAACCATAAGTATTGATCTGATCATCACATATTGTTGAGGATAACATTTATATGTCATTGGATAGATGAGACTTAAAACAAAAAGGTTATTGGGTGTAATTCTTTGTCTTGTTCTAGTTATTGATATTCTTTTTGCATGAGTGTTGTTTTATTTAGACTCTTAAGAAATTCTATATCTCTTGAAACTCATCTTATAGGAGTGGTTTAAAGTTGAGCTACTTGGTGACACTTATTGCCACCCAATTAAGCATTTTTCTTTCTTTTTTTGTTCCAAATTAAACTCCTTTTTATAACCATTTTCTATTATATTTGCATTACAATATACTAGTATTTCAATTTTTGTAAGACAACAAAATGTCCCTTTTTGACATTTTGACTCGTTTTTTATTGATTGATATATTCTCAACTTTAAATGTGTAGACATTTCTATTAGAATTCCTATTTATTCATCATTATATAGGAATAATTATTTCATCTGTCTTAACACCCAAAAGAAAATTTTTTTCCCAAGTTAAAATTGTTTTTAAAAAAAAATTGCAAACTCTTACCTATGTACATGCATTTTTTTTCCTTTTTTTATATAGAGATGAAACCTATATTTTATTACTAATCCCTCTCTCCCATATTAATGATCGTCTTTGCATATTGTGGCGTTAAATTTAAAAAATTTTTACTATAAATTCTACAACATATACAATAATTTGTTATATAAAATTATTATTACTTGATTCATAATGAAAAATACTATCTTAAGAGTAGACCTGTCATTTGGGCGGGCTTATCGGTTTTGGATTGGATATATATCGAACTCAGGTAAATACGGGTCATATGTATTTCGAGTTGTAAATATGGATCGTGTGTATTCTGGTTTCGACGGACTTTACGGGTCATGATTGTCATTTTTCTTAGTAACTGATAAATAAATAAAATTGATAGTAATTACTAATTAGTCAAAGATGATTGCGTAATGTACCATTCCATTCTATGTTCCAACACCACAATATATCAACTAGACCTATATATTGGTAATGTCAGGTGAACCCACAAGATAGATCATCGTTATTTAGAACTTGAAGAGTTTCAGTGAACGACCTTCAACTATCTCACCAATGCCTTATCCATCATATCTCATTCAAACACTATTTTCATGAATAGATACACCCATATCGGTCTTAATACTGCGTAGAGTTACTGAACATAAATCGATGATTCAATCGTTTTCGCTACTCTTTGCCCCTATTTTACCTTGTTACAACTCTCTAGCACACTATTATAAAGAAGAATAAAGGCAAATGAGTTTGTATGTCTCCAATTATATGATATATTTTGGTGGATAAAAACTATAATTATGAGCGTAAAGGTACAAACTGGAAAGTTGAAACAGTAAAAAAAAGTGTATCAATGTACAGAATTGTTAGTTTTTATTGAGTTGAGAAACGGGTCGGACAGTTTCAGGTTCGTTTCATGTTGAGTTTCCGAATCAGGTTAGTTTCTGCCAGGACTACTTAAGAGTATAATATTGCAATTATTAATAAATTTCTTATCAATCAAAGAGTAACATTGAAAATTGTGACAGACAATTAAATGACATTTAATATGAAACGACGGGAGTAATAGTGAAACAAATAATTTTGGAACTAATTTAGACTTGTTAATAAGGATTAGACTTGACAAAATTTACCTACGTGAAAATAAGATTTGGAAAGTATATAAGAATCAGACTTGACAAAATTTAACCCAAGCTACAAATCAACCGGAAACGTACGATAATTTAGGATTTTCAACATGATTTTAGATTTCCAAACCTAAACAAAACAAACCTGAAACCGAACTGGATCCGAAACCAACCCACCATCCATTCGAATTCAATTGTATAATAAGGATTATAACCATGAACATGAAAGCATTAATACAATGTTACAATGACAATCATTGAGCCCCTATTTAGTGGTTGATATGCTGCGAAAATAGTACCATATGATGAAATTGTGAAAAACGTAATAGGGTGTTGAATGATATGGTAAAATTTAATGTGTGATTGATATGACATGTGAGGATAAAAAATGTGGTAAATAGAAGAGAAAATAGGAAGAGAGAAAGGTGATGACATATATTGATAATGATTATGATAAAATATGGTATGATATAGTAAAATGTGAAGGAATATTAAATAGTATTGTGAGTTGTGGTAGTGCACACACGGTACAATAGAACATAACTTTAATACTGTAGAAGCTCACAAGTATTTAAAATTTTGCATGCAACCCAACCCAACAAAAAATTGTTGGGGAGTGTCACACATATTTTTTAACTGACTCGCGGGTCACAACTTTTTTTTAATGCATTCCCGGGGATCATTCAATTTACATAAATGACTGGGGGGTGACATTCAGGCATGTTTTGGCCGGAATTATGGAAAAGTCTTATTTACCCTTCAAGAAATGGGTGAAATGTCCGTTTTGCCCTTAATTACCCCGCTCAAAACTTGGGATCGTTTTCTTTCTCACTCCTCTTCATTCCCCAACTCATCCTCTCTCAAACTTCTCCTTGCTCAACAATGGCGTCGACGTTGACTTCTCTCACTACACCTCACTTTCTCTTTCCTTCTTCCTTCTTCCTGGCGACCGCAACTCCTGCAATCTCTCTCCTCCGAACTCCTCTTCGATGTTCCAGCCGTTCTCTCTCTTGCAAGCTCTGTGCAAAGGTCGACGGTTCTGAAAGCGTCGAAAAAAATGGCGTCGTTGTTCTCTGGAAGGAAGACCAAATATGTTCTCCAGATTCGATCAAATATGTTCTCTAGATTCTTATTCGTGGATGACCATGATGAGAGAGTACTGCGAGGTAAAAAACCCAGAAAAAGCTATTCAATTTTATGCCCATATGAGGTCGAATGGTGTGGACGATCGAGAACAGGTTCACTTTTCTGTTTGTGCTCAAATCTTGTGCCTTGAAACTGCGTTTGATTGAAGGTAAAATGGTATATGGGAAGGTTCTGAAAGTGGGTTTTGATTGTGATGTTTTTATCTACCCTTCTTCCCTCTTCCTCTATTTCCCTCCCCTTCTTCCTCTATAGTTCATGGCTACTTCCATGGCTCCTCATCCATATGCTTACAAAGACCCATGTCGTGATCCACTCCAAAATCACCAAGAGACCAGTTTGTTGACCCAATTACTGAATGAATCATAGAGTGACATTGTGAAATTGCACAAATCCAATTCGATTGAGAGTGGAATTAGAAAAGGATGTCGAGAAATTATGCAAATTGTAGGGTTTAAGTGGGAGATTTGGGCGTTTTAGAGGGAGATTTGGAGGATAATGTTGTGAAAATGACGATGAAAATTGATAGAAATCCTACTCTAGATGGTTGGACCACAATGCACATACCACAATTTTGATATGGCGAACAAGAGTTGGAAGTTTTCTTGATGTAGTATGTAACTTGCCAGGAAGGCCCTGGAATGGCAGATTAAGAGAGATGAATCATGGAGGAAGAGGATGAAGAAAATAGAGAAAGAGAGATAAATGGCAGTTTAAGTTAAATTAGAGAGAAAAATAAGGGCATTTTTGTCATTTTCAACATATCTCGCCGGATTTCGGCCAAAATAACCGGAATGTCACCCTCCAGTCACTTAAGTAAATTTAATGATCCCAAGGAATGCATTAAAAAAAAGTTATGACCTGTGAGTCAGTTAAAAAAGATATGTGGCACCCCCCAACAATTTTTTGCCCAACCCCACATGCTACAACTGTTACAAACATGAAAAAGAGAGTTCACACTTGAAAGATGCTCTTCTACTTCTCCCTCCTAAAATCACATTTATTTTCAACCAAACGCGCCCCTACTCTAAAATCTAAATATTTGGCGGGTAAATCCCCTCGTACAATTTTCCCTCCAAAATGAGTTGTTTGTAAGTGCCTCCTGAGCTGGCTCTTTGGGCTGAATCTTCCAATCATACTATTTAATATTTTTCTCTCTTTTTCTTTATTAGGTGACCCATGAATCATAAAATTCCATCATCTTCCTTTTCAAAAAATATATTGTCAAAACTACCAGCATATATTAATCAAGAAAATAGATATAATTAAGCTCAAAGTCTGTTTAATATAAGTTATATTTTCCATCGTACTTTAATTGATTCTTCCCATGAATGAAGCTTAGAACTTACCGATCACAACATAATTTTTTTTTTCTTTTGACTTATTATAGGTAGTGTATTTGTTGATCGATATTGCTTAGAATTTGAATGTTGATTTTGTAGATCAATGGGTTGTTAATGATCTTACGACCTTAAGATATGATAAAGTATTGAATTGTTCAACAGGTTGCCTGTATTTTAATTTTCTATGCATGTATCTATTAGAAAATAATTTATTCCATAAAAGTTTTATCTCACAATCTTATATTAAAAAAAAAAATCTTAAATAAAGTAAATTATTAAATGAGTATATATGTGTGCTAATTAGGACATATTCTTTTCCACTTGTGATAAATAATTTATTGCTAATCAGTGTTTATGAGTGCAGATGAGTAGTGATGAGTGTTGATCATTTATGTTAGCCTTCTTAGGTGTGTTGATTAATGTTGATTACCTTTAGATGTTGATTATAAATGTTTTTCACAAATTAAAAAGAACAAACTCTTATACTAACCTAGATTAGGGATGTAAATCAGCCGAGCTCGAGCCAAGGCCCCTAGGCTCGGGCTCGACCCAAACATGAAAAGCTTGGGTTAAAGCTCACCGAGTTTCCGAATATAAAGCTCGAGCTCAGTTCATATATTTGGGCTCGGGCTTTTTAAAAAAAAATAATTTGAAACTCTTCAAATTCAAATAAAAATCAAGTAAATTTCTAGATAGTTATTAAATTTAACTAAAAACAATATTTTTCTACAATAAGGATATAATCAAGCAAAGTTTGGACATTAATTCTTGAGATTTATGAAACTTAACAAAAAAATAAAGAAAAACAATAAATTTAAGCTATATTATTAAATTTTAAACACCTAAATTAATATATAATTTTCCCACATTCATAGATCATAACCTACATCCTACTTAAAACACTCAATCGGGCTCGGCTAAGTAAATATCCAAGACAAACTTTTATCAAACCGTGTTATAGTTGGGTTATGATCGAGTCAAACCTGAACGACTTACAAGCCAACTCAATTCAGTTACAACATTAACATAAACTATGATCAGCTCACCCCAATCTTCAATACTTAAAATTCAAAATTGGCAATGCCAAACATACAAAAACATTTCGAAATCCATCCTAAAAATTTCAAAAATTTCAAAATGGGAGCCAAACCAAAACCATGATAGAGGGAAGGAGGCAAAAACGCAAAAAACATGGAGGGAAGGGCAAAATGTGAAATGTTTGGCGGGAGGGACTTCGAAGGACCAAAAATTTCAATCACGAGGGCAGAACCGTCATTCCGCACACCCAAAAGGGGGCTAGGGTTTCATCTCGTGTCTCAATCGCACACACACAATTCTCAATTGCAATTTCAATTTTCCGCCCCCATTTCCTTTTTTTTTTTTTGCCTCTCAAAATTTCCATTCGGCTGTAGATAACTCTCTCTGTCGGTCTTTTTCTCTCTCTTCCTCTGCTCCAACCTCCTTATATTTTGCAGGTCGGTTTATTTAGCCTCTCACCTCCAAAAATATTTCCCCCATTTTTTCTCTCCTTTTTTCCCTCCTCAGATCTTCTCTTCTTTCCATTTCCCGCCTTCAAAACTCACTCAATCATCCTACTCTCTCACTCTCTTCTTCCTCTGATCTCATTCTTTGATCATTATTCTCTTTTCCCCTCCCCTGTTTCTGAACAGGGTGCTGTGATCAGATAGATCAGTGATTAGGGTTTCGATTTTACCTTGTTTGATCATTCCAAGGCGTGCCCAGTTTATGTTTTGGGGTTAATTTATCTGGGTTGGTTTCAGATCTTCGAAAGATTGAGTACAGAATGCTGGATCCGAACGACAAAGTAAGTCGATCACACTGTTTTGTTTAACCCTAATTTTAGGGTTTTAGGGTTAGTGCTGATCTGATGCTTTTTGATCGATTGATGCAGAGATCAACGATGAAGGAGATTGATAACAGATACCCAGAAAGGGCTTCTTCAGAAGAGAGCCAATCCAGTGAGATCAAGCGTTGCGCTGATTGTGGAACCTCCAAAACCCCTCTCTGGCGTGGTGGGCCTGCAGGTCCCAAGGTAACTTTCTCTCTCTAAATCACAGCCGTCCGTTGGCTGATTGTACACCCCACTGATGATGATCTGATGTGCGGCTGTGATGTGCAGTCACTGTGCAATGCATGTGGGATCCGAAGCAGGAAAAAGAGAAGGGCAATATTGGGAATAAAATCAGAGGAGAAAAAACCAAAGAAAACAAGCAGCAGTAACAATACAACTAGCAGCAGTAATAATTCAATCAGCAGCAGTAACAATACATCCAACAGTAAAAAAATGGGGAGCCCACTACATCAACGGCTGCTAGAGATCGGGAGGGAAGTGATGATGCAGAGATCGACGGTGGACAGGCAACGAAGACAGTTGGGTGAAGATGAACAAGCTGCTGTGCTTTTGATGGCACTCTCTTATGGCTCTGTTTATGCTTAATTAAGATAAATAAGAGTGAGAAATTTTGGGTTTTAGGGTTACTAATTTGAGATAACTATGGTAATTATTAGGGGATTAGTTTATTAGTTATTGTGTGTTAGTAGTTAGTAGGAGTATTAGTACTCCTTTAGTGGGAAATTTTAAGGAAGTGGGTACCTTCTCCAAGAATCAAACCAAACAAAAAGAGAAAATTGGGTCTCCCTTTTTCTTTATAAAGCTGGTTTTAGCTTTACTATTGGGAGGGAGAGAGCTAATTCTCTTTGTTTTGAGTGATCAATTTTATGTAATCTGTTGATCTTTGGTGGAAATATAATAATCTTTTGAGTTATTATGCTACATGTTGGTTATGTTAATATGTTTTCATCATGATATTGGGTTGTTTGACTACCAAGTTTGTATAGGAGACTGTTGACTTTTTGATTAAGGTTATAAAATTATTTGAGCTGTTTGTTAAATAATATTTATATTAACATTTGATTTTAGGAGGTATTTTTGAACTAATTTTTCACGAAAAACTATTTTATCAAATTTTTTTTTTTTTATAATCAACTAAACAAAGTACCAGTATATTTTGGTAGGTTACATGGAATTATCTAGAGGGGAAAAAAAGGAATTAATGTCCACATATATATGCTTAAATATCTGTGTCAACCCCAAAAAGACAAATTTATGAAAAAGAAATATCCTGTAGATTTTCCAAAAGATGCTAAAACAGTAAAACTCAACCCCGAACTCCATTGAATTCTATGGGTTTTGATGCTTCATGCTTGTCTTGGGTTCTCACTTGATACTTGATAGTAACTTCGATTCTTCGAATCATTTGATAGCTCCCTTGTCCCTTTACAAATCTCAATTTTATTTTTCTAGCTTTTATGTGAAAAAAGAAATATTTGGAATTGCAAAAATGTAAAAATACTCAAAAAAATAACTTACCAAGATTTACCAGCTCGAAGATTTACCATCTCGATAGTTATAGGAATGAAATGCTATATCAACATATAATGCATACCATACATACTATGTAGGTGTAGGTCATGTTCTTTTACCAGGTTAAACCTAACTTGCTCTAACTTGTCCAATTTAACATAATTTCTCAAAAAAACATCCACTCTAAAAACACAATCCCCAAAAAAACATTCTAACTTATTTAACTATTCTAACTTGAAAATAACTCATCCAAAGAACATGGTCGTAATTTATTTTGAGTTAGGTTAGGTAAGATAAATTATGAAAAAATTGAATTAGACTTTTGATAAATTTTGATAGGTTACTTGTGAGACAAAAGAATCCAAACCTTGAATTGAGAAAACACGTTATGGAAACAAGTGACTTTTACTATCCAATTTTGTAGGATCCAAATTCCAATGCATATTTCAATATGGGCTTGAATTGAGAAAACAGGTCTTTACGCAACCTCAAGTTTGTCAACCTAATACCGGACCTAAACCCATCGGTCCCATCTTAATTGGGCCTACATTGTTGTTATCTACATGTTTGACAGATACAAATTGGTCCACTTAAATTGAAATTTAGGCGGCCCAATGCACAATTGGTGGACTAATACTGTGCCTTGTGGGCCCAATTTGTTGTTATCTAGTTGTTAAGTTAGATATCATCATGTATTATTTTTTCTGTAAGAATCTAAATTTTGGTGGAAGTGAAAAACATACCGTGTATTCATAAAAACAATCCTGTGTGTATAGTGAGTTTCTTATTAAGGTTTCACTTTTGGTGGAAACAAAAAAAAAAAAAAAACATGTATAACAATTGTGGTGGTAATAAGATATATTCGTCATGAACAATTTTGTATTTATCTTTTTATCATTGATTTGTAAAAGTTAATGGTGATCATCACTAATATAGAGTCAATGTACACCCGAGTTTTGATTGTTATGATTTGGTACACCCCGAACTCTCCTGGGTCGTGGATATTACTGAGAGCTGCTTTACAGATCGTTGATTGGCGTCACAAATCACCATGGGTCCTTCCAGCGTGCTTCATCTTCACTCACACGCTGCTTGGAAAAACTTCCCAGGAGGTCACCCATCCTGATACTACTCTCAGCCAAACACGCTTAATTAAGTAGTTCCCAACGAATGAGCTTCCTAAAAAAAAGATACACCTTGATGATATAAGTAGTCATTTTAATCTCTTTAAATCACACTTAATCATATATCCACGATGTTACATGATCTTAATCCTGTTGTCACACCACTTGATCTAAAATGTCAAGCTCACTCCATCCACTGATCCTTTTCCAGATCCCATGAAATGACATTGCCAACAGAAAAGGTAAGAACAATGAGGTATATATGTGAAACCAAAGGCAATACAATAGTACCTGCCAAAATATAGTGTTAGATTAATGAATGTGAATCAAACACGTAAGCTTAACTTTCTCATGTTATTAACTTATTTGGTCCGACTATATAATGATGAACTGAAGAGGACACAAACACACAATGTTGCCAGCCAAACAAAGCATATATAATAGTCATATTCATGCAACAATGATTTGGCCTATCATATCATATAAATCATATATAGCATCAACCCTCACAATCTCTACTGTCACAACATTATAAAGTGTAATTCTATAGGCCAATATCATGAATTACTTTTTTTGGGAGGGGTTTTTCGGTTTATTTATGAACAATCCTGATAATTAATCAATATTTCATCATATTTCCGAATTCTGAATCCCCTATTATATTGATCAACATTTGTCATTAGCAATTAATACCTACAAATATTCATCTATAAAAATTACAAAAATAATAACAACAATTTTAGATGTGATCTTGTTAATATAAGGTCTAAAAAATTCAAATCTAGACAATTTTCCCATACACAGAAATACATGCAAATGTTGACCCTTATGAGGGGGAAAAAAACAAAGCCTTTACAAAACCTACAACAAAAAATCACTTCATTCATCTATAAAAATTACTTACAAGTTACAAATAATGGGGAAAAAGATAGATAATGGAGACAAGGGACAGTTTAGCAGACCAAGTAGTCAACAAAACTGTGTGTGTGAGAGAGGGAGAGCACATGAATAATGGAGACAGACAAAGCAGGAAGATTGCTGATTTGCTGCTGCCAACTTGATTTTGATGTGATTAATAAGTTGGCCACCAAATCATAATACACCAGATATTCATATTATTAATTAGTACTTATACAAAAATGAACCAGTTGCCTGACATATATATGTGCCCATACCACATGTATGTATAATTGTATATTAATATCACACTCCAATTTTAATTCCTCACAACTTAAATGTGCTATATTGCTATTAGCCGTTATTATTCCATGTAATAGTATGTTATGGTTTTTAATTTACGCATTTGTAAATATTAGTTAGGCTTTGTTATTTTGTGTGGTTGGTAAGATGTGGAAATGGTGCGCACGGTGTGGTGAAATTGTGAAAAATGCGGTAAGATGTAAAATGGTATGCTAAAATTTGTGGAAAATGTGGTTGATGTGGTAGATGAAGAGAGCGAATGTGAAAGGCAAAGGGGAAGAATGAGGAGAGAAAAAAGTGAATAGATATATTAAAGTATTAAAGTGTGGTGATCGAAGTGTAGAAGAATACAGTGAGTTGTAGTACCACGCCACACCGTATAAAAAACAGGGCTTAGAAGAGTATGGAGGTGTTTGGATGTCAACTTTTTGAGGTAACTTTTAGCTTTTTGCACACTGTTAGCTTTTTGATCATGACGAAAAAGCTACTTGAGGTGTTTGGTAACAAACTTTTCATATTAGCTTTTTGAATCGAATAAACTAGTTTTCAAAAAGCTACTTGATGAAGCTTTTTGAGATCAATTTTCACAAAAAGCTAGTTTACCGAACATCTTTCCTGCAATCAGCTAACCCAAACACCTAAAACAAACAGCTAATCAAAATATCAATCAATACTAAAAAAAAAAAGCTAAACCACCAAACATAAATATAATATATAAATTCTGATTATCTTTTTTTAGCCTTTGCTTGAACAAAATAAGGTAAATTTGAAACTACCACTGAATTGTTCTACTAAATGAATTTATTTTGTAGATTAATTGTTATAACAAACAAGCATGTGTGATCATTTACTTTGATGGGCCATCTTATGTTGTTGTGGCAATAACTTATGGCATAACATATAGCCATGAGGACTAGTACATATGCCTACTTCAATCACATGTTGGCCATCCATAATTTGTTTATTGAATTAGGTGTGGATATTCCATATATATTTGTATCACATACATGCTTTATTTTCCTCCTGATTCAATTCAAGATATCTTGAATACTTTATTTTGCATATTAAATAGAATATATATAGCTCCTCAAGTATTTTATATTACTTCTCTGTTTTCCTACTCAATTTTACATTGAAAATAAAATCTTTAGGTTTGATGTTAGTGTGGAACCATCACAATAAAAATTTTTAGCTGATAGTTCAAGACTCAATAATAGTTTTATACTCTAACACGCCCCCTCACGCGAATACTGTAAAAGCCCTTTTACCTTGCGCAAATGAATATTGGGGGGTTGCTGAGATTTGAGCCTGAAAACTCTTGTTCATCAATCTGTCTCTGATACCATGTGAAACCATTTCAACCAAAAGCTTAAGCTGATAGTCAAAGGTCCAGTAATAGTTTTTATATCTAACAGTCAGGACCACCTTATCACCCCCTTTCATCTCTTATAAATACAGGCCCATAGCAAACCAGCCACTTGGCTTAGCAACATGATGATGATGATGATGATGATGATGATGAAGAAGAAGAAGAAGAAGAAGAATGATAGAAACATAAAAAAAAAAAGAAGAGGGAAGTAGGGCCTCTTTTCTTTCACAATCAACTTCACATGGTGGAAGGAATCACTCAAAAAATGCTAGCAACCAAAAGGAAGCTGCCTTCTATTCTTCTTTCTCACATAAAAACAATACATTTTTGTCAATATAACTACACACTTGTTACCCATATATATAGATAGGTAGACATGCACCCTCCTTCCATTCCTAGTATTTATTTTTCCTGACTTTCTATTGTGTATAATGCTCTATAATGACTATCAATTTCTGTTAATTTATTTTTTTAAAAAAATTATCAAATTATATTTTTATGAAAATATTTTTCACTGTGAGTCTGATGATATATATTAAGAAATTATTAGTCAAAACTTTCAAAATTTAATTACACGTAATTTACAACAACACATATTAAGAAATGAAGGGTCTATTTTTAAGAAAAAACGCATCCATTTACTATACCAGTATCTCTGGCATGTCCACTAGCAAGCTTTATAGAATTATAGGCATAGAATTAGAGATAAATATACCATAACATATACATCCCATCAATCTCAATTTTTCCACAACATATTTCTGCATTTTTGTTTTTTTACATGTTTCTCTGTATAATTTGTTGCATTGAATTAGAATACATGAATTTATTGCAAGTCTCCATCATATATGATCACAAGTGATAACCAAACTATTCATCTTTGATTACTTCTCGGTCTAAATCAATTCATTTGATACTTGATAATTATCCATAAAACCAAAGAGCAAACAACATAACTGATCATTATCAAAAGTCAATATCAAAAACATAGTTTAAGTTTATGGAGATCCTATTAGTGAATTAAGCAATAAAACGTTGTAATCATTGACGTTATGCACACACTACATATATATCAAAAAGAAAGGAGAATGTGTGCATACCTTCAATAAAACGTTGTAATTATTGAAGGTATGCACACAGTACATCAAAAAGAAAATTGGGTGATATATATGCATGGTATTGACTATTAATTAATGATATGAATTTTAAAGTATATATATTCTTTATATCAATCTTTTACAAAAAAAAATTACTTTGAAGCATCATATGTTTAATTATAATTGGATGAACAATATTGTTGTGTATCATATTATTAAATATATGAAGAACCTTCGGCAATAAATAAGGTACCAATGTATTGCGTTGTCTGTTTGAATTTAAGATGCATGAGCCTAGTGATATGCATGTTAGTATGAATGAGTTGAATATGACACTATCGAAGTTGAGTTCTGTTGGATTTTGTTTGCCTTTAGAATAAGTTTAATTAAGTTCAATTTAAAGTAGATTTCAAAAGAAATTTAGGATAATTCAATCAATAACTTAAGTTAATTAATTCAGTTAAGTTCAAAATAAATTTGGAATAAGTTAATCAGATAAATTTAGAACAAATTTAGCAAAATATATAACATTTAACATATAAATTTAGATCATGTTTTTTAGAATGGTGAGTTAGGTTTATCCATGCAAACCTTTTTTTCCTTACCTTACTTTAACTTACCTTACCCGAATTCCCAAAAAACACTCAAATCAATGTTATTTTCTTACTAACCTTACTTTACCTAACTTAATCCTACTCCCTCCGTCCCAAATTAATTGACACTTTGACAAAATTTTGATCGTTAATTACTCACAACTCACAATGAGTTACAATATGAAATTACCATCATTAGAAAGATACTTTACTAAAAATTACAATGGAGATAATTTCATACTATAACTCATTATAATTTGTGAATAATTAACGGTCAAAATTTAGTCACAGTGACAATTAATTTGGGACGAAGGAGTATTACTCTAAACAACATAGCCTTAGATAAATTCAATTTATAAAAAATTATTTAAAAAAACAGAAAAGAAGATATGGGGAATTGATGCTCCCAATGAAGCATAACAGAAAATAGGGTTGAACATGCAATTGCATGCATTTCATATTTCATATGGTTGATATGGTAATGGCAGCTATAGTGAGGTCATATTTGACAGTACAGATCTTTCTGGACTCATCCAGACACTTCTCTTTGCTCCTTTTTTTTTTTCATTACGAATCTAATGGTGGTAATTTTATATAGCAAATCATTGTATATATTGAGAAATTTATGGTCAAAATTTTTAAAATTTGACTGCACGATTTTCAAAGACGACAATTAATATGGAACGGAGGGAGTATGGTGGAGTGTCTTGGAATCATACTTCACATCATCACATCTAGGAGTAGCAGTTTCTCACTGCAAACTGCTGTATGTATCAATGTATGTGTTTGCTTCACAGTAAAATTGACCAAATTGGATTTAGTGTACATTCTCCACGCACAAAAGTACATTTTTCACTATATATTACTAACATTACTAACAACTACGTGCTGCATTATTCTTCATAATCAGCCTTTTCACTTGAAACCCCAACATTTTGAAATAAACCAGTTTTAGTCTCACTGACCGTTGCTTGCATTAACGAAAGGAAAATTGTAATCTAATAAATCAAATTTTATGTACATTTTGATCTGACAAATCAAACTTACATTTTTGTTAATGACATATCATACTTAACATTATATTTTTTTGATTGAACCTCCACCACTTTCCGATCACCAGAAAAATGACGTGGAATTTTTGTGCTGAGGTGGACTGTTTTATATGATAAAAATTAAAGATAAATTGTTGATGGCTTGTGCTTGCTATGTGACTCACTAATTATGTCACAAAAAAAAACCCAACCAAAATGTTAATAATCACTCAAAAAAATTACTGAGTTTTTTTAACGGAAAATTGAAATCTAATAAAAACAATTTTGATTGAACCTTCAGCATCCATTTTTTTAATTGCATGACAGCATGGAATTCCAGACATGGAGGTTTTTTTTTTATTTTTTATTTTTTTGTTTAGGATTTAGGAAAATGAGGAAATAATTTTTTTGAGTGATTATTAACATTTTGGTTGGGGTTTTTATTTTTTTCTGTGACATAATTAGTGAGTTACATAGCAAGCACATGTCATCAACATTTTTCTTTTATTTTTATCATATAAAACAGTCCACCTCAACATAAAAAATTCCACGTTATTTTTCCGGTGACTGGAAAGTGGTGGAGGTTCAATCAAAAAAATATAATGTTAAGTATGGTATGCCATTAGCAAAAAGGTAAATTTAGTTTGTTAGATCAAAATAGATATAAAGTTTGGTTTATTAGATTCCAATTTTCCTTAAAGAAACCCACTTTAATTACTTCGATCACTTTGTCAACTATAATAGGTCCCATTTTTTGGATAAAATTGGAGTGTTACATCATTTATCTTGATAGATAATTCTTTTATATGTGAAAAGCATTCCAAAAAATTATAGAGCTTGATAGTTCTAACAATATGCGTGTGCCTTGAGTTTTTTTATTTTTAGGTTTTTTTTTACATTTTTTGTCAAAATTTGTCACCTTTAAACACAAACTCGCCTTTACAATCTTTAAATTTTATTGTTACTATGAATAAGAAAGAACAACAAAGAAAAGACAATATGGATGATAATAATATTGGATATATAATGGAGTGATTGACCGGTAATTTTTAACTTTTTGAATACTTTTAATTTTTTATAAACAATGAGAAGACAATATGGAATAAGTTTTTCATATTAGTTTTTTGGACCTAATGAATTAGTTTTCAAAAAGTTACTTGAAATTTTTTTTAAGGTAGCTTTTCAAAAACAACTACTTTAGCAATCATTTAACTCAAATAACTAAAGTCAAACAGATAATCCAAATAACTATCAACTAACAGCTAGCTATCGATTGGGTCTTTGCCTTAGTGGCAATGAACACCACCTTCTCTCCCCTCCCACCAGGGTTTGAATCCTGGGGGAGTATTCCTGACTTACCAGCGTACAGGAGTGTTGTGTGCAAGAAGGCTAACAGCTATCTGACAAACCAGGCCAATGTATATTTGGAATTAATATTCAAACCAGCTAAGCAATGTGTGCCATAGTAACAGAAAAGTAAATTGGACAACATAGAAGAAAACAGCAAGGTGAAAGGAGTGGCTGAAGATATCATGCACTTGGCCATTAAAAAAGAAAGTAAGAGACACACCTCACTTCACAACACTCACATTCATTCCCTTGGACCCATTTGCCTTGTCCACTCATAATGCCATCCCCCCTCTCTAATTATCCTATTTAGCCTTTTGCTTTTTTGCACTACACTTGTAAGGCCAACCTTCCTCACTATCATAAAAGTCCTCTACTCTACAACCCTTTCTAGTAACTTTTCTCTATTTACTATTTTACTTGTACCAATATTGTTTCCTAATTGTCTACTCAAATTAAATAAATACCAATATTGTTGAAGTAAGTTATATTATTGTCTATATCTAAATCTTCTCAAATTTGCATGGAAACGATTCAAGGATGCACATGGAGATTGTTGTCAAAAGCAAGATTGCAATCATACTCTTTCGGTAAGTACGTAGAAGTTGAACAAGTAATATTTTGTAAGTTTTTAGTAGATTTGGATAGTTTACGTAGAAATAGGTAGAATTAAATAATAACTTGTTTTAAAAGTAGAAAAGTTACGTAGATTTAGATAATTTATAGTATAAAAATAGGTAGAACAATATTATGAGCCGAGTAGTTTACACTCTACATTATGTATTACAAAGAACAAAGCCATTTTTGTAAGTTTTTAGTAGATTTGGATAGTTTACGTAGAAATAGGTAGAATTAAATAATAACTTGTTTTAAAAGTAGAAAAGTTACGTAGATTTAGATAATTTATAGTATAAAAATAGGTAGAACAATATTATGAGCCGAGTAGTTTACACTCTACATTATGTATTACAAAGAACAAAGCCATTTTTCTTATGTCTTCATAATTTGTTAATAATTTGTTAATCATTTGTTTATTGCAAGATGAAAACAGCATAAGCATATCAAATATCCATTGAAAGCAAGCCAAATCACAAACCAACATACAATAATAGGCATAGCTTAAAGAATAGAATTGATAATGACAATAATAAAATTAGACAATTTTGATCAATACAAAAACAATAATTAACACAAGATTTACAGGTCAAATGCAACTTTAAAAAATGATATAAGTACGTCGTTATTATCATAGATACTCTAGTTAATTAATAATAATAATAATACACTTATATCTATCCATCAGTATCACAGAAATACCACAGTAATTAAGTAAAGAATTCTTTTACATCGATCTTAATCAACTATTTATCCAAAATAATTATTAATAATTAATAATAATAATACAACAAATTAAAATTACAGTCCATGTGAAATGAAGAGAGAAAAAAGAAGAAAAAAACCACCAACTTTGCCGTTGATTCCTCCCACCTTTACTTCTTTTCAGTGCCCAAAAAAGCCTCTTCTTTTCAGCATTGGATCCCGAGCCTTGGAGGGCATTCTCGTCATTTCACACCTCCGCCATTGATGATTTTCCTCTCCCCTCTTCATTTCCTTCAGATCTGTAGTAGTCTGTACGTCAATTCTGCAGTTATTTCTGTGTCTGCATTTCCTTTTATTTTTTTCAGTTTCTTTTTTTATAGTAGGAAGAAGAACAACAGGGAGAACAATGACGAGGTAAGAATGGAGTTTCTAGGAAGGGTAAAACCGGAATTTCCCGACGGCGGCGGCGTGTGGTAGTAAAACGGGAAGTACGGCACAATGGGGTTCGGCGGCGGTGGCGCCGGGCCGTACCGGTACGTCGGCGGCGCGTAGTAGTACACGCCGCCGCCGCCGGTGGAGGTTGGTGGGGGGTAGTATGCGGTGGCGGGAGGTGGCGGTGGGGAGTAGTAGTAAACTCCGCCGCCGCCGGTGCTTGGCGGTGCGGGAGGCGGAGGGCAGCCGGAGGGTTTGGGAGGTGGCGGAGACGGCGGAGGAGGCGGCGGAGATGAGTAGGTTTGGCAGGGCTGGCAGGTGTCGCACATTGTACAGGCGACTTCGTAGTTAGCGGCGGCGCGGAAGTTGGCGGTGGCCGGAGGGAGGCGGAGGACGCTGAGGAGGAGGGGGAGGAGGAGAGAGAGTGGGGTGGTTTTCCGGCGAGAGGCGGCCATTGTTGTAAGAGAGAGAGAGAGAGAGAGAAAGTAGAGAGGGAGAGAGATAGTGAAAGAAGAGTGTAAAGGTTTGGTGGTGTTTTTAAGTAGAGGGTTTGAGAGTGTGAGGTGGAGTGGGGAGCTAATAATTAGGGGGATTAAATCCTTAAATTAATCTTTAAAAAAAGGATTTATATGAAAAAAGTGATGAAAGGTGAGTCAAAATACACCGACCGTGTTTCACCCTCCAACTGTTATGTCAAAATTTTGCTTAATTTTCTAGTTACATAGTACTCCCTGCGTCTCAAATTATTTATCTTTTTACCTGATTTCTTTATATTGAAATATTTGTCTTATTTATATTCTGTAATTTATTTTCTATTCCTAGTGGGACGAAGATACTATTAGTTTTTTCCTTTTTTTTTCAATTTGGTTTTTTAAGGCTATTTCGCAGAAATCAGCATCCAACGTTAATTTATGAAACAAAGACTACTTATATATGAATCTCTCATACTCTGCATACAAACATGTTAACTCTTAGAACTTGTTATGTTGAAAGTGAAAATAAGGCACTGTTCTTTTATGCGGTATCGCAACTTACCGCAACCTACTGCAATCAACCACAATTCACCGCAATCTAACACAATCTACTATTTACCTTTTTATATACCAAACCCATTTATTATTTTCCACTGCAACTTACCAAATCCACTGCAACTCACCGCACCGCAATTCTACCGTATAAAAGAACGGTGCTTAGGAATTAAATAAAGATAAAAGATTACTACTCCCTCTATTCTAAATAAATTATCCACTTTATTTTTGTACGATCTTCAATATCATATTTTGATTGCTAATATTTTATGTTTTATCTTAATAATCCAAGTAATATTATATTCAACTAAGGCCGTGTTCTTTTATGCGATATTTTGCGGAATGGTGTGGTGAGGTGTGGTGGAATTGTGGTAGGTTATTGGTATGTGGGGTAGGTGAGGAGAGAGAATGTAAAAAGTAGAGGAGAAAAGTGAGGAGAGAGAAAAGTAATGATTTGCGGTGAAATGCGGTGGGTTGTGGCAAATTGCGGTAGGCTGTGGCACCGCAATTTGCCAACCGCATAAAAGAACACGGCTTAAAAATATTTTTCTTTACAAATCTCATAATAGTATTACATAATAAATTGACATATAATTTAATAAATTAACATTCAAACTATATAAAATTTGATTTCATTAATTAAATATGGACATGCAAATTATTTGGTCCTTTCGAAGCGGGGTAGTACCTAATAGTTGGAAAAGATAAGGGTGAAAGACCAGCAGTAGTGGCAAAATGAAACTTGAACATTGGTCGTACTGCATAAAGTTGCCAAATGGTAATAATTTTCTATGAGACCATAATTTTGGACTATTATTTTGTTATTTTATCTTTTATTAAAAAGAATCAGTGGGGAGAGAGAGAGAGAAGACAGGTTGTAGAAGAAATGTTCAGACGTGGAAGATAACATGCAGTAGTAGTAATTGGGATTGGAAGGACCTATATAACACCCTACCTAGCATGGGGACAAATATATATGTATTCATCCCCATGCACAGTAAATTGCTAAACACAGTAATTACCTAAACTGTTAACTCTGTGAGGGTAAATGTGGGTGGTGAAGGTACTGCTTTGCCTAACTGTTAAGTGTCAGATGCAGTGAATCTTTGTAGCCCTTCACACTCCACATTTTTACACCACCTACCTACATTTGTTACCTCATGTCTGACTTATGGCTTTCAACAATTTGACTGAATGGTAGTAATTAATTCCAGCCTTTAGTTTTCTCTAACTCTGTTGATCTTACTGTCAAACATTATTTTATTTTACCTCAAGTAGCAACTGGTGCATCTAGTTAAATGCAGCACGACAGTTAAATATTGCTGCGAAAAGTTTGGATCAGTGAGACTCAGATTGGATAACATTAAAATATGAATGAAATAACCATGCATATTTCTATTTTTCTTAATGTAATCATGTCAGACTATTCAAATTAACATATAAATGAATAAGACATATATAGCGTGTAATAATTAGGCAGGGGTAATTATGAGCTCGGACATATCAAAGGAAAATTTGATGTTCTATATCTAACTTTTTAACGTTTTTTTCGGGTCAGATAAATCAAACAAGCATAAAATCAGGTTTAAATAGGTTTCGAACAGTAGAAATTTGAAAAAAAAAGATTTTGGATTTTCAGTCAAAATTTGGACGAAAAGTATAAAACCATACCAAATTTTTCTAGATCGGACATATTTTCGCCTATCCTCAAATAAAAGAATCATAGTTAGAGTCATATAATAAAAAAGAGAAATGTTGTTTTAATTTTTAGGTAGATCAACAATGTTAACATTTGAACGAAAATTCTCATTTTATGAATTGAACAAAATTTTGTTGACTCAAAAATTAATTGAAACCACCACCCAAATCACAAATGCTTCTTCTTCAGTCTTAATTTTATTTGTAAGACTATTTTCTTTCGGGCTATGGTGCATATCCCATACCTAACCCTTTCCGGTTCATTTAAAATTAATTTTAGCTTATTTTTCTAACTCATTTTTACATTGTTAAATTTTAGAAATTATTTTCAAACTTATTTTAAACTAATGGAAACAAAAATAGGCCGGCCAAAGACAGGCACAACACAGTGCCAACCATGCAAATTTTATTTTTTTTTCCATGAAAAATCACCAAGTTGCAAAAAGTGAATGCAAAATATCAAACATGGACAGACTAATATAGACACATCTCACTTGCCAAAATTTATTCTGGAAAGTAGTGTTTTCTGTGGATTACGACCTCCCGAAAAAAGATTTTTATTTTAAATTAAAATTCTTAAAAAAAAATTCAGCATGGAGTATAATATCTTCTTTAAAAAAATCAGCGATGAGGTGAATGGTGAAGAATAAATATATATTAATATGTATTTAGAGTTTGTGTTACATGTTATACAAGTAATTATATGCAAGTGAATTAAATAATAACCACATTTGGAATACATGTTGAAAAGCATGTAGTAAATTGTACGACAAGTGGGCAACAATGTTATATGTCTTAAATTAAAATGATTAGAGCATCCGTAATGGTGAGTTTGAGTTTGACTAATTGTATGACGTGGGATCTGTGGACCCCTATCAAGAGAGTCAAAATTTAACTTTTTATTTAGTTAGCTTTCTAATGGTGATAATGGGTTTGACTCATATTAATTAAAAAAAGTAAATGAGTCCCACTTAAGAATATAATTAATTTGGTTATATTGATAAATGAGATGGATGAGGAGAGAGAAAAAAATATGATTAAAATATTAATATTTCAAACTCGCTTTCAAACTCTTCTTGCGAGACTGAAAGCGAGATTCTCGCGAGACGAGTTTCATTCTCACCACTGAAATATCCTACACGACCTCACTCCGTTCTCGTTTCATGTCACGTCAGCAGTGAGTCGAATTAAAACTCACAATTGCAGATGCTCTTAATAATCATCTTGAATTATCTATAATTTATATTTTTGTAACTTATAACACTTATCAGTTAGATCAATAAATATAAATAATGGACTAATTTTATCAATCACAGTAGAAACTATACTTTTTCAGTTATATATTTATGAAAAAATATAAATAAATAGATAATTTAAATTTTAAATGATTTAGTAAAATTTAAAATGATTTAATTAAGAAGGATAAGTGAGCAAATGGGTTAATGCCACGTGTGAGTGAATTTGGGAACGTGTCTCATTGGTTCGACGTACTGTGCACAGAAATACATAATCAGTTAATCACTCAATTACGCACCGCGGATATTACGATTCCACCGACCACCACTGCACTCACCTTTCCACCCTGTAAAATTAATAATTAAAAACTAAATACTTCTTTTGGAGTTTATACAAAAATAAAGGGGGCTCCTGTATTATTTGTGGACGAACGAAATAAAACAATTAAAACTTCTTTGCATGGTTGGTCTCCATGCTACTCCAAGATGACGAATTCAGATTTTTGAGTTTAGTTCATGAAAAGAAAATTTCAATTTTACATTGTTAATTAAAATTGCATGCGTACACTCTTACAATGTATATTAGAAAATCTTAAATGGAATCCTACTATTATTACATTTTACAAATTAAGTTAGATTATCATTGAGCTTGTCTGAATATTAAAATCATAATATATAATTTAATTTGTATGATAATATCCATGCATGTTATTGGGTACAAAATGTTATGATAGTAATATAAATTTTGTAATAAATCATCGATAACAATATAACTTAATTAGTGTATTATTTCATTTTTAGTGAATACTCGATTACTTGTTAAGATCTTTATTTTAATAGTAATTTTTTTTTACCATTTCCCAAAATGTATTAGAATATTTAAATTCTTAATCCGATTCCAGTGATTTCGATTTCAAGAACCCTTCATTGATCCTAATTATTAGAACATTGATCCTAATAGGAACATGCTCGATTTGGGCTTTATTCAATCCCTTAGGCTTTTCCCTTTCATAGCTGTGAAGCAAATGGGATATAACTTTTTTTATTACTTTAAGGTGACACCAAAATCATAAAAGCATAAGGAGGATATGATTTATGATGAAGCAATAAGCCAAATGAGAGAATTAAATACTAATTGATGATTGAGCTTGTCTCCCCTTTCTGCACTATAAGTTAACCTTAAATACTTGTTTAGTTTAAATGATTCAACCAAAAAAAAGATGAGGAGCAAGTTGTGGGAGCTAGGGGAGGAGTTACATATATGTTAGGCCCTGTTCTTTTACGCGGTAGATTGCGGTGCGGTACCACACCGCACCTTATTCTTTAATTTTCCACCACACTTCACCACGTCGCACCACACCACAATCATTACCATATATCTTTTTATTTTTTTCTCTCCTCACTTTTCTCCACTATTTTTCACATTCTCTTTTGACTTGCCCCACCTACCACAACTTTCACCACAACTCACCACGTTTTTTCAAATTCCACTGCATCATTACCACATCGCAACCAACCGTATTAAAGAACAGGGCCTGCCATGGCAGTATGGCACTCTTCATCCAATATTTATGAGCATTTCATCAAAAAGTGATACAATACAACAGTTCTTGTGCTACATGGATTTCTTATCTCTGTCTCCATACTGCAAGATTTGAAAATGTTTGTTTCTTTTGATTTTTGGAATTGACTTTTTGGCTTAAATTTACTTTTTAGAATATTTTAACTGTTTTAATCTTTAGACAAAATATCCAATTATTGTGCATTCAGAATTAATGAGTTATATTTTGAAGCCCAAAGTTTGTTAATTTATGACCCAGATCAATGGGTCGTATCATTGGGCTTTTGGCCCAGAAGATTTATGGGTCGAGCAATGGGCTAATAGGTCAGAGGCACTAGTTCTTTGTGGGTTCTGAAAACTTTTGTGCTCACTTTTAGCCTTACATTGTAATTATCGTTTGGGACCGTGGACCAAGAATAATTAGGGCCGAATAAGATCGTGGGCCTGGTGGCTCCCCACCCTTGTAATTGTATAAACATTAAGATATTGGGTTCAACTCCTTTTATAATTGCTAATTAATGGTATTAATAATAAATATTATTTTCATGAAAAATAAAAGATTTAAGCAATGTTTTGCCTAAAACATGAATCGTCACTCAAAAATATCGTTTTGCAAATCTTTCTTATTATATATAAAATTGTAGGAGCAGTAAATTCTAATTTAACTTCTTTTTTTCGATGGTTGAAAGTGAAAAATGTTATAAAGCACCAAAAATACAACAAAATATTCATAAAACAGTAGAAATAAACCAAAAAATAAACAGAAACAACATAGAAATAGATGACAAAATAATGATTAATACATTTACCTATTCTAAACAAAATTAATTAAACCAAAATAGTAAAATGAAGAATGATGCACGCAAACTACTAATTCAACCCTAATATGAAACTACTACATTATTAAACCATGCATGCAATATTGCAATATTGACAAAGTATTCGAGCCTAAACTAATATTCTTGACATAACGTGTCGAATGTAGTCAACAGAAGCATTAACATAAACATAATGTAATCATATACAAATTGCACCGAAGACACCTGGGTATTAATTAGATTTGAAATTGCATAATCTAATTTAATTATTATAGATAATTCAGCATGGGCCCCACTCCACGATGGGGCACTTCGGGCCCACATCCGCCCAAATAATTTGATGGCTTATCATTTTTTGAGTGTTCAACGGCTAAATCCGCGGCTTCTTCTTGCATGATTCATACACATGCAATAGAAAAGAAGGACAAGAAAGGAAAACATTCCAGCTTTTTTGCACGATAACGAAAGCGTATGGAAAGCCAAAAGAAAGAAAGCAACATTTACAAAAAAAAAATTCAAAACTCAAATTGAAATTCCCAATATACCCCTTCCTATTTTCAACGTTTGAATTCTTGTCCAACAACTGACCGATGTTTAACACCGATTGGGGTTTTTATCTTATACAAAACAAATTTAGTAGTTACTCGTTAGTGGTGGTTAGAATAACAACAACAACCTCACATGTGACACGTTTACACGCTATGGGGGCACAGATGTGACTTAACGTGAGCAAATTTAACCAAAGTTCGGAGACCGATTCACGGATCCGAAGAAAAAACAAAGGCGAAGCTTGTTAAGAGAAGAAAACACATACCAAAGTACTGTTAGAGCTATCGGAAGGACTAATAGGTACCTGCACAAGAAAACAAATCCAAGCCAAAAGACGTAATGCTAGCTCGAAACACAAACACCTTCCTCACCCTACGACCTTAATCCTAACCCTCCAAATCCCCTGTCTAGAGCCATGTCCTCCACTAAACCTAGGTGTCTTAGATCTTCTCTTATCACCTCTCTCATAAACTTTTTGGGTCTCCCACGCCCACGACGACCCTGAGGTAATTCAACCCCCTCGCACCTCCTTACAGGAGCATCCATACTTCTCCTACGGACATACCCAAACCATCTCAATCTAGTCTCACGCACTTTTTCCTCAATGGGTGCTACCTCTAGTTTGGATCAACAAACATCATTCTTAACCCTATCCAATCTGGTGTAGCCGCAAATCCACCGAACTATCCGCATCTCCGCAACATTTAGCCTTTGACAATGCATCTTCTTAACTGCCCAACACTCAGTGCCATACAATATTGCTGGCCTAACAACCATATGGTACACCTGCCCTTTAAGTTTAAGTGGGATTTACTAGTGGTTAGAATGTGGAAGGTTTATGCGTTCGTCTTAAGATGTTCTACAACTTCAACTTGGTCATCAATGACCGGTATACCTATATCACTGTCAATTATTATCGCTCGTACAAGCTATCACTACGTCGATATCATCAAAACTATTACCATTTATGTTGTTTGTGTTGTTGATCATTCATTTCATTTCATTTCATCTCTAGAAAATCTATTTTTAGTTGATGTGTCCTTTGATTTAGCACTTCTGATTGTTTATCTAACTGGTCGCTTCTTCGTCTTTCATGAAGCTTTCTACTCTCTTCTTCTTATATTTCAAGCTTTGAAGTCCTCAAATTATACGAAAGTCCTCAAAATTAGATGGTAGGTCAAAATCATATTGACTAGAAAACAAGTTCAAATCTGCGAACGCCAACACCAATCATGCTTGATAGGAGAATATCCGTGTCATATTGAGTTTATGTTTATGTTTATGTTAGCATTAAATAAGCTAAAAAAGGGTATTTAAACAGTTTATGCAATAAATAAGTAGATATGAATCTGATTCATTTAACTAATTGGGTTGATCGGATCCCATCCAATTCTACCTTGCTTATCTCTAATATGATGATTGGGATGTAACTTAGGGCCTACTTTTTAACTTTGGTAGTGAAAGATAAAGTAGGCCTACTCACTAGAGCTTATTATGAGTATAATGAGAATTATCAATAAATTTTATAACTATTAACAAGAGTACCAAACTACTTAAAACAAGCATGAATACGCGATCCATCAACACCATTCACCAATTTTAGTCGCTACCTTTTAACTTATTTTGTTTGAACTTATTTCAAATTTTCTATCAAATTTATTTACATGTGAGGGTTTGTCATGGCACTTATTATTAGTTTATAACCATGTTTATTTTAAAAAATAAAGCTAACAGCAAGCTTACACTACACAAGATTTCATTACCACCTTTTACTACCAAAAAAAAAATCTTCCATGTTTTTGTGCAAGTCTGCTTTCCTTCCCACAAACCTAAAGCCACTACTAACGAACACACACACACATTTTCAAATTCAAAAAACTGAACTTCAAACATTCCAACCAAATCCCCAAAATACCCTTCCAGCTTTCTCTCACACTCTTCAATCCCAGCTAGCTGTTTTTTCCCCACCTTCTCTCCTACGCGTTTCCCTTCTGCTATATACTCTCCTCTCCCTCTCTTTCTCTCTCTAAAATCCCCTCCATTCCACAACCAATGGCCGCCACCACCGCCATCGCCGTCCTGTTTCTCTCTCTTCTCGCCGCCACAACCACCGCCCAACGCCGGACCCCCCCCACCGCCGCCACCTCCGTAGCTCCGGCGCCGGCGCCATCCTCCGACACCTGCAACGGCATCTGGGTCTCCTACACCTACACCTCCGGCAAGAAACTCCACCCTCTCGTCGCCCCTTCGAAACAACCATACTCGTTCAAGTCCCAACTCACCATCCTCAACAACGACGACGTCGAGCTCAAGTCATGGCAGGTCTTCGTCGGATTCAACCACGGCGAGATCCTCGTCTCCGCCGACGGCGCCATCGTCGCCAACGGCTCGACGCTGCCGACGCTGGTGGATGAGGGGGTGGTTCTCGCCGGATACCCGAATGCCGATCTGAAGACGGGGATTCAGACCGCCGGAGATTTGAATCAGATGTCGGCGACGGTGAAGTTTCAGGGGACGCAGTTCAGAGTTGGGCCGCCGGCGGTGCCTTTGCCGAATAATATCTCGTTGGTGAATGATGGGTACTCTTGCCCTGCTCCGACTCAGATGGGTAAGTTTTCGATACTTATGTGATGGTTTTTGACTTGATCTGAGTGTTTGGTGAACTGGGTTTTGTTTTTTGATTTTAGTTCAGGGTTGAAAGAGTCAATGAAATGTTTAATTGGGATGTTTTAATGGGATTTGATTGGAGAAATAGGGTTGATGTAGTCAAACAGTTGAACATTGTGCTTTCTTTGAGTTCATATGCATTTGAAGAGCCTCTTCTGGATTCGAGTTTTGAGCTTGATTTAAGTTCGGATCACTTGGTCAATAATGAACAGATGATGATGATGGGTGTCAATTTTGTGATTTTGAACTGATGGTGATGATAATTAGTCAGATGTTGCAGTTGATGGATGTTTTAAAGTGTGTGAAATTGATGTCTGGATGCTGATTGCCTGATTCTGTTTGGTTTAACATGTTGATAGTAACTACTTTTGGGATATTCTTTGATGGGATATATGTGTAACTATTTTGAGGCTTTATCGATCATTTTTCTTGCTTCATCGTAATGGGAATATGAGTCCTGGTAGATGGTAGAGGCCATAATGTTGAGATTCTTCAACTTAAGCATCTGGGTTGTTTGTCAATTGTCTCAGAAACAATTTGTCTCCTTCATGAATTAGTGTTCTGGGAATGATTTCAGCATTGGTAACTTGTTGCAATTCGAAATTCAAATGTGATCTTTGATCTGTCAAGTGCAAAAATTTGTCACTGCGAACTTTCTGATTCTTGTTGTAGATAGTGTTAATCTGTTTACTCCTGTCAGCTAACATTGCCAAGTTTCTGTTTTTCGGGTATTGCAGGGAACACTACCATTAACACCTGTTGTGTCCAAGACCCGAATGCGAAAACCAACATGACCATCAGCGACGAGTTCCTGCCCCGTCAGAAGGGCGACCTAACCATCATGTTCGATGTGACCAATGTGTATGCGGACAAGTACTTCGCTCAGGTCACAATGACAAACCACAACCCCCTGGGCCGTCTCGACTACTGGCAGCTCAGCTGGGACTGGATGCAGGACGAGTTCATCTACAGCATGAAGGGCGCCTACCCCAACATCGTCGATCCAAACGACTGCTTAACCGGGCCCCAGGTCAAGCACTACGCAGCACTCGACTTCTCGACTGTCCTCAACTGTCAGAGGAGGCCGACCATCATCGACCTCCCCCCGCAGTTCGCCAACGACACTACCCTAGGAAAGGTCCCCTTCTGCTGCCGCAACGGGACGATCCTGCCACCTGGCATGGACGAGACCCAGTCCACGTCAGCGTTTGAGATCCAGGTGTTCAAGATGCCCCCTAACCTGAACCAGTCCGCAATTACCCCCCCTCAGAACTGGCAGATCAAGGGGATCCTAAACCCGGACTACAAGTGTGGGCCCCCGGTCCGCGTCAGCCCGAGCGAGTACCCGAGCCCGACGGGCATCCCGGTGAACGAGACCGTCGTCGCCAGCTGGCAGGTTGTCTGCAACATCACACAACCCAAAAACGCCTCCCCGAAGTGCTGCGTGTCGTTCTCGGCCTACTTCAACGAGTCCATCATCCCCTGCAAGACCTGTGCGTGCGGGTGCCCGGCCCGGACCCGGACATGCAGTGCCACGGCCCCAGCAATGCTGATCCCGCCGGAGGCCCAGCTGGTCCCGTTCGAGAACCGGACGAAACTGGCCCTGGCGTGGGCCGAGCTGCAGCACCGGGCCGTCCCGAGACCGCTGCCCTGCCCGGACAACTGCGGGGTCAGCGTCAACTGGCACGTCATGACCGACTACAACAAGGGCTGGAGCGCGCGGGTCACAGTCTTCAACTGGGAAGAGGTCAACTTCCCGGACTGGTTCGTGGCCGTGGACATGGGGAAGGCCGCGGAGGGGTTCCAGAAGGCGTACTCGTTCAACGGGTCGCTGATGGCGACGGGTGGTGAGGATGATGTCAGGAACACGATCTTCATGCAGGGGGTTCCCGGGTTGAACTACCTCGTCGGTGAGACCAATGGTACCAAACCGACTGACCCACGTGTACCGGGGAAGCAGCAGTCAGTCTTGTCCTTCACAAAGAAGACAACACCGGGGATTAGGGTCGCGTTTGGGGATGGGTTCCCGAAGAAGGTGTATTTCAACGGGGAGGAATGCTCACTTCCTGATTTCATCCCCACCAGCAGTGGCGGTTATAACCACGGTCCCTTCAGTGTGTTTTCTGCTGTTCTTGTCGCAGTCTTGGCCCTCATTTTCATTCAGCAATGAGATCGATATGTCGTTGGGAAAATCTGCTTCAGAATACGGAATTTTTGGTAACTTCGTCTAATTCATTGATTCTTTCATCATTTGCTTGATGAATTCTGTCTATGGCCGTGTCAAGCTGAGATTAGATTGCTGCAGAGCAGCAGCTGGAGCTTGAGTTGAGAATGTCTGTCTGATGTAGTTAATGTTGTTCTGTGGGAAATTAGAATGTCTTGTAGTATATATTGATATATACAGTTGTGTACAAACATGGAAACAGATTGCTACTGCATCGTTTTCGTTTTGTATGACTATTGCCATTTACAGGGATTATTTATGGAGATGACTATTCTCAGTTTCTGACCAGTTCAATATGTTCCTACCTTAATATGTGGTAACTATTCTATTCCGAAGGTTGGTTCTGATAGTAGTTTGGACGAATACTCGACTCGAGTTGGATTGCAATTAATACGGACCATCTTTTGCGTTTGTAATATAATGTCTGGTTAAATTTGCTTTCATCTACATCTTCAGATCCTAAAACAGCAAGATGTAGACTGAGAGTGATGGTAAATCTGGTCAACAATGTTGGAGGATGCAACTTGGTTGATTCATATCAGGAAAAAAATGTGAGCCTTAGGATAGGTAAAGGTTGTATGTTGCCTAATCCTTTTTTTTGAGGTATAAAGGTTGCATGTTGGTTAATCCTAAGTGATGATGAATGGACCATATCTTGGGTTGGAGTGGGTTACATCATTGCAATTTGCAATAAAAGTAGATATAAGAAAGTTGTTCATAAACTGCATGAATGGTGCTTGACTGCTTGTACAACAACGTTTTTTTCCTCTCACACGCCTTCTTCATGTAAAGGCTGATGGCTGCCGATTGGCCTTTGTCTTGACAAGGAGTCCACCTTCTAATTTCCAGTTTCTCCTTTTAGGGTTCATTCCTTGCTTATCAGCAATGAAGGAGGGTTATGCGATATTCTGCGTTATGGCGTGGTATGGTGTGGTGAAATTGTGGCGGGTTATTGGTATGTTGTGGTGGGTTTTTTGTATATATATATATAAACATTGTATTGATAATTGTGAAAAAAATAATTTGTGGTGGGTTGTGATGAATTGTGGTAAAATGGTATTTTGTGGTGGGAAATCATGCAGAAGTATGTAGATCAGATTCACAACCATGAAAAGAACAGGCATCAATAGAAGGTTAGACCTAAATCAAGTGTTGATCCTCGTACCCTAGTCCCATAATAAAAACAAATGTGGAGGGCCGCTGATAACTGATGCAACTTCTCTCTACTTTCTTTCTTGAGGGATGTTTGTGCTAATGCTAAGTTAACTCGTCCTCTTATAATTATATCATGTTACCATTGGAGTTATTCTTATCTTATTTATCACTTACTGATCAGTTTTCCATAATATTTTTGTTATAGTATTTTATCTTTTATTATATTACAAACTTAATGATAATTTTGCAAATATTATTGTTTTGGTCGAAAATTAGTTATCAAAAATTTTAAAACATTGACTGATATAGAACTTCAAAACGTCCGATTGGGGATAACATTTCTCTTCTGCATGTCCATGGAGTTTTGAAAAATCCAAACATCTCAGAGATAGATAGAGAGGTAGGAATATCTCGAGCGAACCGCATACCTTCGTATACGTCATGAGTCCATTGATGAGAAGGGGCTGGGGAAAGCTTGAACCCAATTCCTACAGTGATGAATATAAACGCAATTGAAATTCTTGGGGAGTTAGTATTATCATCTATAATATCTTAGAACGAAAATGATAAATGTCTTGGGCAAGATACATATTAAGTGTTGTCATGGTATAAAACCTATATATTTGTAAATTAGATTGAAAAAAATTACATGATTGACTTTTATAACTATATAATATATATATATATATATATATATGATATAAAATCACATTTTTATCTATATTTTATAAAATTTGCAAAAAAAATGTCTAAAATATGCCCAACGGATGAGGTTCATTCGTTAGGGAGTTAATTTTAATTGTTGACATAACCAACACATTCCAAGTTTCTTATAATTGATCTAATATTATTTATCAAAAAAATTAGAGTTAAAAATGATAATAAGTATTAATTTCATAAAGGACAAGATACTAAAAACACACACTAAAGACACGTATCATCACTCATCTTATAAATTTATGAACAATATCTTCTCTCGCATACGTAAAAATAGGTGAAGAAATATCCATTCATTGATAATCCATGAATTATACACGTCATCCTCATCCCAAATGGAATACCCCCAACAATTACGAGTAATTTCTTAATTATGATTATTTGTGAACACATTTACCCGATAAAACATATGGAAAAGACCCCCAAACAAACCTTAAAAAAGGTGGACGGTGTGTTCCTTCAACCATTAAGATTGCGTTTCCTAGTCAACACTCAACCACTCAAAACATACCTGGATACCACCACCCTGTTAAAGTGTTAATAACCAATTTTTGGGCAAAAAAAAGGCATTGGTTGTGGCTTTAAAATAAATTTCAAAATTAGTTAAAAAGATTATTTTTCAATAGAAAAACCCCAAAAAAAAAAGAAGAAAAGAATTTGGAGGTCATCCAATAAAAGCAATATTCTGCATAAAATAGTAACTTACAACCTTTTATCTTTTTAAAGTACAACAGAGCAATTGAATGAGATTTGTACAATCACCATCTAAAAGTACTAGACAATCACCCTCATAATAATTATTCAAGTTAGAAAAATAAGAAACCAACTCCAAAATTAAAAAAAGAAAAATACAAAGCAAAAAACTATATAAAAAAAAAAGGGAAGGAAGAAGAAAAAAGAAAAAAGATCCTAGGAATCAGCAGGTTTCTCCTGCTCCTTGATATGCACAAAGTATGCAGCCATCCAAACACACCCTTATGTGTAAATAAGGGTGAAATTTGAGTCCCCTTATGACATTAAACTCCCCTTCTTAGTTCTTCTCACTAAGTTCCTGGGCTGCTCAAAACATTCAAAAAGAAAAAAAGAAAAAAAAAATTCCAGAAATGTAACCAAATACACTAGCTCTATACTTTGTTACCCATCATACCAACCAGCCATAAGAAAGACAGACATCTCTAGCTGAATGTTTCAGTCCTACACAGGGATATTATCGAGTGTGTACCCGTCAAAGTCGAATTCACCTGGGGCTATGCTGCCTTCTTGCTGCTGGAAACCAAAAAAAGGAAACAAAGAAAGATCAAATAAGCTATTGTTATGCTTGTGAAACGATACAATTTAACATCGAAATGGGTGAAAACGAATGTGAAATGGGTCATAACGGTTAAAAAAGAATGCGAAATGACCTAACCCTAACCTAGATATAGCAACTACCAATGTGGGTCCCGCTGTCGTGGGGTTTTGGGGAGATTCAGATATCTAAATGTAGGCAGTCTTTAACTTCTTAGCCATTATTGACTTTGTAGAGACTAATTCTAGATGTACACCTACCCTGAACTCAATGCTCTCGGTTTTCGGCCAATCAAAAAGGGTGAAAAAGAAAGCGAAATGGGTCATACTCGATTTTCCCCATGCCAAATCTAACCTACACATGACAATTCCAATGTGGGTCCCACTTTCTTGGGGTCTAGAGAGATCCAGGCATATAGATGTAGACAGTCATACCTTTGTAGACAATATTGCTTTTAGAGAGACCGATTCTAGATGTAAACCTACCCCAAAGTCGAAGAATTCAGTTTTCAGCTAAGCAAAAAGGGTGAAAAAGAAAGTGAAATGGGTCATACCGGATTACACCCAAACCTAACCTAACCGACATACAACACCTCCCGGTGTGGGTCCCATTGTCATGGAGTCTAGGGAAATTCAGTCTTAACTCGTCAGACATAACTGCCTTTGCAGAGACCGATTCTAGATGTAAACCTACCCCAAAAAACTTGGTGTTTAAGTTTTCAGTTTTCACCCTATCATAAATCAAATTGACCATACCAACCCATCTCAAGGTCTTACCACAAGCAAAAATGAAAGCCCTCAAAAAGCATTCAGTATTTCAGTATCGATGCACGAACAATTCACTGCTTACCTGTTTCAGAAGCGCACTCATCAAATCTTCTTGACCGTAGTGCTCAGAGAAAAGACCATTCCCGGGGCTGATCACATCAGAAACTGCCTCGGCTTTCACCCTCGGGTGATGATTCTCGACGAGAAGCCCATTGTTGAGGTTCTGATTGGCGTTTTGTTGCAAGCCAACATTAGCATTTTGCAACCCGACGTGCTGACTCTCTAAACCGGCTGAAAACGTCGGTTTTCCAACAAGAGCATTCCCATTCCTCTCACTTTTAGGGTGGGTCACATAGGACTGGTTCACCAAAACGGAAGGCGCAACCACATTCATCCCGCCTTGCACAGACGTACCAATTTGGGTGGACCCACCAAAGCCCATGCCCGGGTTCTGCAACTGCCAGTCCTGAGCCTTGTGCTGCTGAAGCTCGCTAAACACGTCATAATTTGGGGTGTACCCGCTCGTTACTTTAATTCCCGAACTAACCTCCTCCTGATTGAACCCCTTAGGGTTGATAGATGTCACCCCGGGCGTGCTCCCGATCGGGAAACCATTGGTGGGCAAATCAGGGATTTGATGATGGTTCACAGAGAAGTCCACAGCAGATAATCCGCCCTGCGACACCGTATTATACCCTATTCCATTCCGAGGCAACATACCCCCACCCGTGGTGGGGCCGGTATTTGACCCGATTGAGGACTGGACCCGGGATACTTGCCCGGTTAAACTATCATTCAGAACCTGGCTTCGAGACTGCTGTGGCGACATCATGGGCATCAGCAAAGAGGAGCTGTTCTGAAGACTACTCGAGGCACCGCCTTGCATGTTCAAGCTCCCAAGAGTGGACCCGGATGGATTCAACCCGGCTAGTTGCTTTGGTTCCATCGTTGTCGGGATCCCGTGCAGCAGATTCATCTGTTGTTTGTTCATGTTGCTGAGTTGTTGCTGCTGGTGTTGTTGTTGTTGTTGATGTTGCTGTTGGTGTTGCTGGTGCAGGCTGTCTCCACCGTATCTCAGCTTGGAGTTGTCAAAGCTGAAGAGGTTTCGCTGGTCAACAAACGGCATCGAGATGCCGGGCTTCATGGCGGGGCCCATCCGGGTGTAGGCCGCGAGAGTCTGGGCCGAGAGCTGGCCCGTGGCAGCGAGAGCTTGGATGTCGAGACCCCCAAGGGACGACATCGCAGCAAAGCCCGAATCTTGAGGCAGGAAGGAGTTGTTCAGGGGACCTTGTTGGGATACGCCGCTCAGCCTTCTGAGATACAGCCGGTATTTCTGCATCATGGCGTAAAGTTTTTAGCCTGTTTTAAGCATTTAAAGACACAGCCGAGGGCAAAAAAGGGAGATGTCAAGATATATATAGGATCGAAGAAAGTGGAACCTGAAGATGGCTTGCAACATTTTCTCTTGTGAGACCCGGGACATTCATCAGCTCCAAAATTTTCTTGGGCACAGCCTCTGATTGATTTTTTTCAACAACACAGAAAAGGTGCCACAAAATCAGCGAAACGGGAAATTTGGACAGCGTACAAAATTGATTCTCTCTTTTCTGTGGTATATATTGATATTAAAATGGATTGCAAAATAATTTGCAGAGATTGGTAAATGTTACGAAGGCCCCGAGTGATGTTTTTGAAGGGATATTGATGAAGCAAAATCCCCTAAAGACAGGCTGATTTTGGATGAATTTATTTATATAAAAGTACCTTTTTTCTTCAAGAGCAATCCCATTTTCATTTTAATAGCCCGAACTAATTTACGTATACCCTATATTACCCAGATTCAGACATGTCACATGAGTCCCTAAAATGGATGCATCATGCATGACTCAGTTTTGGACAATGCAACGTCAAGAATTCTTTGGATTTTTACTTTCTACCCTACTAATTTAGAAGTCTCCAAACACCATCGAGCTGCAGTTGAACAACTCCATAACAAAGGAGATAGTACCAACATACATTAACTTGGTCTACTTTAGGGATTCAAGGGGTAAAAAAGAAGCAATTAAAGTGAATTAGGAAGGAGTTCCGTACTGTCGATTCCAAGTTGATTAACAGCAGCCACAAACTGTTGGTGAAGTTCGACGGACCAAACAACCCGAGGCTTCTTAAGAGTAGTAGTATCATCCTTGTCTTGCTCCGTCTCTTCTTCCTCACTCTTTCTCTTGGAGTTTTTCCAACTCCCATCATTACCCGGGGACGAGACCGCCTCCTCCTGCTTTTGCGGCCTTTCCCGGTCCCCTTCGTCCCAGCTGCTTGACTGCTCGATATCCTTCCACTCGTTCTTCTTCTTTCGGACCACGTGCTGCCAGATGTTCTTGAGCGCCTCGATCCTCACGGGTTTGATCAAGTAGTCACAAGCACCGTGGGTCACCCCCTTCATCACCACACTCTTGCTGTCGTCCGCCGACATCACTGCCCAATAAATCAGGTTTTGAATGAGATTATGTACAATCGAAATAGGACTATGTCACGTGCGAACCTGGGTGGGCGGGTTAAATACAAGTCGGGTTCGGGTTTGAAAATCGTGTTCAAAACCCTAGACTTTCGGGCGGGTTCGGGTTGAGTCATATTTTGCCTGCCTGCATCTGGATCTCCTAAGACCCCGTATAAATGGGACCCACGCTGGGAGTTGTCGTCGAAATTAAGGAAACGAGGAGACAAAATAAAGACTTACTTATAACGGGGAGGTCCATTTCCAACCCGATATGCTCGAGGAGTTTGAATCCATCCATATCCGGCATATGCACATCACTTATCACAATGTCAAAGCCATTCCTGTTCTCACGGAGCCATGCCAACGCAACCTCGGCTCTATTCGTCTTCGTAACTGTCACATTTAACACATTTAAGCAACACTTAATCACACCAACGGCGAAAAACCCGACCGGAAAACAAGTTTTCAAACCCTAATCAGCATCTAAAAGCCCTCAAAGTTGGAAGTGTGGAACACATGAACAAGAGCACACTGAATAGATCTCCCTATCTATCAATCAAACCCTAATAACTTCTAAGATTACATGACATTAATGCCTAAAAACCAGCAAATCTTGCTCATTTCCTTCTCAAAGACACACACAAGTCCAAAATCTACCAAACTAATCAAACTCATGAAACAGTTTGACAACCATAAAAAAGCATGACATATCCACATCAAACCTCATCCAAACACCAAAATCCTACACCAAACATAATCATACATATAAATCATGACATGACCAATCCCTAATTAACATAATCCATCTAAATATGATAAGATTAGGTTTCATTTTCCATTTTTCAACCAATGAAAAGGGCTTAAACAAGCAAAAAAACACAATCAATCAACTAAAATATGAGGGTATTAGTGATTAAAATTACCTTCATAACGACAAGTTCTAAGCATCTTTTCTAAGATGGTGAGGCAAGTAGGATCATCATCGACGACAAGCACCCGGAGACCCGCCGGAAACTGGTCGGAAACTTCGCCGGACTTCCGGGAAGTAGTAGAGCTAGTATAAGACATGGATCCCATCACTGCTCCACCCAAGTTCATCTCATCTAACCCTTGAAAAATTCCTTCTCAAAAAGAGGGAAAAAATTGAGGTTTGACCCACCAAAATTAATCAGCAAAAAATAGGATCAAATCAGTAATCATGTAACCAAACTCTGCATGATTAATCTTGATGCGAAACCCTCTTCAAAGTTGGAGCAAGAAATCGAAGTGGGGGTAAAAAATTTTTACTTGAATCTGGGTAAAGAAGAAATGAAACCCCAGTTCAAGATTTGTATTGAGTTCACTGATGAATGAATGATTTGAGTATGGATTTTGATTTTGGGGGGTGAAAGATTGGATTGTGAGGGTAAGTTTTGATACCCAATTCAGAATTCAGGAAAACCCAGTTGAGATCTTTGGGAAATCTGAGACACAGAGAGAAAGAAAGAGGGAAGAACAAAAGTAGAGAGAGAAAACAAGCTTCAAGGACAGAGAAAGATAGAGAGAGAGAGAGAGAGAGAGAGAGAGAGAGATAAAGAAGAAGAATAAATTGATGTATTGGATGAAAAAAAATATAATAAAAATTATGAGGTTGAAGACAGGGCTTTGTAATTGTCTGTGCTGCAAATTCAGCACTTCTTCTGGGTAAAAATTAAAAAATTGTACCACTATATGACTAATATTATTTTTATTTTTTGGGTGTGAATTATTATTTTATGAGAAAGTGGGTCTCTCTGATGAAGTCTTATGAGTGTGGATCCAGCTCACAAACATACGGAACTAGCAAAAAAAACCCCACATTTGCAGTCATAGATGAGAGAGAAAGATGAGATTTTTTTTCATAAAAAAAATTGGGTTTTTTATAAAAAAAAAATTGGGTTTTTTAATTAAAAAAAATGGGGTTTTTTTTCTTGTTCTTCTGGAGAGAAATGAAATGATTTGTTCCAAACTCAAGTGAAAAAAGAGTGATTCTTTTCAGAATTTATATACTCAACCATCTGGGTTTATATGTTTATGCATGGGAGTCAAAAATCTTTACTTTCTTTTCTTGAAAAGATCCTCATAATTCATACCCTAATGATTCTCCTTTTTATGATTTTAAGCAAACTGGAGACCTACATTTTTACCCCATTGGAGATTATCTCTCACATGATGATAATAATGATAATCATGCATGTATGGAATGAAAATTTAAATTGGTTTAGATTACTTTAATGTGGCAAGATTTTAATTAGTATAAAATCACAATTATGGATTGAGTATATATTATTATTGCTGTGTAGAAATTCACATTTGAAGTTTGAATTGATAATGGTTTTAGGTAGCATTGTAAGTAAATTTGGAGTTGGATAAAGTGGTGGATATTTGAAATTTAAAACTCATGTTTACATTTTATATTTGGATTTGAATTGTGTGATCATATCTTGTTATAGGGGGCATTGAAATTTAAAACCCACCTCATTAAAAAACGAAATATTCATCTATAATTTTTATTGATAATTAGAGTTTAAAAAGATTCAATAAATATGAAATTGCTTATAATTCAAAATTGTATGACAATAATTGCTTCACTCGTCATAGCCCTTGAAAGCCTTAGAAAGGAAAAATCACTGGTTCGAATAATTCGATAATAGAGAAATTTGTCTAAATAATAATTTTCTTTTAAAGAATATATATTAGTGTTTCTAATAGCAATATCATCTCCAATTTTATATATATTCACCGCTCGAACCTTGGTCCTTGAACTATCCAAAACCATGGTCCTCATATGGCTTTAGGGTTTTGGGTCGTGTAATGGTCTTCATTCAACAATTAAGCTCTGTGTTCAACTCATTTATTTTGGATTGGGATCATGAAGTATCATGGTCCTAAATCCCTAATATGATTTTAGAATATATTGATAGTACTTTCATAATAGTTAAAATTTTTAAAGTTTAATTAATGTATAGATTAAAGTGACAGATAAAATAAAAATGATGGAATGAAAAATAAATGAAATAGCACTATATTCATATTTTAACAATAACTTATGAAATAAACTGTCTTCATATTAAAAATTTAGATAAAGGATTCATTATATTACAATATCTCTTTTGTATTTGACCAAATTCCACTCATTAGATAAAATAGTTATTTTTTCTACACAATTTGAACAAAGTCATCTTTGCGCCAATAAGGATTGAGGTTTATAACCTAAAACATCGTGAATACAAATCTCAACGTTTATGTTTGAGCCTTATTCACGAGTGGTCTATAAATAGTTTCAAAATATATTTTATCCCAAAACTTTAGGAAACCTTAATCCTACAATTTACCTAAATTTATAAAAAAAAATAAACATTTTTTGTTGAAAAAAAAAACTACCAACATATCTCATGACACTATGAACAAAAATTAATTGATCCCAAACTTTGAAGACATTAAATATTTTTTTTATCCAAATGCTCCCTCATCATTCATGCCAACATAAGAGCTTAATTAATAGTTTAATACACATAGTGCATGCTAAGTACCTTGCTTAAGTGCCTAATACCAATAGGCTGAAGTGGCTAATCCTACATACATTTTTAAACAAATTAAATAAAAGTGCCAAACTTTCTTCCTTCTCTCTCTTTTTTTCTCTTCTTGAAATTGGATAAATACAACTTTGTAAGCTTTTTGCATTGTCACTTTTGGGGTTTTTCAGGAGGAAAAGTTATCTGTAATTTCAACTTTTTTACTTATTATAATAGTAAAAATGATTAATTAAAATAAAACCTCCATTGGGACCTCTTTTTGTAAGAGCATGCTTAGTCTCGTGAAATGTGCCAACTCCCAACCCAACCTACTGTTGATTTTTCATTATTTCTTTTGTGCTCAATTAAACATTTTGTTGAATATTAAGCTAGAGTTTTATGAATTTTATCTATCAAGCTTTTAAATTATATATGAAATGACTCTATAAAATTATCATCATTATATTTATATTGATATATATTTTCATTTGAATATAGTATTATGTGTTCTATTAAAATATATTGTAAAAACATTAATTATCAAAGTGTTACATTGATAAACATTAAATATTAAAATGGATATTTATTTTGGGACAAATGAAGTATTATTTTAATAAAAGATTGATAACAAACAAATTTAACCTAATTTTTAGTAAACATATCATATTTTACTCATTGATATGTATACACACATACACGTCTTTAGAGCATCATTCACTAGATAATAAGGTTGAAGCAGTAGCCCACAAGGAGAGTTAGCATTAGAGCACTCGTAATGGTGAGCATAAGTTATACTCACTGGATGATGTGGAAGCAGTATGACCCACCAAAAAAGTTAGAGTTAGACTCTTCATATTAGCTTGTTTTCCAATAGTGAGTGTGAGTTTGATTAAAATAAGTAAAAATAATGTATAGACCTCATATTTAATAGTTTAAATACACTATAACAGAAATTAAAAAAAATAAAAAATTATGTCGAGAATCTCGTCCTCGTCCTCGTCCTCGCGCGGCGAGCGCGAGTTCGAGTTTTTCTCACTACCGACACTCGTCCTCGCCGCTGCACTGTCTTTCTCGTCCTCACTCATGCCACATCAGCTTTATTTCAGTCTCAAACTCGCCGTTGCGGATGCTCTTAGACACACCATATTAACTTGTTTTCTAGTGGGGATGGTGAACTTGGTTAAAATAATTAAAAAAAAGGAATATAGGCCCCGCATTTAATAATTTAAATACACTACAACCAAAATTTAAAAAAAAAAGAAAAAACGGCCGAGAATCTCATCTTCATCCACGTGCGTCGAGCATATGTACGAGTTATTCTCACCTCAGACACTCGCCCTCGCTGCTTCAATGTCTTTCTCATTATGTTACTGTCAAACTCGCTGCTGCAGTTGCTCTTATATACATTAAATCTTTAATATCATGCTAAGACAGTTGTGCTTTTTTTTACTTGTAAAGGATAATATATGTTAGGAATATTGTGTCCTAGAATAGTAGAATCTCCTAAGTTGGCCACATGATTTATTTCCTAATTGTGTCAGAAAATTTTTGGTTATCTGATTATGTTAGGTTTCCTAACTATATTAGATAATATGGTAAATCTAATTGAAGTGGCGATCAAGTTTTGTCTTCCTATATATATCCAGACTATTAAAAGTATTATGTGTGTATTGTAGAGACTGGGGAGAGCATCAAGTGTCTTGTGGAGCATCTTGGTGGAAAGGCTGAGAATTCCTTCAAGCACTTCCCATTGAGGGGGAGGAAAGAAATGAGAACATGTATATAGATTCACTAGGCTCTTGAGAGTGGTACTTTTCTCGTGTAACTTGGTCTACTACAGTAGATCTATATATTTCATATTGATCTCTTGAAAGAGTAGAGATTTGTTGTTGCACTATGACCTTAATAGTAGAGTTTGTTCATGTTTGTGCCGCCGGTGGGTTTTTCTCCCAAATTTTGGGTTTCCCATGTTAAATATTGTCTCATTGTTTATGTTATTATTGCATTATTTTTCTTGATATCTGAACCATCTGATATGTTACATATTTTCATTGTAAGTCTTCTCTAATGATATTTTCCTTCCCAACACTATATTGTATGTGTATATATACACACACACATACACACACAAATGTATACACATTAATATCAAATATAGTTGTGATTTTTTTTATAAAGGCATATTATATTTTACGAATTTATAACATTTTACTTTGCACATTGTTTAATATATATATTGACTAATTAAATTATTTAAAATACAAAATAGAAATCCCGGATTAATTAAGTTTAGTATGCTTTTACTTTACTTTGAAATAGAAAGACAAACTTCTAATCAGATTGAATGAGGTGGAGGAATAGACTAATTAACAAAATAGGGTTCAAGGAAATATAATTAATATTTGCAAAGTTGTTTGTGTGAAAACTATATTAATGAAATTTGGACAATCCAATTGAAAAAACTGTGAGATCTTTTCTAAAATAAATAAATAAATAAAGCATAACCTTTAAGATTTTAGGCCATAATTTAATGTTATTGTTCAATATGATATGTTTTGCTTTGTTCAAACCATGTGAATAACAATACACCACAAATCTTAATTATAGACTTGTGTACATTTATGAGAGCCTCTTTTTTTTTTTTTTTGTGTGTGTGTGGTTGACCAGTAGTAGTTACAGTTAAATTAGTAAAATGTGATTAGTGTGGTTAGATATGGTTAAGTTGATGGTAAGAATGGTGAGTGTGGTAAATTGGCAGGTGGGTGAAAAAGAAAAAGTGAGATAAGAGAACAAAAAATTGCTATGGGGTGCCATATATTCCTTAAATTGACTATTTGGGGACCACATTATTTTTTTTTACTCTTTGGGGACCAGATTGTTGTAAAAACTTGCTGGTTGGGTATTTTCCGACCAAAAGTTATGAAAATCCGGTGAATTCAGCCGAAGTCAACACAAAAATGATTTAGGTAACTGAAGTGACAAAAATACCCCTGCTTGGCTCCAATTTTTGTCTTTACCGTTTACAGTGAAGGGTAGGCTTTGATCCTTTTTTTTTTGGAAAATTGACAACCTTGAGTTGATTTAGGAGAACTGGAGAAGCCATGTCCTCACCTCCCCTTTTCACTTCTCAACCTCCGCCGTCGACATCTCCACCACCCACCACCCGTTTCGCCACCATCGGAAAAGCTCGGTTCTTTACTAGACAAATGCAGAGCGATTTCCCAGCTTCTCCAAATTCACGCCGTAATTCTCCGCCAAGGCCATGAGGACAACCCCATCTTGAATTTCAAGCTCCAGGAATCTTACTCTGCCTTGGGCCATCTTGATCGGTCAGTCTCTCTCTTCCGCTGGACGACCAACCTGATGTCTTTCTTTATACTGGAATGAACAATGCTCACTCTGCTAAAGGTCTTCGCCATGAGACTTTTGATTTGTACGTTCAGATGTTGTGCCAAGGTGTTGAACCGAATGCATTTACCTTCTCTTCGTTGTTAAAATGTTGCTCAATTGAAGATGGGGTTTTGCTCCATTCCCAGGTCATTAAGCTCGAGTTTCATGGGGATTTGTTTGTCAGGATAGGGATGCTGGATGTGTATGCGAAAGGTGGGGATGTGGTCTTTGCACGCCAACTGTTCGACACAATGCCTGAGAGAAGTTTGGTCTCATGGACTGCAATGTTGACTTGCTAGGCAAAGCATGGAAACCTTGACGATGCACGAGTGTTGTTTGATGGGATGGAAGAGAAATAAAAGGGGCAAACTGGATTCTCTCTGCCTTTGAAATTGAGTTTGAGTATTAGAAGTGAGTGAGAATGAATGAAAGTGAAGAAGAAGAAGAAGAAGAAGACAGAATTGAACGGGGAAATAAAAGGGGCAAACTGGACTTTTCAATCAAAAGTCAATGGGTATTTATGTCTTTTTATTAATTCCGGCTGTTTTGGTCGGAAAATACCCAACCAGCGAGTTTTGACCACAATCTGGTCCCCAAAGAGTAAAAAAAAAAAATAATGTGGTCCCCAAATAGTCAATTTTAAGGAATGTATGACACCCCGTAGCAATTGTTTGGATAAGAGAATGACATGATTATTTTAGACTGAACTTTTGTGTATGTTAAATTTCTATATACTTAAATCTGATCCTCTTTCTTAATATTTTTCTTTTCTTAGAAAAACTTATTTATCCTTACCTCCATCATTTTTTTAACCTCTTTTCTCTAATGGTGTGTTTGGTTCTTTTTTGGGAAAATGTTTCCTGGGAAAACTTCCACCTCCCTAGGAAAATTTTATCTGAAAAAGAATAATTCACAATGTTTGGTTTACATTTGAAAACATGGAAAAGTTTGTGGGAAAACTCATTTGAAATGTCCAAATTACCCTACATATATTAATTTATAAAGTAGTTTTTATGGGCATTTTTGAAAATAAAGTTAAAAAATTTTTCCCTTTCCCATGAAAAAAAAACTTTCTCAAGCCCCCCATGGGAAAAAATTTTCCCTTCAATTTGAGAAAATTATGGAACCCACCTCAAAATTTTCCCCCCTCATTTTACAAACAAACATGGAAGAATTTAGTCAACTTGGAAAAGTTTGATACTTGTAACCAAACGCACCATAAGTAAAGATACCACTTAGCTTGTATATTTTGAAATGAATTTTTTGATGCAAACGAAATGGCATGTTTTTCATTCTTTTAATAAAAGTTCTTTAAGCAAATCAAAATATTAGGGAAAAGTTTGATATTGCTTAGCTAGACTAATCTATACACATGTACAACTAATAATTGCATTCTTAAGATCTATGATCTTTAATTAGTGGCCACTGTCCTAAAGATTATGCTCTGTAAATTATTTATTTATTTCGTTTGAATAAATTAATTAAGTATTTATAACTTTTCAGTTAGATAGTTAATAATGACTTTGCATATATAAAAGAATTAGTTTTGTATTATTATACACAAGTCAAATTGACAAGTGGGCTATCGTATTTATATGGTGTGAAATGTTAACTCATGAGACATGAGTATGAGGCTAAAATTAAATCGAAAAATATGGTGTACATTTTGAGATCAAAGGTTTTCATATGCTATATCCTTTAGCACTATGCTAATCGCCAAAGAAATAAAAACAAAATATATTGATAGATACCCCTATATGGTACAAAAAAATATATTGAAATATATATTATTACAAACACAATGTTTGTTTTGCCCGAATGGTCAAGGCGTGTACTTGCTAAGTACATGCGGTTCTACAAGAGAGTTCAAAAAATCTCTCAAGTATGTGATGATTTTGGTTCATATGTGTTCTTTCTGAGAGTTCGTTAAATATTTTGTGAGAAGGATTTCATATATTATTTATAAGTACTCTTTTTATTCTTGATTAAAAAAAAATATATGTTCGAGTATAAAATCATCATCAGACCTACAACCATAAGTTTAAGCTTTTGGTTGAGATGGTTTCACATGATATCAGTCGAGCGCGAATAAATGGTCTCGAGTTTGAATCTCAGAATTTCATGCATGTTTATTTGCGCGTTACGAGTTAAGGAGGCATTCGCGTGAGGGGGCGTGTTAGAGTATAGAATTATCATTAGGCCTACAATCATAAGATTAACCTTTTGGTTGAGATGGTTCCACAATCAAGCAGACATACACGTTTCTTTAAAGTAAAGAGTATTATATGTGTTGAAGTAGAGAATTTATATTAAGATTGTAATGGATTAAAGTAAAATTCTTCTTTAAACCTTCCATACTTTTTTTTATGAAGTAATATATAGCGAACGATTTCTAAATCTTGAATCAATTGCGGTCATCTCTAAATTATAAAATTTATGGGTGAGACTGTTAACATAAGAACATGATGTCGCTTTGGCCGAGTGGTTAAGGCGTGTGCCTGCTAAGTACATGGGATTTCCCCGTGAGAGTTTGAATCTCTCAGGTGACGATATTTTTGCTCTAACTTATTTTTCCTAAGAGTTTGTTAAATATTTTGTGAGAAGGATTTCATATTTGATTTGTAAGTACTCTTTTTATCCTTGATTGAAAAAATATCAAGCATACATACACATTTCTTTTAAGTAAAAAGTATTATATGTATTGAATTAGAGAATTTATATTAAAATTGTAACATATTAAAGTAAAATATCCCATTAAACCTCACATGCATTTTTTTTATTTTTTTTATTTTTATGAAGTAATAGGGTAGCAGACAATTTCTAAATCCTGGATCAATTAAAATCAGTCTCTCTAAGTTACATAATTTAGGTTAAGGCTCTTACACTCAACCCCTTGCAAGAGTTCAAATCTTTCGGGCAATGATATTTTTGCTCAAATGTGAGAATGATCTCATATATTATTTGTAAGTACTCTTTTATCATTGATTAAAAAAAATATCAAGCATACACACACATTTCATTTAAGTACAGAGTATTATTTGTATTGAAGCAGAGTATTTATATTTAGATTGTAATAGGCTAAAGTAAAAAAGCCTCATTGAAATTCCCATGATTCTCTTTCATGAAGTAATATGTAGTAAACGATTTCTAAATCTTCGGCCAGTTGAGATCAACCTCTCTAAGTTGCAAAATTTAGGGGTAAAGTCGTTGCACTCGACCCCTTATACCTTGCCTAGACGGAATTTCAGAGTGTTGGTTTTGACTTTGGTTCAAATAAGAATAAGATGTGGGTTCATTTAACAGCATAAAGTTTGAAAGGTTTTGAGATTTTTCAAGGAATACATGGTCTGATTGTGACTAGGAATATGACCAAATCTTTTTTTTTTTTGAGAGCACCGTGACCAATGTTTGGAATTGAATGAAACAAGAAAGGCAAAAAACCACAGACCACGTGACTCATTTGGGCATCAACAATAACCTCTTCTCTAATAACATTATTGTTGCGCTATGGGAAATACGATTGTCGGCCTCAAAGAGCTAGGTGTCACACAGGTGTAAGGTCATTGTCCTATCGAATTAAGCAAATAGACAATTTCAATGATCAGCTCTAGTAATCACAAAAACACAAATGAAATCAAACATGAAGAAAGCCTCAAGTAAGAGATTCACCAACTAGCATGTCATTAATCACGAGTTACACCCCTATACTATTCATACACACATTGAATAAGGGGATCGATTTAGTTTAGACCACTTAAAACTTCTCTCGAAGGTCATAAGTCAATTCAAGTGTATTAGTTAATTTTCTCACACGGATAAAAAAAAAGTGAATCACAAAAGTGTCCATCTTTTCTTTAGTTACAACTTAAATTATTCTCATACCTATATTAAAATTATCTAATCAAGTTGAAATAGGCTTAAGCTCCTTCAATCGAAGGTTGCGAAAAACCTAATTAAGCACAATATGGGATCCTCTCAAATTTTGCATCAACAACAATTAATAACTCGAAAGAAATTCGATAAACAAACATGGAATAGCAAAGGAAGCATATTTGCAATTAATCAAACATACTGCAAATCCCCAACCTAAGTTAGGGAATTTAACCATTCGTATTCATGAAGAAATTAACAGTAATTAATGTTGAATAATGAGTAAGCGAATATGGAGTGTTGAGACAAGGGAAGAGAAATTGATATCGATGCTTGAAATTAAAGAGTGATTCAAATCCAAAAACAATAATCTTCAATCCAAAATCAAGCTAATTACTCAAGAGTATTAATAGAAAAACTATGCTAAAAACCCTAAAATAAGATAAAAACTAATTGTTGTTTTGAGATTAATCAAAGCCTAATCCCGAAAGCTGGGGACTGGCTCGGTTGTGCCGACGACGCATGGACACATGTTCCAGACAAAGAAATCTTCCTAATCTTGATGTAAGTGGGCAGGGGCATGCGGTATTGGCATGGGTGCCCATGTTGGGTCGTACAATGCTCGTGCCCCATTTTTGGATGTTTCTGCATGGCTCTGGTGCGTGCAAGACCATGCTGATGGTGCACGACTGGCCGTGCAGGATCAGTGAGCCTCAAAGTTCTCCCTTAGATTGTGGTGGCTCACGCGCTTGCTTACTTACATCTCCGTTTGCTCTTTGCATAAGATGCAAAAGAAATCACAAGAACTAGATCATTTGTACTTACAAATAGTTAATATTTTATGGTCTAATAAATAAGTATCAAGGATGATAAGTTCGTTAGTTCAACTTCTCATTGATATATCACATAGATTCTATCTCGACCACTATCAATAACAAATCAAGTGAAATCAAGAGAAGAACATCATAACATTACTCTAGTTGACATGAGATACTTTACCCAAACTAAGCTAAAAATGTAACACCCCAACCTTAATCACCAGATTAAGACTACTCTTAGAAACCCAAACCTGTGATTAGCGCATTGAACACATTAGTCGAGCATTACGTCTCCCAAAGAGACAAGCAACACAAAGAAACTTCAAAACCACAAGATAACACTAACAGAACCTTCACTTATAAAACTTATACAACCTGGATAAAGTATATAAACTTAAACATAGCTTAAAAACTAGAACAACTTCAAAATCCATTTCGCCTTTGACCCATGATTTCCTTAGAAAACTACCTCAAGAGCCTTGAATTACTTTGAGCAGACTTGTCCTTGCAGGGCTCGAACCTCCTAAAACAAAACATTAAAACAACGCAAAAGTGAGTGGGGAAACACTCAGTACGCAAACCTCCAGCACGTAAACCGTTCGAAAACGGTTTTGGTGCCGACATTTAAACTCATTTTGAAACAAGGGAAGGGGATTAAAACAGGACTTGAATGACATGATCATGAATAAATGCATAAACATGAACAAATGAGAATAGAAAGTAGGTGGAACCCTTACGATCGGTCTGACACCTCGCTGCAGCATGCGAGTTGATCTAAACTTGGAATGGGTGACTCTGGCGATCGACCTTTGCCAGTCAAGGCACTCTGATCAGGAGTGCTAAAACATGAATGTAAGAATAAGCATAGAATGCGGGTTCACTGTTAAATAATAAGACATTGTAAACCATAAAACTTGACATGGCATACATAGAATGAATTATGACTATAATTTAGATCGTAAAAGCTGGACAATTCGCGTACCTTGGGACGCTAGAGATGGCTTTCGAAACTTGTCAACTAAAATAAGAATAAATAGAAATGAATAACCGAATAAGGTTTTAAATTAGATTCACAAGTTTAGAAACTTAGTAATATAATTTAAAACCTTATTCGGTTCTTCATTTCTATTTATTCTTATTTTAGTTGACAAGTTTCGAAAGCCATCTCCAAGCCGAGCTGCGCCGCCAAGGTCTCTAGCGTCCCAAGGTACGCGAATTGTCCAACTTTTACGATCTAAATTATAGTCATAATTCATTCGATGTATGCCATGTCAAGTTTTATGGTTTACAATGTCTTATTATTTAACAGTGGACCCGCATTCTATGCTTATTCTTACATTCATGTTTTAGCACTCCTTATCAGAGTGCCTTGACCTGGCCAGTGTCGACTGCTTGGCAGTCACCCATTCCAAGTTTAGATCAACTTGGGCATGCGCGTGTGTGAGGTGCTTGCACCGATCGTAAGGGTTCCACCTACTTTCTATTCTCATTTGTTCATGTTTATGCATTTATTCATGATCATGTCATTCAAGTCCTGTTTTAATCCCCTTCCCTTGTTTCAAAATGAGTTTAAATGCCGGCACCAAAACCGTTTTCGAACGGTTTACGTGCTGGAGGTTTGCGTACTGAGTGTTTCCCCACTCACTTTTGCGTTGTTTTAATGTTTTGTTTTAGGAGGTTCGAGCTCCCAGGGCAAGGACAAGTCGGTTCCAAAGTAATTCAAGGCTCTTGAGGTAGTTTTCTAAGGAAATCATGGGTCAGCAAGGGCGAGCTGGATTTTGGAAGTTGTTCTAGTTTTTAAGCTATGTTTAAGTTTATATACTTTATCCAGGGGTTGTATAAGTTTTATATGTGAAGGTTCTCAAGTTAGTAAGTTATCTTGTGGTTTTTGGAAGTTTCTTTTGTGTTGTTGCCTTGTCTCTTTTGGGAGACGGCGGTAATGTCTCGACCTAAGGTGTTCCGCTGCGCTAATCACAGGTTTGGGTTTCTAAGAGTAGTCTTCATCTGGTGATTAAGGTTGGGGTGTTACAGTTGTGGTATCAGAGCGAGGGTTTGATTAAGTAATTGGGGACTATAGAATTTCTTAAGTCATGGATCCTAATTTAGGGAGAAAGATAGGCATGTGAGTACAAGCCTCTTTATGATAAGTATAAGTATGATAAGTGGTATGTTGGGAATTGTTGATGAGCATGAAGCTCTAAATATTGGTTTAGTATGTAAATTGTTCTTCCTTGCAGGTTTCCAAGATTATGTAAATTTGGGAGACGGCGGTAATGCCTCGACCTAAGGTGTTCCGCTGCGCTAATCACATGTTTGGGTTTCTAAGTGTAGTCTTAATCTTGTGATTAAGGTTGGGGTGTTACAAAAAATATCAAACACATATAATTATAATAACTTTTGTTGAAAATAATCAAACAAAATACAATAAATATCAAACATAAATAATTAGAACATTTGTGTTAGTTGAATTCATCAAAACACTTTGGGATTCTTCTAGTCCATTTTTTACCAACTGCGTGCCAACTTGACACATACATTTACTTGCATATATTTATACTTGTACTGACTTACATCAATTTCCACTTATATGTTAAGAATATTTCAAGAATATTAAAGACAAAATAATATTAAAAATAATTAAGTAAAACAAGTTTGAATATCAATATGAGTGCCAACGTGTTGTGGTAGTCTACACATTCAATATTGGAATCAACATGACTCGTGTTAAGCAATAGAAGCTCAAAATATGAAGATATAGGGCAACATGATTTGTGTTGGGTTCAACACGGTCTATTTTATATCAACAGAGTTTGTGTTCGCCCTTTGGATATGCTTTAATTAAGTTCTAATGGTACAATCACCTGGTATTAAGTATGATGATCGATTATACAATCTCTTTAATCAATTGCTAACTATTCCAAAGGTTGTGCATGGATAATTTAAATATGGTCAATTATCATATAAAGTGTCCCATAATTACCATTATATGCATTTAAGTGAGAAAGTAATATATTTGTCACTCCTCTCATTCTCCTTTATAAATAAAAATATTCTAACCATTTGTAATAGGCGGGTTGTTTGCATTTTGGACCCCGAAGTATATTGTAATTTATTTTTTGAACCCTTGGTTTTATTATTTATTATTTGGACCATAATGTTTATGGGTTAAATAAAAAAGAACCTTAAAGTTTGTAGGTTGAAAAAAAGGCACGTGTACTATTTTTCTTTTTATTCCTATGTTTGAATTTATCTCCCAATTAGCGCCAAACTTCATGACCAAGGTTAAAACTAATATTAAAGTTGTAATACACCTCTCTTATTCCTGTCGGAACTACTTAGACTCTGGTTACTTCAGGGTCTAATTAGTTCCGACATGAATAAGCAATGTGTATTATAACTTTAATGTTAGTTTTAACCTTAGTCCTGAAGTTTGATACTAATCGGGAGATAAATTCAAATATGGAAAGAAAAAGAAAAACAGTACACGAGCCTTTTTTTTCAACCTACAAACTTTAATTTCAAAAAATAAATAATAAATTACCCTAAATAATTAATAAATTTAGGAAGAAAAATTATATATTACTTGATAAATTATGAAGAATTAAAAATATGGATATAAAATCATATTGAAAATATAAAATGTCAAATAATTTGGAATAAAAGAAATTAATCAAGTCGAAAAATACAAAATGACAGAGAGATCATACCTAGCTAAAATAAATGATCATGAGAGTATTTTGTGAAACCATCACTATCCGCAATGTGAAAGAAATTCACTGACAAAAACATAAAAAAATAGAAGAGAAAGAGCATCAATATTCAATAATGATATTATCTTATTCATTCATATTGACCATTTTATTTGGATGTCATTAAGAAATATATTTTTTTTAGTTAAAAGTACTTTCGACATATTCAAAGAAAGTACATGAGCTAAAACAAATTAATAAATTGATATTATATTCATAAAAATGAGAGATTTTAACAACATTAGTTGGTACTTGGTACTGTAAACTGTAAAGTGATGGGGTACATGATACATTTCTTACAAATTATTCTAATCATGAAAATTACGTGTGCCGGCAAACTTGTTCAACCAGGGCTAATACAATAACATAAATTAAATTGTTGTTTATTTGATTAATGAAATTTACTAAATTAGGGTTTATTGATGTTAAGAGGTAACACAGTCATGGATTATATTATGGAAACTTTTGGAATCTTTGAATAAAATGGTTGATTCTTCTGTTGTTAATTTAAAATTTCCATATGTCAATCTATTTATAAATTGTGTGCATTTTAATTTTTGCACCGGTTTCACATCTATAGGGTGCGGGGGAATATTCCCTGTCCCTATCTCCGCACAGGCATTCCACCCTCATCCCCGCCCCATTATCCGTTGCAGGGCAAAAATCTTCCTCCATCGCCGTACCCGACGAGTACTCAAACTCGACGGGGCTCCAACGATGATGAAATTAAGACCCAAACTAAGACAATTAGAATTACGGTTAAAGAGAGTAAGTTATTTATATACATTTAGAGTTTTTGATTAACTAAAATTACAAATTGCTCCAAATTACAGATATAAATTTAATGTATGAAAGGTATTTATGTATTTTAATAAAAATTGAGAACGAGGGTGAGGAATATATGGTAGGTTACTTTACTGAGCGGGCGGGGAAACAGAGGCGGGGATGGGGAAAATTTTTGTCCCCATTCTTGCTTCGTCCCTGTCTGGGAATGTAATTCTTTCCTCATCTCCATCTCCGTCCTCATCGGGAGCGGAGATTTTTCCCCAAAGTAAGGTAGGGCCTTGGGGGGTACGGGGATTCCCCACCCCACTGTCATCCCTACTCTGTGTAGATGGGAGATTGGGGAATGCTTGGGAGGGAGGGAGGGAGGTTATTAATTCTCATTCCCTTATTTAGGACGATAAAATGAAGGTGAAAGGATAGAAATATCTCACCCACATTTCCCTCTCTAATCTCTATACTTTCCTAACTCACACAAATGAGGGGGATATAAGGAAAAGAGGAGATTTATAGTACTCCCATTCTCTTGCCTCATTAATTAACAAGAACGAGTGTAACCGAGTACTAGGTCATTATCGGTGGTCCTATCTCCAATCCCAATAGCGATCATGTCCTAAATTTTTGTCTCAGTTTCCTTATGACCGGGTCCAGAATTTTAGACCCAATCTTAATTCTACTGGAACCGAGAATTGAAATGAATTGGGTAGCCAAATTGGTATTTTGGCTTAACCTTTTCATATTTCTATTTCCTAAATCAACCACACGATTTAACTTCACAAAGAAAATATAAGTTCATACTTTTATAGTCACACATTAATTCATTCTACCAAATTATACAATACATCACAAGTTCACACTTTACTAGAATGGAATGCTACAAGTCTCAATGTAACACCCCAACTCCTTTAATTTCGAACTGCAACGTTACAAATGATGTTAGAACGGACCTCAGACCTGATAGTTATGGACTCACTCTACACCCACATAGAGGAAACCATGAACTATTAATGATCACTGTAACGCCTTAACTGCCACCAAGGGACAATATAGGGTCCGAGGAGGGTGTCGGTTCTTTGAGTGGGGGTAAATGTAGCGCATGATACATGGCACAAAGAATTAAAATGACTACTTATGTCACCAAGGTGCACCTTTCTTTTAGGAAGTTCTTCTTTTAAGAATTTCACAGTTATGCGGAATTGGTTGGGAATAATTTAGGGATGGATCGACGACATCCTGAGAAGTTTTCTCAGGCAACGTATGAACAAGAATGAAGCGCGCTAAGAGGATCAGTGGTAATTTGTGTGGCCAATCATTGAACCTTGAAGCCGATATTAGTAATGTTTGCGCCCCCTGAGAGGTCGGGGCATCACACTCATGCACACTGTACGCAACATGCTCAACTACAAAGTCTATTATATTAAGGGCATCTTGGGTTAAAACATTTCATCATTTTCATTTTATCTACCACTTATTAAATGTTTAACAATATTTAATATTCTTTTTGACACAACTTCACACATATAAATATAGATGCGTAAATTTAAATGAGAGACAAAATGGACATAAAGGAGTATTACACCATGTTATAAATGAAATCAAACTAAAACGATCTAGAGTATATATTAAGGGCATCTTGGGTCAAAATACTTCATCATTCCCATTTTATTTGTCATTTATGAAATGTTTTACAGTCTTTAATAATCTTTTTGACTAACAACTTCACACATATAAATACAGACGCATAAATTTAGATGAGAGATAAAATGGACATAAAGGAGTATTACACCAATGTTACAAATGAAATCAAACCAACACTAAAATGTGACTAACAACTCCACACATATAAATACATACGCATAAATTTGGATGAGAGACAAAATGGAAACAAAGGAGTATTACACCAATGTTACAAATGAAATCAAACTAAAACTAAAATATGCTTGCTTTCGTTGAGAGTCGAACTCAAGACCTCCCGCTTACTAAACGGATGCTCTAACCAACTGAGCTACGAAAGCTATCTGTCACATAATATTATATCAATTTATCTATTCTAATAATTACTTATATTGGTTAAAAAGGCGGTTGTATATATGGCGTGTAAGCCCCGGTAAAAAGGAAGGTCGGTAGAGAGTATGTGTCTCTCTCCCTATCTCTCTCTCTAACTCTATTTCCTCGACATTTCTCTCTTTAAAAACTTCCCCAATACCCCCTTTCTAGGGTTTCCAATTTCCCCATCCAAGCTCACAATTTCAGTTCTAAACTTCCCCTTTCTTCATACATCACCTGAAATTTTGTGGGTTTTCGGATTAAAACAGGGATATTAACATATCATCGTCAATCTCAAATCTCGCATCGTCATCACCACCATCATCATCATCTTCATCATCATCATCATCGACTAGAAGATGGACGGAAGTGATACTTGGGGTTCTCGTCTCTCTTCGTCTTCATCATCCAGGCGGTACCAATATCGATCTGGTTAGTCCCAATTATCTTCAATTCTATCATTATTTTCTGGGTTTTGTCTGTTTGTGTGTGGGGGGTTTTTGTTAAAGGGTGTTTGATTAGTATGAGTTAGTGGGTTTCGAAAAAGGTGGTGAAAAACAGGTGGGTATGTTTGAATCTGGAACCAATTTTGTCGTCTTGAATTGTATTGGTCAATTTTTGATGAAATTCGACTATTTAGACATTTTGTGCGTTGTTAATGTGATTTTGATCAGTTCGAGAAAGTGGGTTTTTGATTGAAATGGTGCAAATTGAGATGAATTTGATGCATTTAGTAAATTTCAGGATAGGGTTTGATTGTATCTGTGAGAATTTTGCTGTTTGTTGAATTATTGTAGCCTGGAAAGCTAATGAAATTTGCTTGATTTGGGAACTAACAGATGCTTATTTGGGAGGAGATGATTTTGACGTGGAGGATGAGTACAAGCAAGAGTATTCATGCCCTTTTTGTGTAGACGAGTTCGATATCGTGGGGCTTTACATCCACATTGAGGAAGAGCATCAAGTGGAATTGAAGCAAGGGGTAATTCAATTTCATCCCTATACTTTTTAACTTCAATTAGATTATATCTTCAATGGCTTGTTTTGTGGTAGTAGATATGGTAGTTTATCATATGTATGTATACAGTTTGGAAGCCTTTTGAGTTTAGCAGTTGGGCTGTATATGACATGTTTGCTCTGATTCAATGTTGCTTGAATTTGGTTGTTTGTGGTAAGTTTAGCGGTTTCTTGCTGTAGCTTGTTGACTTATCATTTGAAAGTCGCATTCTTCACCTATCGAGTAGGTTAAAGAGTCTAAGTGTGGCTAATCTTTGTCAGAATGTTGTGTTAACTTGGTCTTAGTTTGTTCTTTATGTACTTCTAGACTGTTATACGCTCTGCAAACAACTTGTCGAGTCTTACGCTTTCCAGTGTAGGTGCCAGGGTGATAACATTTGGCCCCTCTCGTTGGGGATAAAGTTGTACGGTATAGTTCGGTGATGCTTAGCAACCATATGTCTTTGTTACACGTGTCTGCAAGTGTCTAACTATTTAATGCTTAACGTTGATACGGTATTTGGAAGGTGGTTATGTATGTACATTTGGAAGGATACTTAATCTAAACCCTTGTGTCTCTGTCTTGCTACGTCCTTTTCTCTTTTGAGGGTGGGAGTGGAATTCGGTTGATTGGTACTGCCGCTTAGTTTTCTAGTGATATCTTTGTGGAACTGGCGATTTGTGTTCAGGGTTTCTTCTCGACCATTGTAAACCTGTCTTGATGATATGTTACTGAATAGTGAATACTGACTTTGAGGACCTCTGAGTTGACGTGATGTTGGTATGCTGCTTTGCAGATTTGTCCCGTATGTGCAAAAAGGGTCGGAATGGATATGGTCAGCCATATTACCATGCAACATGGAAATATTTTGAAGATATCCTTTCTTACGTAGCACTCAGTTTGTTTATATGCAACATATTCTGTCCCTGTGCAATTCTCATCTGAACTGTATTGGTTATTTATGTTTTGGGTTCAGTATTTTTTGATGATAAGCATTCTCCAAGCTCCACTTCAGTACAAAAGGCTATTAACTCTTTGGACGAAACATTTTTTGCTAATTTTTGAGTCTTTTGAAATTGTCATTTGCATGTGGATTTCTATTCTACTAAGTCTGGATAAATGCTCGAAAGAGTTGTTGTCAGTCTGGTCTTGTAGGTATATCTTACCTTTATAAATGCCCATTTGCATATTTGAATGTTCAATTGAAACTAGAACTTGGTTGTAAAATGTGAAAGCAAATTGTTGATGAACGCTCAGTTTTCAGTTCATTTAGATTGTAACCCATTTTTTCGTAAAGGTTTTTCACTATGTTTTGGCTTCAAGGAAAATGGTATAATCTAACTTTGCGACTGCATTATCCAGTAAATTTTCAACCGACGTGTTAGTGTTATTGAAGTTTTGGAGTTTCAGATTTATGACACTGCTACGTGTTTCTGTTAATTGTCTTTCTTGAAATTACAATGACTCTGAAAGGTTCATTGCATCTCTAATCTGTGTCTCCTATCAAAGGTGACAAATACCGACCAGCCTGTCGTGAACATGTAATGTGTGTATTTCCTTGACTGAAAGATCACGTGCAGCGCAAGAGGAGACTACGTAAAGGCATTCCAAATTCAATGTTCAATATATTGAGGAAGGAATTGCGAGATGGAAATCGGCAGTCCCTGTTTGGAGGATCCTCTTTCGTTCTATCCTCCTCGTCCAATCCAGACACTGATCCTCTCCTATCATCTTTTATCTACAACTCAACTTCTGCTGAAGAAACGGGGAAAGAGGCTCCTTCTCCTCCTGAAAAGGAAACTTCACCTCCTCAATCAGCTGAGGAAAGTGGCGTTGAACGGTAAGAATTCTGCTTAATTACTTCGCTTGTTCCCTAATATGTGTTGCGTGACGTATCAACTGGGATTCAAAAGTTTACTTCAAGTGTTCTGTTAATAGTACTTTATGGTGGGCGGTACTCGTTTATGTCCTGATGTATTTGTCCAGACTTTTGTCCTTGCTGGTTTTTGTTGTTGACTCAAAAGTTGTTGAGAATTCGCCACAATATGGTCAATACTGAGTTACGTTTTGGAAGGGAAAACGAGCATTTTCTTTACATTACGACCAGCGTAATGAACTGAGCTTTCCATTTTTGCTCGTGGTATCCAGTTCAGCCAGCTCAAATAGCAATTTGGATGCATCCATCTGTTTAGCTGGCATCACATTTATGTCTTTCGTTTTGCTTTGTTTGTCTGACCTGTTGTATGTAGCTTAAGTTTGGATAAGATGCACAGCCCTTTTCATACTCTTTTTGGTCCAATATACTTTAGGGCCACCGCCCACCGTGTGGTACTAGCTGTGATTTTCTTTAAATTACGGCCCCAACACGCAATTTTGCTTGCAACCCATTCGCCTTTAATCTCAGCATGCATTTAAGGCCAGCTACATATGTATCCCTTAGACCCGGTAAAAGCGGGACCCACATGGAGTTAGTTGTTGTAATGTACATTAGTCGCTCATCTGACAAGAGTCGGTTTGATGTTGAACAGTGCCCAACAATCTATGCTTTCGAAGGAGGATCATGAAGAGAAGTCGAGGAAGTGTAAATTTGTCCAAGGGCTTCTACTGTCTACTATGTTTGACGGTGATGATTTATGAGCGATACACGAGCTGTTGACGATGATCCAGATTGCTGTTGGACGACAACGAGTGTCGTGGTAGCTGTAAGAGGAAGTGATAAAGGCTGAGAAGTGAAAAATCGAGCGAGTGGCTTGAGAGAGAGGAAGAGAGAGTGAGAGAGAGAATTTATCCTTTTGGCTTTGTATTATTGTACTTGGCTTATTTGTAATCTAGTTTGTCTATCTATCTATGTATGCATGCAACTATGCAAGCTGAATATTATGAGGGAGAAATAACAAAAGTTGATCCTGCCCTGTTGTGTAAGTTGGTATCCTTCTCTTCTACCACCAAAACTTTTCTAATTACCAAAACAAATAAAACATAAACAGATTTATGTTGTCTGCTTCGTGCTCATATAAACATATACTGCCGTAATAGATATTTTTGAAGGTTAAAATTTAGTTGAAGTGAGATATGGAGGAATGAATGGAGGGAGTACGTACGGTGAAAGATGAGCTGCTATTTTAGAAGTGTGATTCATAGATTAACCTATAGATTAACCTATACTTATGATCTGTACTTTTTCAAAAGGCTACTATTCATAAGGTCATATTCTTTTAGTATGGTATCACAACACAATGAACACATCATACAACTTAATATTTTGTCATACCTTACCGCAATCATTACTAAGAGCAAATACAATGGTAGATTGTTGTGCATTGAAACTTGTGCCGAGAGTAGATTTTTGATGCAACAAGGAATTAAATTTCAAAGAATGAGTTCTGAGAACTCTTTTGCGTTCTTGGAATGCATCTGTTTATTTTTTTATTTTTTATTTTTCAACAAATCATATTTTGACATGTAGTAATAGTATGGTATGTTTTTAAAAAAGAAATATTTTAAAGTGAAAAAATAGGAATGAATTTCTATTGTTGTACAATAAATGGAATGAAGTTCCAGAAAATAGGAATGATGGGTGATGTGAAAGAGGTGGACCTCCACTTGCATTCCAAAAACTTGGATTGCTATTGCATTTGCTCTAAGAGCATGGGCAGCGCGGACCAAAACCAATGGAATTTCTCTTGTGTGCCCATGAAATATGTTGCAGCGTGGAATGGAAAATGGGTGGAACAAGAGAAGGAATGAATCGAAGTTCTAGAACTTTTGTGGGATTAAATAATTTTTTAATGAATTTCAAAACTAAAAAAAAAAAGAAAAAATATGTTGTGTAATTAACTACATGGCCCACAATGATATTTTAAGGTAAAAAGGTGGAATGAATTTTTATGGATGTAGGGATGTTGAAATGAAGTTCCAAAATATAGAAATTATATATGATGTGGCAGCGTGGACCTCTACTAAAATTTCAAAAAAATTGGAATGAGCATTGTACATGCTCTAATATATCTTCTCACTTTTCTCTTTCATCACCTTTCTCATTTACTTTTCACATTCTCTCTTCTCACCTACTATATTAATCACACTTTACAGAAATTTTTCTATATCATTCCACACCTTACCGCACTTTCCACAATTTCACCACATGCACATCTTACCATTTGCACAAAAGAATAAGACCTAAATTTTACCATACTAATTTATTTTTTGTTTAAGTTAATTTTAGAATAATATTTTCGGTAATCTCCACATACCTAAAGTTGCATAATTTCTTACCTAGATATAATATCTAGGAATATTGGATGATAATATACTGATCTTTGGGAGTATTGGACTATAATATAACGACCTTTAATATTGGACAACAATATCCCTGACTTTTATACATAGGTGAGATTATTATACCAACAGTGACTAAAGGGGTGGTGAACTAGTCTCCGTGTTGATGTGGCAGGCGGATGGAAAAAAACGGTCTAGTGATTAAGGGGGTGGTGAACCGGTCTACGTGCTGACGTGGCACACAACTAGCCGGTCTTGTAACTTGGGTCAGTGAGAATTATTAATGTCTAATACAAGAATTAAGATTTAAGAATGAAAGTTAGTTTCAGATGTTAATGGAGGCCAATGTGGGGGATCATGTTTGTGGCTTGCTCCTGGTGGAGGGTAGTCATCTGTGTCAATTGTTATCCTCCTCTGTAATTCTCTTTTGTCTTCAAGTACCTGTATATATGCATGAAAGTAGAAGATTTAGCCATTGAAAGTCGACATTTATAACACTGATTAGGGGAGAAACTGAAAAAGGATAGAAAGAGTTGATTATTACGTACTTAAAGGAATAGCGTGTTTAGGGTCATGTGAATGACGTGTTTGTTTTGAAGAGAGATTCATTGACAATGTTTCTCCTTCTAGTTGTTTTGATTTTTCTTTTTGAATATTGAAAGCCGTAAAAAGGTTAAAATCCGCATCGAATATGCTACATAGAGCAAAACAAAAAAAAATGCAGCAAAACAACAAAAGAAGATAGCAAAACAAAACTCAAAACAACAAAAAGATACAAACAATTGCTCCACAGCTGCTACTAATTCACCACAACTACTCCAAGAAGAAAATAAAAAAACTGACTTTTTTTCTTTTTAGAAATCCTCTTGAAGCATCCATTGGTGCCCGATCATCACCAATAACCTTGTTGTTTTGTTGTTCTTTTTGTGCTATACCAATTCTAGACTACTTTACCTGCATTCTATCGACTTTGAATAATTAACAATAATAACCATTTAGGGATTTCAATCTACATGAAGAAGAGAAGAAATGAAATTCACCTTCGCTTGTGAGGCGTGGAATGATGTAATAATCGCCTTAAAATCTCCTGTGTAAGAGAAAACAAATGTTAATATAAATAGTTATAACCACCAACTTTTTTTGGTTTGAGTATTTATTATCCTCTTACTTGATGAACGGATTGCAAAAGAGCATTGAGCAAGAGCCAATACGAGAAAAAGAAGCACAAAAAAATTCTTCATCTTCATTTGTCTTTTTTTGTGAGGAAGCTTTGAAACATACTAGTTAACTTGTTCATCATCCCACTTAAATAGTGTAATTAACCCTAATGAAATGTGAATCCTTATGAAATGAAATCAATAAAAAATAATTGAGGGGGAGAAGAGGGTGGTCATAAAAACAAACAAATCATCTATATCACATATACCACATTTATTCCGGTCCGAATAAATCCACCCAAGAAAGAATTCCAACATCTCCATAAACAGAAAATTTTATAGTAGTTGTCAACCCACGCTACAATGAAAATGTGTAAACTTTTCTCTTCATCATTTAATTTTTTTTTATTTAATAGAACACTGTAAATATATTTTCTTAATTAAATTTTTTATGAAATAAAAGTTCTAAATTTTATTTCTATTCTCAATACTAGCTATGGGTTAATTATAATGTATGTAAAGATCCAATAATTATGTTTTAATGTTGATATGAATTTCAGATCTACTTTCTTGAGCATTTTTTGAAGATCCCTTCCAAATTAGCTAGCACCCCAAAATCTTCAGAAAAAAAAAAAGAGGCTCACAATGGCATATACATTATCACGTTCAAAAAGGAAAAAATTGTGACATATATATACATGTATATGAGAACCAAACACCAACAATCAATTCATTGATAAATTGTGATGTATATATATATATGGATACACTTATAGTGGTTGTCAACCACCGTAAGTAAAATAATTTTTACTCATACATTTGTCAAATTTTTTCTTGATGATTAGCTTTTTTATTTGATATAAATTGTAAATAATATTTTTTAAAATTTTAGTTTATTTTAAAAAAATTTTAAAAAAATATTTTTCAAAATAGGCTTATTTACTAGGCAAAAACTTAGAGTTAAGGTATTTAAATTTAAAAAAAATTCGTAAAAATTTTTTTAATTAAGAAAATATATTGTATAATATTGTACTAAATAAAAACAATGAGTGACGAAGATAAAAGTTGACGCATATATGGATAAACATTGTTTTGCATTGTGGTGGTTGTCATGGTTGACAACCACTATAAGTTTTTCCATATATATATTATGGAAAAACTTATAGTGATTGTACAACCATGACAGTCACCACAATGAAAACGATATTTATTTATATATATGTCAAATAATTCATTCAAATTACTCTAAATTTATTTCAAAGTTACGCTTCTGATGCCCTACTTATTACGTAAATGATGTAAATCTTAGGGTAAGACATATCATAAGTGTCTCCAAACACCGGGCTGCCTTTTAACTTTAAATTGAATGGACTACAACAAAATGGCTCATTAAACCTCCTCTACTTCTCTTTCATGGAGTAGTAGGTTCTAGGTAGCGAGCGGTCTTTCATGGAGTAGTACCTTGCCCAGTAACGGAATTTCAGAGTATTGGTTTTGATTTAATTTTGGTTTTGCTTTATTATTTATTTATTTTTTGAGGGAAGGTTTTGGTTTTACCATATAATAATAATAATAATAAAAAAAAAAAAAAACAATATCAACAACTCACAAGAGTTTATTTGAGCACTGATAAATATGGGAATAGTCATTTTATTGAATTAAGGGTGTGCTTTTGATACAACCATAGCTCTTAAAATCTCGATCTTGATCTGCGATTCTACGATTTTATGATTCAAAATCCTCGATGTGATTCTACCATCTACATTCCGATCCATGATCCTACATAGGTTAATTATGATCCCAACTGTCCAATGAATCTGAGTTATGATCTCGATTTTAACAACCACAACGTATTGAATGTAACATCGATGAAGTTTTAGAAGGCTGAAGGAGGCCGAGGATCATGCTTGCGGCTAGCTCCTGGTGGAGGATAGTCATTTGTGTCAATAACTATCCTTCTTTCTACTTCAACTCCCTCTTTCTCCTCTTCAATAACCTGCATAAATGTGCAAACTTTAATTTAGTTACTAGAGATCTAGAGAGTGCTCATCTTTAACATTTAGCTTCATTACCCATAAAAGCCAAAGGCATACATGCTCGTATGTAATTCGACATATTGTTCCTAGATATAGTCTTAGACCTAGCAGAAATTGATCCTACAGAAATTCACGTGAAAATTCTGAGTTTTAAACATCATTTCTGCCACGTCTGGTTTAGAGGGCATTAAATTTTTTACAATCGCTTTTAATGAAGGGTCTAGACATTCAAGACGAACCCACTCACTTTGGCATCTGACGCCTGGATCTGAGGATTTTGAGTCGTCTCGACGCCTTCTATAAAAAGAAAACAATCATTAATTCAGTAACATAGAGTTAACCATCATTTCAAAATCAACATATTGATGCATGGATTGCAAAAGTGCATTTGATAGTAACTGATATGAGAAAAACAAGCACCAAAAAAGCCTTCATATTCATTTCTATATCTTTGGTTAAAAAGGGTTACAAAACACAAGTGAATAACTTAGTGACCAACTAACTACACATATTATTTGAATGTGGAAGGTGGTAATAAATACAGTGTTATTGTAAGTGTTAGGTATGAAGGTGTCATTTTGATATGGAAGAAGTATGCATGTGTAAATTAAGGCTGATATTATGGGGGCAGCTTGTGAACATTAGGCCACACATATGGCGTTCCTCCAAGCTTTAAGTTTTAACTTGTGTGCTATATGCTAGGGCATGAGGAGTTTTAAGTTAGATGGTACTATATGTTTTCGGAATTGGAAAATTGGATTCAAATAATCGCTGGTTTAGGTAATTATACACTTACAATCCATACTTTCTTTAATTTGTATTTTAGTGGTCCCTAAAGTATAATTTCGATTTTCAATTTGTTTAGTGACCACTAGAATATAGAAAATAGATATTATTATTGTACAATTGGTCAAACTAAAGATTATTATAATCCAATTTTCCTTTTGTATTAACCGATTATTTATTAGTAGAACATAGAGAAAACACCTTGTCAAAGGCAAGCACGGACAACGTCTATTATGAATATGCATGTGATATACATTATAGTGATGCAAAAATATACAAGGTAGAACATAACAAGGAATTTTAGGTTTCAAAATCCCCCAATTTTAAGAGTTGTTTAGTACAATATTCTGAATTTTATATTGAACTTGGAGGGTGTAACTTTAAGGGTAATTTGTCAAAAAGTCACTACCGAGTTAAAGTGAACTTAACGCGATTATTCTATGGCATGACAATTGGTTTGTCCAATTGATGTTAAACTCGATAGCGAGCTGCTCGCTCAGGTCCCTTCCGAATCCACCACATCGGAATATTATGCTGAACAACCTTCAAATTTGAAGACTTTAAATCCTAAAATTTCTACAACTATAGCAAATTAATTATAAAAAAAAAAGATATCAAGCGATGTTCTTGAATCATAAAAACTAAATCTATATCGTAAAATAAAATTAAAATTTAAAGAGACCCTTCAGTTCAAAGCGCTATCTTATTCTCAATCTGAGGCATGAAGACAATTAAAATCATATAATCAATCTGCCACATTAGGGTAACCTCTGATGATTGCTCACATCAGGAGTTTTGTTGTACAACTACAGAACCAAATCTACCCAAAGGCCAAAATATCAGCAATACATAATTTACCATGCTGTAAATAACCACAATGCCATTTTTTTCAGATTATTATTACGGTTAAAACCAAAAGTGTTATAAGACAATTACAAGAAAACTAATACTACCAAACAAAACCATACGCTGACAAAAAGATACAATACAAAGGGTATAAAGACAATGAGAAATGCATCCAAATATGCTCAACAGACCATATTAGATTCTCTCAATGTATAAGAAAGTTTGTTACAAAGCCAAATGACGCGCGCTATTTTCCCGGTTTCCTTTCTCAGAATCCAGAAAGGCCTTCCTTGCATAGCAAAGCCAGCAGCGATCAAACCCGATACGCTCAGTTCAAACATTAGTAGGCATAAACTCTTATCCACTCGAAAATAGAGTGACAATGTTTTGTACAAGCAAGACCATGATATATAATATATAGTGTCTGCTTAGTGCTTCCTCTTTTTTTTGCACTGAGAAACCAAGCTCAGTAATTTTCGAGGGTTTTGATTCGAGTGAGCCCCTGTCCTCGGAAACTAGGGTTTCATTGTCAGAGGGACTTTTTTTTGCCCGAAATGTGACACGACGATGAAACTCTGAATATGCCATGCCAAGATGACAATTACAGAACAAGTTAGGGTCACCTGAGTTTTTTTTCTGAGGACAGAGGGTGGTTTGGTTAGCTATTTTAGGGTTCTTCCACTTCTTTCTTTCATGCTTTCTACCAGATTTGGCAGCAGCTTGTTTTTTGCATGCACCCTCATCATCTCCAGTTGTAATTATGGGAGATGAAGAACCTGTAGTCGGGGTGATTTACGTTTAGTAGGCGCAGCCACTCATCTGCAGCTCGTAACAGAGCACTCGCCCTGGGGCTTTCGTCGGACCCGTTATGGTCCCAGACAGAGATTCTGAACTTGTACGATGCCAGCCCAAACACGGGCAATGATAGCTTCAGAGCCCTGTGATCGAAGCCATTGGGGATCTCCCTTGGACATGAATTGTAATGATTTTGCCACTCGTTTTGTGGGCCTGTCAAATAGAATTAGCATTGTTAAGACGTGGTCGTGATAATTGGGTGTTTAGATGTCAGCTGCTAAAGTAAGGTGAGAGACTTACCACGAACAGGGGTTGAGAGGGAGTGGAATGTCAGAAAGCAAGAATCCAAGTTCTGGAGAGTTGGACCGGTTGGTATTCTGTATATCGGATACCTTCACAAACAGCAAATCCAAAGTTAGTTTCCTTAATTGAGTAAAGCAATTGGTTTTGTGATTCGTGAATGTTATAATGTTGAGCCAAGAAAGGAAGTGAGACTGTACCAAGCAACAGAAATCCAACTTGAGGGTGACAGGTCACAGCTCCTGTATGTTTTCAGCTCCGTGAAACGAGCAGCGAGAAGTGATATCTGTTGGACACAAGTTACAGTCAGACAAGAGGAAAACAAGAGATGAAAAATTAACTAAGGACAAATGATAGGGTAGATGGAACTTGCCTTATCAGCCAAAGGTTCCCGGTTGAAGGGAGGTTCGTGCTCAAAATACTCAAAGATGAGTGATCCTGCAGAACTCGAAGACTCGCCTTCATCACTTGATGAACCATTGGAGACGTTGTTTCTTATTGAGAGTCCATTCATGCCCTGTAAGACAGACTCCACAAGATGCTGCTTTAGCCATGCATCAGAACGGCTGGCTCTCCTCTCTGTTTCACAATCACTACTTCCACCACTACTGGTTTCTCTGGATGAATCGTCACTTTCTTCACCAGGCCTTCTGTAAAATAGAAATATCGAGTCAAAACAGCTTCAGATCAAAATATGGGAGAAACAATTATATACCATCAGACTAATGAGTCCAGCACCAAATTCTGAAAGACAAAAACTTGTATTTATTAAAAACTAACTTCAAGTTTTGCAGAATGCGAAACAAATGTCGTAACTACTACATTCGTAGTGTCTATTAACAGAACACAGTATCTCAGCTGTTCATTCACAACTAGCACCTAAATGACAATGATCTGCTAAATGCTGCAGCTCTCTAAGACCGAATAATAACAAGTGAGAAGACATTCCAGGCATGCAGGAATTAGTGTCGATTTTGCTTGGCTCTGTGTCAGAGCCACCATTAGCATAATACTTTGCTCCACTGCAGATGTTGGCCCAGAAAGAGTACACTTGAACCCATAAGAGACTCATAGTTCCCTGAGAAGCATCTTTAGCATCATCTAGCAGCTCAACTTTGTAAAATCCCCATGCTAGATAGTCTGTCACCAGAGTGATGCATTCTAATTATGCTATCTAAAATCAACTCCTATAAAGATGACTGAGAACAGAACCCCTACATGTACACCAGAACCCTAATTTAGCCAGTCGCCTAGTCCCCTCTTCTAAGAAGACAAGGCCTTGGAATTAGAAGCTTCAAAACGGCACCAACAGTAGTTGGCAGTAATTTGATCTAGTAAAGTTCATATTAGCTTGAAGAAATTATCCAAGTTTGAACTGAACAAACAATCTCGTGAATGCAGTGGGATGGTAAACATGTAAAACAATATCTTGGGATCCATACCCGACACCACACTCCTCAGTCCTCACAAGGACGGCGATGCTTTTGACCTTGTCCATTGGTGAGATTGGTGCCAAGTATATCAATAATGGAGAGATATTTCGTAAGAAAGCTTATTGAACATCACACCGGAATATGAAGAGAATTTCTAAACACTTTGAAAAAGCGAATGACAAAGTATCCAGGTAGGTGTTGTGGAGCGCTTTTGAATGAGTAGAAGGTGCTTGGAAAAAAGGGATGTTCTAACTGCATATATTCAAATTGCTAAGCTCTGATAGGAGAACCAATGATCTCATAGCGGATCTCTTTCAACAAAGAAGGATAAGCCCACTGAAATAAACCAAAATGATGTGTGGTGCAGGTAGTTTGTCAATGGCATAAGCAATCACTGGTGAGACTAGTTAAGAATATGACTCATTCTATGTGTTGGATATGGTAGGGGGTGGAGTGATCAGAGAAACATAGCCATTGCTTAATCAAGATAGATGTGAAAACAAAACTAAATATTACAACATGCCAAGCAAACGGGCACAAAGTAGGTACTAGTGGGGAGTTATGAGAAGCTCATCATAGAGTGTGAGTGCATGCATGCGCACGCACGTGAGTGTGGCCTGCTTGCGCTAGTGTGTGTGAGAGATAGAGAGAGGGAGAGAGAGAGAGAGAGAGAGAGAGAGAGAGAACCTAAGAAGAACACCACAATATGAACTATCATATTAAATTCAATCACCTCTGACTTGCAAAGAAAAAGGCACTTCATTGGAGATTTTGAAGTTCCAAGACAAGGGCCATAGATCTTTAAAGCACCCCTTCATCCTCCATAAGTTGTCACACAGATATCTAATAATTCTCCCTCAGCAAATAAACTTGGCTAGCAAATATGTTGAACATGTAAGTCTTCAAAGCATTTACACCTTGATGCAGTGCTTAGAACTGATTATCAGTAAGTCCCTCCCTTGGTTTCTGCATGTCTAGAGCTTCACTTTGGTGAGGAAAAGACTTCCACTTTTGAGCTAACAGTTTGGATTCAAGGCCATTATGCTATCGAGCTTATTTTCATTTCAATTACTCTTATTATAATCGCTATATTGCTCATGGGCTTTCTAGATCACCCTTTCTATTTGCAAGGGTGAGATTGTCTACCCTCCCACTTTGGATTAGCTTAGCAGAATCCACACGATATGATGGTGTTGTGAAATGAACATCATCTTTCTGGGAGGTTAAAAGATATCTCCACATTAAGATGAATTCAGATTCAATTTCCTTGGAGAGCTAGCCCCCAAGCCGCCAAGGATGAGTAGTTGAAGGCTGAGGCTAGTCTGCCTTTACTACCAGGGGGAGCTGGTGACTGGTGACTATCTAAACTCCTTCAGTCCTTCCCTAGGTGATCCCTTACTACCATACAGGCCCAACATAAATAAAAAAAAGAAAGCAAATAGATGCTGGCTTACACCTTTCATCCTGAAAGTAGCAAGATTATTACATCTGTTAGCACAAGTGAAATGCTACCGTCCACTAGGAGACCATGCTTCCAATTCTTCGGGCCAGCTTCCAAAATTAGTAGTCATACTCATACTATATAAATAATCTTTTGCTATAACTCACCATCTTCTTGTGACATCTCCACAACGGCTATAAACCAATCAACTTCATTGGAGGTGACATCAACACCATAGATACCTTATCCAAAAGTTCACTTGAAAAAATATTGTGCCATCCCAATTTAATAGCTATAAGCAATAAAGATTACATATACTGCAAAACCAACTACCTATAGATATTCTTCAAAACCAATATGTAGACTTATTACTAGAGTGCAATAGTCATTCCTGAAATACCAAAAAGTCCGAACACATTCAAAGAGCAACAGTCCTTGATACCATCTTGAATGAAAATATGTACAGCACAAAGTGCCAAATTTAAACAGAGCACACCAAGATGCATCTACTTTCATATCATGCTATCTCATCAAGGCTGTTGAACTATACTTTACCATCTCCATCGCACTTCTATGTTCATACGCATCTCTCCTCTCAATCTCTCATATGAACAATGAGTAGATGAGGACCTACAGTTCTATAAGGAATCACAGCTAAATGGAGCACTCAGTAAAGTTAATTATTCCCACTTTTCCACTAGTCCACAGAATCCAATATGCTCTGAAACATACAAGTGTCAAGTGAATGAAGATAATCTGGAAAGCCAATTTCTGTTCGCGCCTGTCAGATGGCATGTATGCACAATATACTTGATTCCCCAAGTGCCATATTCCAACAAACCCCTCAATGAAAAAATTCTTAAAAAATGACTATTGACTCATATCACAGCCTCTGCCAGATCAGCCATAAGTTTGGTATGTTTCTGGTCCAAGTGCAACTTTAAGCACCTATCCATGCATCCAACCAACATGATCCAGAGCAAGAATGAATGTTCAAAACAGCCCTAACAGCTTATACAAAGTCTAATTCATGGTACAGTGCTATGGTGTGCCATCCACAGTTACAATACATGCTAACAAAAACCAGCAGGACATTTTGTGTAACTTGTATATATACTGACCACTATTGCTGCCCTCATCTTCTCACTTCTTCCTGATCCTTTTTTTCTTTGTTTTGTGGTTGTTGGGTGGGGGGTTCCAACCTGAAAGCCCCAAATCCCCAGTTTCCAACTAATTTTACCTCAATCCATAGCACTCACAATAACATTCATATTAATTGCAATCAAAGGGAGCACATTCATACTTAAAAAAAGTTAATACCAAATGATCAACCAAGGGGAAGGGATAAAAATATGTCACATATTAATTGGAAAACTGAGTAAACAGCAAGAACGGGGCTGAACCTGATTATTCTTGAGGAAGGCTTGGATGAGTTTATGTACAGCTGCATGCCAGACAAGTATGGAACATAATACTGCACGACGGAGTCACTGCCGTTCAACAAAAGCGGGACACCTGCTCCATAAGCACTCCACTCTTTGAACGACTCCCAGAGATCCCCAAGCACAAAGTACGGTCGATTTCGATACTCATCTTCCTGAGTCCTCCATCCCTTTATGCTGGTCTAACAGTCCCAAATCAAACCAGAGATCAAATTTAACCCATTAGTTCATAAAAATAAAAAAAAAAATTGAATCTTAAACACACCTAATTGGGGAATTCAATAAGAAGAAGAAGAAGAAAGTAACTTATGTGATCCTGCATTGTACACAATCCTCACTACCTAATGAAATAAATGACCAGTTTCAAATAACCTGCCAAAAGGAGATGCCGTTTGAACTAAAACCAACTCAAATTTGAGCAAAACTGGTGCCTTTAATCCCCTCATAAACCAGGCAACCCCAATCCAACAGACCCAATTTAAAGCAATCAATTCATCTAATTGAATCATAAATACACCTAATTATGAATCCTAATGATTTCATCTAAATTTTTTGGGTAAAGACATTAATTTTTAATCCTACATTGTACTCACAATACAACCATCGAAGACGTAGCAAAAAAGGGTCTTTACACTCTTCACACAAAACCAATCCCCAATTTAACATGGAATCACATAATTTGTAACAACCCTAATTTCTGTTTCAGTCCCTTACCTTGGAGAAATACTGAGCCGGTACAAGCGGAGTGGTGTGTTCCAGGAACCGATCCAAATTTGTCAAATTCGACGCAACAGATGTCGATTGCGACGAAACAGACGCCGCCGGCGTAGTCGACGGCGAGTGATCGGATTCCGTCCGATTCTCCGGCGAATCCGCCGCCGGCGTCGAGCTCTTAACTCTCTGTTGCGTAACAACAACAGGCTTCTGACGCCGATTCTGCTGCGGCTGTTGTTGATTCAGATTCTGATTCTGATTCTGATTTTGACGATTCAGATTATGCTGATTCTGATGATGATGATTCTGATGATGATTATACTGCTGCTGTTTCTCTCTCCTAATCTCCTCCCTCTCTCTCTCCTGTTGCTGCAACTTTTGCTTCTGAATCAACAATTGCTGTTGTTGCTGTTGTTGCTGTTGTTGTTGCTGTTGAAGTTGAAGTTGCCGGCGCACCGGCGGGGGGTTGTAGAACCGATCGCCGCTCCGACTCCGACCGTACGATGCCGTCGTCGACATTACAACCACCGATTACTCAAGAACAAATCTCGGAAATTCACTATAATAATTAGGGTTTACCAACTCTACTTTCCCGATTCGACTTCACAATCACGAATTATCTCAATCAAATCCTCAGACAAGACGAAGATGACGACGAATCAATAAAAAATTTGGGGATTTGGGAGTTGATTTAGGGTTTAAGCAGGCCTAGGGTTCCGAGTTTCCGAGGAGAAGGAAGCAGTTTTAGTATTTTTGACGAAGTAGTGTTAAAAAAGGGAATTATTAAAAATAATGGCGGTCCAGAGGAAGAAGAAATAAATATAAAGAGGGAAGAGAGAGAAAGTGTGGTGGGGTGGGATTAAACGCGGCGGATAGAAGAAGGTGGGGAGTGGGGGTGGGGTGCACGGAGGGTTCAGTGTGCGCGACTCTAGAGAAATCTAGTTGGAAGCTTCGGCTGTGATGGTGAATCATCGTGATTTTTCTTTGATGTTGCCCCAGATCTTGACACGTGTGATGGTTACTACACTTGGGTGTACTACTCTGAGTCACTCTTTGCGGGTCCACTGACTCAAGTTCTGTACTCGCTAGTTTTACCCATGTTTACCTCACTTTACATGCTATAAAAATAAAAATAAAAATAATATATACTAATTCCGTGCTAAGATAAATATCATTTTTTGGTATTTAATATTGTAAAACCTCGAGTTTTAGGAGAAAAGAAACCGTTAGTTTCCTTACCGGACCGTTAGGGTTAAGTTTAAGTTTAAGTTTCGAGGACGAAACTTCTTTTAAGAAGGTAATGATGTAAAACCCCGAAAAATCCAACGATGTTGACCGTGACGTCGTTAATAAAATAGGTTGACTTTGTTATTTACTGTTGTTCGTAATGTGTTTATTTATGTTAACGCTTGAGCTCGTAGGACCGTTGAGGGGCTAACAAGGGTAGAATAGTAATTTCCGCTGGTTAATATTATTACGTGGTTAATTACGTGAATATTATTTGTTATGTGATTATATGATTATTAAAATTAATATTATTATTGCTATTATTAGAATTATTAGGTTTTTAGAAAAATTAGTTTTTAATTGTTAATTGAAATTTGAGTTAGGTTAATTGGGACTAATTATGGGTGTTCATATATAAAAACCCCCCTAAACCCCACTCAAACCCTAAACCATAATAATCACACCCTCAAACCCTAGCTCTCTCTCCTCCTCGCTCTCTCGCCCACTGACCACACTGCCGCTACCGCCTGGAGCACCGGAAACCACCGCAACCGACCCTCCCTCTCTCTTTCTTTTCTCTTTCTCTCTTTCTCCCTCTGTTTCGCTTTCTCTTCTCCCTCCCTCTGCTCGACCAGCCGCGCCACCAGACGCACCACCACCGACGCCACCAACACCGTCGTCACCGCCCGTCGCCACCCTCGCCGGTAACGCCGTTCCTCCCTTCTTTCTTTCTCTTTTTCTCTCTCTTTCTCCCTAGCGCTAACTCCGCTTGTTTCGCCGCCCTCATCGCCGGCCGCCGCGACCCTTGGTGTCGCCGTCGCTGCCCGACCACCAGCGACTTCGCTCGCCACCACCCTAACGCCGCCGAGCCCCGATCGAAGGAAAAGCCCTCAAACCCGCCACTATCGCCGAGAAACCGACGCCAACCACCCTCCGACGAGCCCACGGCCGACGCCGCCACTGCGACCGACGCACTCTCTCCGATCACGCCCGTTGACGCCTGCCCAGAACCACCGAGACCTACGTAAACCCTAAAACCCTAACCCTAACTATCTGATTTTCATTCTTTCTTTTTCTTTTCTTTTTCCTTTTTCTTTTCTGTTTTCTTTTTATTTTATTTTCAAAAATTTAATATTCTGTTTTTTATAATTTTGTATTGTTAGTTTGTAATTAGGAAAAATTATGTGTAAATAATTCTTGGTTGTAATATTGTGTAGATTATTTGTTATGTATAATTTATTTATTTGTTATATGTAATTTATGTTATTATTAGAATTAGGTTGTAATAGTTAATTATTAGGGTTGAAAGTGATTCTTTAACATTCGTTATATTCTTTACATGAATCGTTAAACCACGATATTATTGTATGTACGAATTTGGAAATCTATTCACCTAGGTTAATTCTTGATAGTTTAGTTATATAAAATCGTTATGTTCTTTATTGTTCTTTAAGAATTAATCTTGTTAAGTTTGTTACATGAATTAGGTTGTTTTCTTGTTATTAAAACCTTAGGTTCTTGATTAGTAGTTTAATGTTACTAAGTTCTTTATGATTCTTGTACATGAAAACCTAAGTCTTCTTGATTCTTGTAAATTAGTTAGGTTTCTTGTTCATTAAGTTAAATATCATGTTCTTTTATTTTTAGGGTTCTTTCTTGTTAATTCATGTTAGGGTTTAGATAACATTACTATTGTATGCACGAATCTTTAAAGTATAACTATCTAGATTAATTCTTGAATCGTCAGTTAAATATTCACATGTTCTTTAAATTCGATTCTTATTTATTAATTCTTAATCCTTGATTATTTCCTCTTGTTATATCTTACTTGTAAATAATCCATGTTTTTAATCTTTAAAATCTTGGTCAAGTGATTTATGTTTTAAGTGATTTTATTTCTTTTATAACCTTAGGTTTTATTAAAGTTATTAAAGGGTCTTTTATGTTTTCTAAATTAAGTTTACTTCTACAAGTTTAATTTTTTGGACCTAAGTTGAGTTGGACTTCCTATCTTAGACCCTAGCTACTGTTTCGAGTCCAAATTAGAACCCCGAGACCGTTTGGTAAAAGTTAGAACGGAAATAACAAATTAATTGATAACCGTTAACGGGACAGTTTCGTTAGCACCTAAAGATTGGGTTGCCACGGCTAGTGTAGTTATCTTTTGACCAAACCCTTTGGACTGGAGATTCCCTTAGATGTTAGGAACCATAGGAATTTTACGGATCGAATGTTTGTTTTGTATAGCCCGAGTTATAACCGTTTTACTAGAACCTGTCAGAACTGGACCAATGGAAAAGACGGGTGTTTTTAGAGTCTTTCGGAACTGAGTTGGGCTTAACCATCAACATAGAAGTTTTAGTAGATATCCTGAGGTTTCCGAAAAGTCCAGAACCAGACCCATAGGATGTCGGGAAGTCGAGTTGTGACCCGTTTTATGTGAATGTTGTAATCTGTCCTCTGTTTGCTTGTATTTATAAAGAATTGTTAAGTGAAATTAATGTGTGATCTTGTTATGTGTTTCTTGGAGGTGTTAAGTGCAATTTCATAAATGTTAGGAACCTAAGTGTTCCTAGGGGATGGGTTAGGTAGTTAATAGTTAATACTAACCTCGTTAGAACACGTTTTGATTAGATAATTACTTTTATTCTAGGCCCGAGTTAGTGCGAGACGTTAGTGAGCTCAAGTGTGTTCTTCTTTTGCTGTGCTGTGAAGTATATCAGGTAATTGTCTATGCTCTAATCCCCACCGGGATGCTCTTTAAATGTGTTTTAATGTTTTCTAATCTGTTTTGATAATTGCATCCCGAAAAGGGACTTTTGTGGAAATATGACCATCTGTTTTGGATAACTGTTTGTAATTGTTGTACCTTGTTTTATGAGTGGAGAAATTGAGATGGTCTTTTATAAGTAGTTTTATTGCTGATTTGTTAATCTGGGTTGGGTTGACCTGAGAGTTGGGAGATGAGTTTGATTAATGAATTAATAATTCAAAGTGGAAACATTAAGCGGGTTGTTGTTTTTGATGCCTTTGAGAGGCTAATATTTATGCGGGTGATAACCCCGAGACCAGGATTCGAGGCCTGTATGGGTTATGTGCCAGGAGATCAGGGTTGTATCCCTGATATAGGATAGTTGTTAAGATGCCTTTGGTAGGCGATGTTCTTTTTGGGATTTGATATCCTGCCCGCGAATTAAAATATGGATTGGATGGGTTGAGGAAAACAGTTAAGGGTTAAAGGTTTGTAAAACGTTTGATTCGATCCCTCTCCCTAAAATGAATTGAAATGAACTTAAACTGTTTTAAACGTTAGGGGTAGACATTATTGAGTTTTCCCCCTCATTTTCTGAAATGTTTTGATTTCAGGTGAAGATCTAAATGCTGGGGACGGGAATTAGAAGTGAGGACGACGAGTCTAGAAGTCCTTGAACTTTTCATTTTGTTTTCGTTATGATGTTTCTGATTTGGTTTGGAGTTGTTAGTAGATACCATGACAGCTTATGTTTCCTTTCTCGCCTTGTGTTCCTTCTGGATACTGCGGTGACGCCCAAACTGAATTTGAAGTCTTCCGCTAAGTTTTGTCTGTTAACGTTAGTTTGACTTTGACTTTCTATAATTGAATTTCCGGGGCGTTACAAATATATATATATATATATATATATATATATATATATATATCGTGCATCAAAATAGCGGTTTAGATAACAGATAATGGTTTATATAAAAAAAATAGCGGTATGTGTACGTAATGGATAATGACTTAGGTTGTGGATATTTGTCAAATAAAGATGATGTTCGGTAAATTCACTAAATTATATCCTTAGCTTACCTACTTACTTACTTACCAATTTACCTCTATTTCAAACTATCAAAGTTCATATATACCTATCTTAACCTAATATAATTTCCCAAAAAAAATACTCACTTTAAAAATACAATTCCCCAAAAAAATATACTAACTTATTCTAACTTTTCATAACCTAACTATTCTAATTTAAAAATAACTCATCCAAATAACTTTTTTTTATCATTCATACCTACCGAATATATTTTATGGCTTCTAATTAACCTATGACTCTCACAAATCAAACAACTTATTAGAGAATACCATTGGCGTCAATTAATATATTTCATCAAATTATTTTGACATTTATGACAGGGCTAATATTTCTACTCCCTCCGTTCCATATTAATTGTCATAATTTTGACTTTCACGGTCTCCAATATCACTTTTTGATTGATAATTTCTTGCATAGTATGTTATTAACAATTGCAATATTATACTTGTATGATAGTATTTTTCGTTACGGATCTAATGATAGTAATTTTATATAGCAATTCATTATATATATTGAGAAATTTATGGTCAAAATTTTTAGAGTTTGACTGCACAATTTCCAAAAACGACAATTAATATGGAACGGAGGTAATAAGTATTAAAGTTTGCAAATGGACAAATATAATGGGACGGAGGTAATAACTATTAAAGTTTGCAAAAACCAAAAGAGACCCATATCTTTTCATCATATTACCTACTTTTTTCAATCCAACGTGCATTTTAATACTTTTTTACCCTATGTTTTTGGACTTTTTCAAATTATAGGTACATAGTCAATTCCCTATCATACAAAATTAAACGTATCATTGGTTTACAGTACTAAGGCCTCCTTCTTTTATACCGTGGGTTGCGGCGTAGTAATGGTACAATGCGGTGAAATTTAAAAAATTTGTAGTGAATTATGGTGAAAATTATGGTAAGTAGGGTGGGTGAGGAGAGAGAATGTGAAAAGTAGAGGAGAAAAGTGAGGAGACAGAATAGTAAAGAAATATATTGGTAATGATTATAATGTGGTAGAAATTAAGGAGTTACGATACGGTGTAGTACTGCACCGCAATCTATAGCATAAAAGAATGAGACCCAATGTTAAGTTCATCTAGGATCATCTATCTACGTATTTTTTTAGTTTCTAATTTGGTACTTTAAATAGCATTTACAATGCTAGTATTCAAGTATGGGAATTTAAGCATTACAAAAATACTAAATCTCAATTTCTTAAAAGTCACTTAAATAATGCAAATATTTAAACATTGTTTCTTAACTTTTCTTTCCAAAATAAATAAATACACTATAACATGTGGAGTTCATTTTTATTAAATAAACAAAAAATTGAAATAGAAAAGCAAAATGACCATATATATATTAATTTCCATATACAATTAGCTTAGATGATGTACTTTTGGAATATCTTCTAAGGGTTGAATTTAAAAAGTACTTTGAAAGTATTATTATTAATTTCCATATAATAATTTCCATATAATAATATGGATTTTGATAAATTGAAGGGATTATGTAAATGTTCACAAAAATTACTATCTTTATAATCTCTACACTTGCATCGTAAATGCTCTTAGTCTTAGATAAAGAAATACGAAAATTACTATCTTTATAATCTCTACACTTGCATTGTAAATACTTTTGGTATATCTTCTAAGGGGTATCATATTATATTAATTTCCATATAATAATATGGATTTTGATAAATTGAAGGGATTATGTAAATGTTCACAAAAATTACTATCTTTATAATCTCTACACTTGCATTGTAAATGCTCTTAGTTTTAGATAAAGAAATACGAAAATGTCTGTTTCAAATAATAATTGATCAATTTACATTAAGGGGCAAACCAAAAACATAGCCCTCACATAGTCACAATAAAAACGAAAAGAAGAAAGTTGTCAATAATGAGGGGATACAGTGGGGCAGGTTTGGTATCAATATCAATCAACACTATTTTTTTTTCTTTTTAAAAAATACATGTTGCCTTTTTGCAATATGATACCCCTCCATTTAAACCTTTTTTTTTTCTTTATAAACCAAACCAAATGGGATATTTATATCAAGGAATAATTATAAAATCACACATATTCTTAATTATCAAATCTATTTGGTATCTCATCCAACCATATTCTCTTTCTGACAGATATTATAAGAAAAAAATATTATAGTTAAAACAATTAGTGAATACTAGTTAATCCTAATTCAAAAGGACTCATATATATATTGATTAATTGAGATGGATGAAATTTTAAGCATTAGATTTTGATTTTTGTGACTTGGTTGATAATGAATCCTAGATGGTTGAATGTCGACCTACAATAGAGGAAGAAAATCGTAAGCATTAATATTTTAATATCGTCTTATACAAATAATCCAAAAGTGTAGAAAAATTATTTTCAAAAATAAAATTTCAATGAAGATGTATAAAAAAATTTCCGGATTGATATATGTCCATTCTTGAAAAATTTTAAACTATAGTTGCATGCAAACTAAAATGACACACGTAATATAACTAATATTCTGATATTTATGATAATGATATTTTGAGTTAATCAAGCTATTCCTTTTTGGTTGCATATGTGATGATTGTAATCCAATTTTAATTTTTTTGGACCACTAAAATTTAAAATGAAAATAGGGATAATTATTATTTAATTGATGAAAGTAGGGATTATTAAAATCCAATTTTCATATATATATATATATATATATATATATATATATATAATCAAATCAAAGTTGGACAAATAACGTGAATGGTGTTTCTATAAAACAAGTGAACAACGTGAGGTGTGTTATTGTTGTCTAATCACCAAAATTTTAGCAAATACACATTAATTAACAATTAAAAAGTACATGAAATAACATTACTATTCTATCTATGACTATAATCATGATGATATGATAATGTAAAGCTAATCAATTTTAATGTAATTACTTGACTAAGACAATTAGCTTTGTAAAATATTTACGTTCGCCGCATCCTAGGAACGAAAATGCTGCATCCTAGAAACGAAAATGAGTTTGGAGATTTTATCATGGAAATTTTTTTAATTATAACAGTTAAAAAGTATATTTTATTTTTAAAAAGTTAATTAATATATATTGATTAAAGTGATTTATTGCATCAAAGTCATGTCGTAATGATATTCATTAGATACAATTCTTTTACAAAATTTATTATTTTTATATGGATATTCTATTATAATTGAACTTTTTTAAGTATCATAGTTAAAAAGGATAACAACCATTGACAGATTGGCTCTATCTTAAAAGATTGAAATTAATATATTCTAATTAAAGTAATTTATTATAATTGTGAATCGTATCTATTGACATATAAATATTTTTAACGAATTTGATTATCTTAGTCAAATCACTAATATGAAATTTTGAGCTACCACACTTAAAACAAAGAAAAATCAACTATGTTATAATTTTCAAAATGATTTATTATATTTCCCAAAAGGAATTGATAAAAGTTACCAAATCATACTTTTCAAACTAAAGTAAAAAGTGTTAACTATATCCAATCAAATTTAAGCCAAATTAAGGCCTTATTCTTTTCTGCGGTTGGCAAACTGCGGTACAGCATACCGCAGTTAGCCACAACTCACCACATTTTACCACAAATCATTACTTTTCTCTCTCCTCACTTTTCTCCTCTACTTTTTACATTCTCTCTCCTCACCTACCCCACATACCAATAACCTACCACAATTCCACCACACCCACCACAATTCCACGACATCTCACCACACCATACCGCAAAATACCGCATAAAAGAACAGGGCCTAAAACATCTTAAATTACATAAAGTTTACTTTTCACTATCCGCTTGAAGGTAACATTGAATAGGATCAATATAAATTTAAGTAAATGTAGTTTGTCTAAAGTAAATGTAGCTTCATATCGTTTGTTAATTTATTCCTTAAACCCTAACCTCCTCTTTTCTTTTTCTCTCCGGAAAGCCCTAGCCTCCATTTCCTTTGAGGGGCTGCCAACGATTCTTTTGTCGATGGTAAGCCCCAATTTGCTTGATTTCTACCCTAATTATTAGTTCAGTTTTACGTTTACGCAAAGAAAGTTAGTATATTCTTTTGTAAAAGTTTTTTTGTACCCTTATTTTGGGTTTTTAGTCTCTTTCTAGAGTTTTTGTTCAGTTGGTGTGGTCTAATACGTTGGATGAAGATCTGCTTTCAAATCGCTATAGCACGGGTTGTGAGGTTCTCCATCAATGGTAAAGATGCAGGGTCATCGAAGAAAGATGCAGAGTCATCGAAGAAATCGGAGCCGAACGTCATTAAGATTAGTATTAGTTATTTGGAAGTTGAATTTCATATCTATGTTTTAGATCTACAATTGTTCAATTACGATTTTCATTGTAACTGTCATACGACTTGCTATTAATGAAATCGTTATGTTTAGTTTCAAAAAAAAGAGTAAATGTAACTTCATACAAAAAAGAAGTAAATATAGTTAACTACGGTTAATTTTGATGAAATTATTATTTTCAACTTATTTAAATTTAACCTTTATCCAAACTTACTCAAATATGTCAAAATTTACATTTAATATATGCTACTTAACAACAAAGAGAACAAACATTAAGAATATAATGGTAGCCAAATTCAAAAGGATAATGGTGATCATCAACTTGACAAGGAATTTAAAAATGTACATGTCAAATTATTGCCTAATCCTACCATTTCTTGCAAGATAGGCCTGATACCCTTGCATGATATTATCAGGTAGTTTTATTTATATAAAAAAATATTGGACAAGTTTAAGTACAAATATTACAGTATTTTTTGCAACTGAAATATAGCAAGATTTCAACAGAGAAGCAGAGCTTCACTTTTTTTTGATCATTCAAAGTAAAAAAGGTTGATTACTACGATGACATATTCAGCTAAACCGCGGAAGAAAAAACAACCTGAAACGTCTAACGACAGAGGGAGTCATAAACCCCTATAGCTCCTCTGGAATACCTCATTGCTCCTTTTGGGCCATCTTCAATAAATCATGTGACTAATAATCTCCACAGCTTTCAGAGCAACCAACACGTCAACAGAGTTAATACGCTCATCGGAGTCTACATACCATGGTATGCTGGCTATTGTTTTTGCCCACGTCAGGTTGACCCCTCTCGTTTAATTGACTTTTGTTTCTACGAGAACGAAAACTCGTGTAGTTTGTCCCACCAATCACCAATCGATCTTCAGCATCAATTTTTTCTTCTTTTTGTATTTGCTTTATCACCCCAAGCCAAAGACACCTCCAAAGTAGGTAAAAATTCAGTGCTTAAATCAAGAGAATTGGGGCCAACCCCAAGATTATCCTTAGACATAATAAGGGAAGGATTCCCAAGACAAGCTCGGGCAGTTGGAACAATCCAAAAGAGGATCATATATGGTTTTATATTATCATCCCATCTATAACAACATCAATTAATGAGTCAGCATTGTTTATAGGAGCAAGCAACACCTCGACCCCTCTCAAGTCGCAGACATTACTGAGAACCCCACAAATCACCACGAGTTCTTCCAATGTGCTTCGTCCTCGCTCACATGCTGACAGGAGGCCACTTATCCTGATACTATTCCGCGCCAAACACGCTTAATTAAGGAGTCTTAATAGATGATCTTCCTAAAAGGAAGGTGAACCTTGGTGATATAAGTAGTCATTTCAAATCCTCTTAATACACATTTTTAACCATACAATTGACCAACTTATGCGTCCTTGTGACTAGCGATCCAATCTATAATCTTTGTCCCGTTAGGTGACTGCTTATGAATCTCCCATCCACTGGCGCAACTCATGGTTGTGAGTCAGCTCTGATTCCGTCTACAACGTCCCGACCCCTCCAGGTCACAAACTTTACTAGGAACTTCTTGAAGGATTGGCGAATATTCCCACAAATGATCACCATGAGTCCTTCCAGCGTGTTTTGTTCTCGCTCACACACTGCTTGGAAAACTTCTCAGGTGGTTAGTCATCTTGAGACTACTCCCAGTCAAACATGCTCGACGGATAAGGTTCCTAAAAGGAATGTAGATCTTGGTGATATGTAGTCATTTGAACCCCTTTAAATCACACCTTAACCATATGCCAGTGTATTACAAAGCATAATGCAAAGCCCTAGGGATTTCACTCCTTAAGACTCCCTCCAAATGAGAAGATAAAGTTTTATTCCACATAATCATGAGAGTTAACGATGTGATAAGTATCACAAGGGATTGCATCTATCCAAGGCAACATGCTTGGAAAGGTATATACAACAACCTCAACTGAGACAATCAATCCACTTTAGTCATTGGCAAATGAAACACCCTCAATATTCTGCTTTGTCTTGTGAACCTACTTCCAAACCTTAGACACCCTCCTTTAGCGAGGCTTTCATCTCGGTTTTGCTAAATCTTGCTCATGATACACCCAAGCAGACCCATTGACCACAATCCTGTGAAAAGATTCAATAGCTGGACCACTCTTGTTTATCTTTGAAACGAACAAAGTTATATCGCTTACTGTTCCACCCAACTTTATCGGGGATGTACACATCAATCATAGTACCAAAATCTCCAATTAGATTTCCTAGCCAAGAAGGATCGACACTCAAAGGCAAATTCTCAACAAAAATAAAAAAATAGATTAGAACACCCCTTGGAGCATGGGAGTAGGTTGCCAATGGACAACTTTCAAAAGGAGGGGTCGGGCCAAAGGTGAGTAAGGAATAATAACTTTCAAACCCCACAGCTCCTTCAAAACAACTAATATTTCACAAGCTCCATTCAAAGAAGTAAATCTTAGTTTGAATATGTCTCCATCCTCCAAAGATAGGATGGAAATAATAACAGAGTTCAACTTTCTACTCCTCAAACCTTGATATAATTTGATTACATACATCCATCTCCATAGAATCAACATCAACACACCCTATCTAATCGGAAGCAATGGACATCTAGCTAGCGATAGAAGAACAACAACACAAAATCAACTAACAAAAGCAATTGGCCATAGCACACTCTTAGCATCAAACCCAAACGAAATCACCACAAAAGAGCTAAAAGGGTGAGAAGAGGACCTCAACCCATACAACCATCCGTAGAATCAAAATTTTGGAATATAGCCCAAATCGACATCAGATCCACCTTTATGTCGGAAAGTAGAGATAACAACAAAATTGATTCCACATCCCAAAGATTCCATCTTCAGGAGGCCGACTCGCCAAAGTAGGGTATATCTACCCTGGTGACCGGAAATGTAGGAGAGGAGTGGTCGAAAATGCCAAGGAGGCTGAACAATAGGAAAGGGGAAGTGGAGCAATGGGCAAAAGTCAGAAAAAAACAATGATGACGGGCCACCAAGCCAGGAAAGGACCGGAGAGAAGGAAAATATAACAGGATAAAGATGGATGGTCGCCAGAAACTCCATTAACAATCGATAGAAGTCCAAATCCAAGGAATCAGTGAATACCCGTTGAGGATATTTTGAAATTTATCACGACAGTTGAGAAAGTTCCTCATATTATTGCAACTTGGGGAATGCTCCACATATTGTTGGTGCTTGTGTAGGTACATCCTAATAGTCTGATGTGACTACTTACTACATAGACTGTTTTATTTGTATGCCTTGGATCGTACTTAAGAAAAACTTTTGCCACAAATTATTATTAGAGGGACTGAATTACAATATAGTCAAAAGACTCACAAATAACAACTCAAGTTACAGAATTTATTGTCTCATCCAATACCTTCTTGGTTAGAGTACAGAAATTGAATAAATTACAAGTAAACATACGTCAAGCTTAACACAGTAACCTATGAATTCAACGCATACTGTGTTTTTTAAGGTAAGCAACAAACATTAGGTAGCTATTTTCTCAATAGTTCTACATAACATATCATCAAGAATGATTATGTTTAGCTCCCTATCTAACTAACTTGAGATACCAACTAACTCAACTATCCAAACTGAGATTGACTTTGGCCAGCTTGTTCGCAATTCGATTAACTTCTCTAAATATATGATGAACACTATAAAAATTACATTTTTAAATAGGATTTTTGGATGTTAATATACCGAACTTTTGGGGTATTGGACGATAATGCACAGAACTTTAACATTGGATAGTATTGCACTGAACTTTGAGAAGTGTTGGACAATAATGCACCCGGAACGATTTCGACGGTGGCTGACTTGGTGGTGATCTAACGTGGAAGGCCGAGAAGATAAATTGGCTAAGTAATATCTAAATTTATGACATATCAGCTAATCTACACAAGCAAAGGTGATTTATATAACTACAACAACAATGTCTCAGTGAAAGCACGTTTAACTAAATGTAATTTTATGTTTTTTTTACTCTTTTCGAAGTTAATTCCCTTTGTTTATGTGTGGATTAACCAACATATCATAAATTTAAATATTTTTGAGCCAATTCATCTTCACAACCTGTTACATAGGATTACCACCGATTTAGCCACTGTTGGATCGTTATGGGTGCATTATTGTTCAACACCCCCAAAGTACAATATATTATTGTCCAAGATCAAAATTTAGTGTATTATTGTCCAATACCCCAAAAATTCAAGATATTAACATCCAAAACCCCTTTTAAATAAAGGATCTAACACCTTCTCATGATGAATAGGTGTACGAATAATATGTATTAAAAATTTACAATTTTTAAGGGAAGTAAAGGAAATAAAACTCAAACTAGTCTTATCTTAATGTTAAAATAAGTATGATTCATTAACACTAACATTCTATATATAAGGAACCTTTTGCTTTCAGTAAAATACAAACCTTGAAAGCAAATTTAGTAAAACATAGGGTTGGTAATTAACCAATTAAAACAAGATAAAGAGTAGATCAAAAAATTACTTAGAGGTACCCTAACTTTTGAAGAAACAATTTTTTAGTACCCTAACTTTTCAAAACTAATTTTGGGGTACCCTAACTTTTAGGATTAGAAATTACTAGGTGAATTTCCGGCAAAACTCCGATTGATTCAAATCATTTTCGTCCACGAAAACAAAGGGCATTTTCATCCACAAAAACACTTAATCAATTTCCCGCCTAAAACTCACCGTTGAATTCAAATAATTGGTCGAAAATTCACCTAATTATTTCTAATTCTAAAAGTTAGGGTCCCCAAAATTAGTTTTTAAAAGTTGGGGTACCAGAAAAACATTTCACCAAAAGTTAGGGTACCCCTAAGTAATTTTTTGAGAGTAGATAGAATCAACCTTATACATCCAAAATTTCAAAATTCCAATTGGACTTTTATTAATTAGTTGTAAAAACACTAACCAACCCATGACAATACCAGAAACTAGTTTGGTTAATTAACCTTAATTAACTTAAAAATTACTTAGGGATACCCTAACTTTTGGTGAAATGTTTTTCTGGTACCCCAACTTTTAAAAACTAATTTTGGGGTACCCTAACTTTTAGAATTAAAAATAATTAGGTGAATTTTCGGCCAATTATTTGAATTCAACGGCGAGTTTTAGGCGGGAAATTGATTAAGTGTTTTTGTGGATGAAAATGCCCTTTATTTTTGTGGACAAAAATGATTTGAATCAATCGGAGTTTCGCAGGAAATTTACCTAATAATTTCTAATTCTAAAAGTTAGGGTATCCCAAAATTAGTTTTAAAAAATTAGGGTACCAAAAAATTGTTTCTTCAAAAGTTACGGTACCTCTAAGTAATTTTCTGTTAATTAACCTTAATTAAGTTGGTTGAGTTCTAACTACTCCAAATCCACTAATTCTACATGGTACCTACGTGGAGATGTTATCTTATACACAAAAACAATGATTGTGTAGCCGGGCACAACTTTGTTGAAATGTTTTGTTATGAGGGTGACCTATAAAAAATTCAGATATATGTTATTAGATGAAAATATTTGGAACTCAACATTAATATTTGGGTCTTTTTTTAATTTATCTTATCTTAATATAAAATTTCAATCCGAACCGGTGAAATTAATATTTTCTCTTAGAGTTTTAGTTCCAATTAGTTTAGTGGCGAAGAATGTTGACACAAATTGTGACATATGTTACAAACTGCAAATATTAATTGAGCTCAAAGTTCTTCTTGGAGCTTTTTTTTTTTTTTGAAATTTGTCATATATTATAATTAAAGTTTCAATCAAAATCATTGAAATTGAATTTTAGCCTTAAGTTTTAGTAAATTTTAGTCGTAGAAAATGTCAATATAATGTGTGGCAAGATATCAAGATAAAGTCTCAACTGCTGAAATTGAGTGATGCTCTTAAGTTTAATGTCGGTTACTTTAGCGATGAAAAATGTTATCTGGATAATATGTTACAAATGAAAATAATTGGTGCTCAACATTCAAATGTGAGTTTGTATTATAACGTTTCAAACAAAACCATTTGAAATTGAATTTTGATCTTAAGTTTCATTTAGTTTTAGCTATGAAAATGTCGACAAAAGTCACAATATATGTTGTCGAATGAAAACAAAATATGGAGCTCAAACTTTCTATAATCAATCCTATCGTACTATAAAATTTATTGAAAAAAGTAATTGCACAACCAAAATTGAAAAATACATTCCCTCTTAAGAAAGAAAAGTTTGTTTCTTTCTTATGGAGAAAAACATTCTTTAAAAATTATTTTTTGATAACTTTTATACCAAATACTAAAAAGTTTGAAAAACATTTATCATATGAAATAGTTCTCCCTACCAAACATAGCCTAAATTTTAAAAGAATATAATGATGAAGGTCTAACATTTTATATGCCAACAGTTGTATCTAGCTTAAATAATACTCCCTTCGTTCCATATTAATTGACATTTTTAAAAAAATTTCAAATACCAAGGTTTAACTAAAAAAACTAGTCACATAATTGAATAACACTATTTTCCAAAGTTTTTTTTTTTTTTTGATATTAAGGTGTAGGTAGTGATAGAATATGGGTAGGAGTAGTTTTTATTAATTGAAGAAGTAAAAGGTTAACATAGTTATTAAAGTTAAATTAATTAAATTAGGTATTAAAAAATGGAAAGTGACAATTATTTTAGACAAAAAAGATTAATTTAAGTGTTAATTAATATAAAACAGAGGGAGTAAAAATGTATGCTCAACTTGGAGTTTATGCATTAATGAAAAGGTGGGGATGCCTTGGCCCTAAATGCCAACACAAGCAAGGGCAAACTCAACTATTGTTGGGATCACACAAAAGGACATCAAAGGGTGACAATTGAGCAAAGATTTAAGACCATTGGTGTCCTTATCGAAGTGATATCTTTTTTACGATTATTCAATACCGGGAAGAGTGAGTAATACAACGACAAAGACAGTACAAAACAAAACAGTAAACAGTAGAATTAAGGAAAAACAGCTCACAAAAACAAGTCAATGACTGCAACAAAAGGAACCTTAATCCCCTAAAGCTCAACTGCAACACGTATCGAAGTCCTATTCCATGTATTTCTATAATGGATAGTTCGTCAAGTAAGTCTTTCTTTCTTTAAGAGAGCAAACCTATTTTGAAATTTTAGTTACAAACTTAATCATGATTCAAAATTTTGATTGCTCTACTTTGGAGAGGAGTTATCCATTGATTAAATGAAAAACAAACCTTCGATTAAGTCAAATTACAAGATTATTTTATTTGTTATTTGACAAACTCTTTGTTATGATTTCATATTAATTGTTATATTGATTTATATGATTGACAATTTTTAAAAAGTTTGACCATTATTTCTCAACATATACAATATTCGCCATTAATTTTCAGCGTATACGTTATTTCTCAACATATATGATTGACAATTTTTAAAATGTCATGTATGATTGACAATTATTTCTCAACACATATAATTTTGACCATTATTTCTCAACATATACATTATTTTGACCATTATTTTAAAAACAAAATTTCTATAGAATTTGACCATTATTTCTCAACATATACACTATTTCTCAACATATATGATTGACAATTTTTAAAAATGTCATGTTATACGAAATTACTATTATTACTATCATTGTATAGATTGTATTTTAATCAAATAAATATAATAATATATGAAATTTAAACCCCATTAATTCAAAAACCTAAGTCCACCGTCATTGCTCACATTGTCACTTAATTATATGAAATAGAGGGGACAATTCATATTTATTTTTTTAATATTCGTCGAAAAATTCAATAAAAATTCAATTATAAAATATCTTAGGAAGTTTAAATATATGAATATTTAATGTCAGGTAAGGTAATAATTATTTCACTAATGTCAAGTGTATAAAAATTATTATCACAAATATTAGGTAGGGTAAATATAATTTACTCAAATAAGGTGGCGTAAATAGAACTTGAAAAGTACCTTTGAGATTTTTGAAGGTGTATGATTCCTAAGAATATTCTCAATTAGCAAGTAAGAATCCCTCTATAATTAATGTCATATCATTGAGTGGATGAGTCTATCATACTTTAACTTTCACATCTATATCAAAATGGCCTTTTGGCCTTACCCAACCAGCCTAGGCCAGACATTTTTGTGACAATCATTGAACACTATCAACATAAAAAAAAAAGTACAATATATTTCAAGCAAAAAAAAATATTTTTCAATATAAATTGCTACCTCTATCCCAAGATATTTATTAATTTGACCAGGCATTGTTGTTGATAACTCATAAATTGAACGAGTCACAATATAAAATAATAACTATTAGAAATATATCTTACTAAAAATTACAATAATTTTAATTTTACATTGTAATTTATGAATTATTAATGTCCCAAGTTCAGCCAGTTTGATAAATATTTTAAGACGGGGCTAGTAGTAATTTTGGATACTAAAAACTTAGGCTCCAAATCTCAAAAGTTATAGAAAAAAATTTTATTTTTAGTTGGGTTAATTTCTTTCCCTTAACTATTATAAAAAAACACAATTTGTGTTGTTATTGTAGAACTTAGCATGTCTGCTTGCTTGTGTTTACACACAAATTTACTATTTTACCTTTGGATATAATAATTAATTAGCAACTTGCCTTTAGCTTGTGTTCACACATAAATTTAATCTTTTACGCTCGAGTACAATAACTAAGTAATATAGGTCGATTGTATATTTGGTTAGGGTAAACACGAGTCGGGTGTATTTTGATTTCGGGTAAATTTCACTCTAAAAACATGACTCGAGTGTATTTTAAAGTTAGGTAAATACGGGTTAGATGTTCTTTGATAGTAAAATTTTTTTTAGGGTAAACATGAGTCGGGTGTATATTGGTTTCGGGTAAATTTCACTCTAAAAATATGATTCATGTATATTTCGGGTTTAGGTAAATATGATCGCATGTATTTCAAATTCAGGTAAGTACAGGTCAGGTGCTCTTTTACAAGAAAATTTTCTTTTAGTTTTATGTGAATTTATTTTGATACAACCATAATATTTGTACAATGAAAACGTTAAATTCTTAACATACGACAATCTTTAAAGAATTTTATATAGTATGAAAACTAAATTATTGTACTTCGTATTTGAAAAATAAATATAATACTATATATAAATTATATGATATTGTATTATTGTTTGTAATTTTTTATATTTATTATAATCTAAGATAATATCTATTTAATATAATAAATTTAATATACATTATTACATCAATTTTGTTGGAAACCAGTGGTACCAACTATGGACCTATTTACCAGCAGTAGTACGCTGCCAAGTTGATAGGTGTTTAACTCGATTAAAAGACGAGTTGTTGCCTAATTGTCTGAGCTTGAAGCTGGAGCAAGTGGAAAAAATGTCGACCACCAATTTTTTTTGCCATCTAAGAAGTATTGATCAATTTATCTAGAAAACAATCAAATTGTTGTTTTTACATTATTGTATAGCAAAGTTTGTTAATGTTGCTTAATTGGCAAAAAAAGTGACCATTAACGTTTTTTCAACTTACTCTGGTCTTTAGCTCAGACAATTAGGCGATATATAATCTTTCTGCGTATTAAGAAACCTACCAGCTCGGTCGTGTACTATTGCTGGAAAATAGGTCCATAATTGGTACTACTAGTGTCCAACAAAATTGTGTGTATTATTATCGGCCAATGCTCCCAAAGTTAGTATTATTTTTGTCCAATAATCCAATATAATGTTACATAACTATAATTTCTAACCTATGCAAAGCATGGACATCTTCTACTGGTTTTCAGTAAAAGAGGCCTTTATCCTAGCCCACGAAGGCCAGGCGCATTACTACTGTTGTTCAATTATTGCCACGGAATATTTTCTTCAGTAAAAAAGTTATTCCAAGTACAATATTTTATAATGTGGCTATTTTCAAGCAAATAGATCTGTCACGTGCTCTTAATCTTATTTTTATTTCGAATATTGATGGCAAAATACTAATAAATAATTTTTTGTAAGATAAGGATTCACATATTCTATTTTCCATCGTTGAGGCCTACATATCCCTCGAATATGTATAATTTTAAAATATATAATTTTAAGAGATATTGATGACTTTTTGTTTGTTTGTTTGAATTTGTATCAAATTTCCATAAAGGTAGGCATTTGAATGCATCTTGACTTCCTATTTTTTCATGTCAAATCCGTAAGGGCACGTATCTTATTTTATATAGAGTATTAAGATATTTAGATACTTGTACATTATCTTAATTCATATTAAAATTAATAGTTTTTTTATCAATCACCTCTTATTAAAGTAGGAAGAAATTCATCTCTTAGTTCAGATGTCTAGAATTTACCTATTAAAAAAACACATTTTCTTTGTTTTAAAAAAAATCTCTTGTTAATAATAATAAGTATTTGTCAATGTGAGGATTTAGGGTTAGTTGGTTAGGTTAATGAGTACAATGACGACCTCATTTAATTAATTGATGTTATTTTTTTTACAAAGTTGTATTTGAATCATCTAAATTAAGCCTTTAGTTTGTCTTCACTCTCCATGCAGGAAGACTTGTCAATCTTGAAAATTTATCTCATACCATCTAACATGAAAGACCCCCATGATGCCAGACGAGTTACTAGCAAATGGATCATAAAATACTCAACAAAACTACCAAATTATTTAGGTTTCTTAACTTTGAAAGATGATACATTAATAAAATGAATCATAAAATACTCTCACGGTGCATTGTAAGGATTGTATCCTAAAACTACCAAATAATTTTAGGATTTTTGACTCTTAAAGATGACCTATATATGGACTAAAACATACTCAACAAAACATTGAGGTCTCATTTTGTAAAAGGTAGATTTAGGTAACAATAAAATCTACATTTAATTCTTTTTTGTTTCATTAATTGAAGTTCTCTTCGTTGAATTAACTATCATGTCAGCATAATAGATTTTCACATTTTTTTATAAATTGGAATCTTAAAGTTTGAAACAGTATTTTATGGTCCATTTATTTAATGGGCTATCATTATAGGTCTAATTATTTATTAGAAATGGCCCAGAGTTTTGAAGTTTGTATGTTGGCCCAAATATGTGTCGCTCCACTTGCTCCATTAGTCATGATCTTCGCAAATGGCCCATTTTCATTAACATTCGATAACCAAGTTACTGAGGGGGACCCACAAAAGATCACAAGTTGATGATGTCTTTTGATTATGATGGGTAGGATAGGATTAATAATCCTTGACAATGAACGTGATTGTTCGGCCGACTTTTGGATATGTGTTGGATTATCCTTGAATATTTGAATTATTAAATTATAAAATTCTGTTGCAATATTTTGAATTTTATATTTGTCTGTTAATAACCTTATATGTGAAATGATATTTATTGGTAGTAAAGACTGAATTAATATTAATTAAATTCAGATTCTTTTATGTAACAATCATTTTAGAAGTGAGATGCATCATGAAAATGTATTTAAACCAAAAAAAACTGCCACAAACATAAAAAAAATCAACTGGTAACAAATACGACCCCAAATATTAGGTTGTTATAAATCAAATGTTACGCAAATTCTAGCGTAAGACTGTCTCAGATAAATTTATTATGGGGTGACTTTTATTTGAGTCATTTCAAATAAATTATTAGTCGTCCCTCTATTGATAAATAGTACCCATAAAGTTATACGTCTTACGATAAATTTATGGTAAGACGATCTTATATAAGAATTATTGCAAATGTCAAGTTTGAGATATTGTAATAATCAACTCTCAAAATTGAAGATTTCAAAACCTAATAATCCTAAATATTCTGCTGTAAGAGCATTTATAATGAAGTTAGCTGTATTCGATAGTTGCAATTGTGATAACGTTTAGTAATCCGATTAACTCAAAACTGTAATTGTTGAATATTAAGATTCAGCTACAAACATCTGAAATATGTTTATTGTTGAATATTAAGATTAAGCTACAAACATTTGAAAATTTGAAATATGTTTAGTCTCAAGTAACTTTTTATAAAGTGTATTAATAAAGTTAACATTTCTTACGTAGGGAAACGCCTCAATTTTTTTTTTCCCACAAAGTACCCGTTGAACATCTCATCCTTAAAAATTATCCAATATCCATATTCATTTATCCATACTCATTTATGTCAATTCTGCGTTGACCTTTTGCATGCAACTATAACATGTTCTCTAACGCATGTCAAATTCATGAATAAAAATAGTTGGATAAAAGTTAAAATTTTGGTAATTTTTAATAAATTTTGATAAATTTATTCCAGTATATAAAATTAAACTTTTTTGTTTTTAAAAGTTTGGTAATTTTTGATAATTTTTGGTAAATTTAATTTTGATAAATTTAGGTAAAAACTGATAAATTTGTGTAAATTAAAATTACCCATAAATTTGACAAGTCCTAAGTACATATTTATCCCTAACAAACAAATATTATGGCCCTGTCAAATTCATGTTTAACTTATCAAAATTTAATAGTTTTTATCTAAATTTACCAAAATTTATCAAAGTTAAAAAGACAAAAAAAATTAATTTTGTTATAGCTATGTAAATTTGCCAAAAATTACCAAAAATTACCAAAAATTAACTTTTATCCAACTACTTTTTACCCATGAATTTGACTAAGTAAAACCAGTCCCAAATCCATTAACCTCAAAAACCAAGGATCAACCAAACCAACAAACATACCCAGCAAACAACAAATACAAACAAACCAACAAACAAAAACCCCACAAACCCCTCTTAACATTACACTAATCCCCCTACTTAATTAATCAAACATTAAGCCTTGGATCAACATCAACCCTAGCAACCCCCTCCCTGGCCTCCGCCGCCTTCACCGCCTCGACCTCCTCTCTAACGAGCGACTCCTCGCCGCCGCCCATCTCGTTCTCCTCCTCCTCGAGCACGTAGTTCGGGTCGCCCTCGTCGATCGCTCCGGCCGCCTCCATCTCGTTCTCGGCCTCGACATCCGGGCCCTCCCAGGTGAACTTCCCGCCGTGGCCCTTCTTCGCCGCCGGCTTCCTCACCCCGCCGCGGCCGTCGGTGGGGTGGCGGTCGAGGCGGTGGACCCCGGTGTCGACCAGCTTCCGCTCGATGTGCTTGAGGGTGTCGGTGTTGTGGGTGTGGACCTCCACCTTCTCGACCCGGGTCCGGCCCTCCTCGTCCCGGTGCTTCGCCCGGATCGTCACCGTCTCCTTGGTGGGATCCACCGGGGCCTTAGCTGAACTCATGGTAGGGTCTAGGGTTAGGGTTGGTTGATTAGGGTTAGGTTTGGTTGATTAGGTTAGGGTTTAGGGTTGATTTTTGTGGGTTTTGGATGGATGGTTTTTGTGGGTGTCTTTGGTCTTTTGAGTTGTGTGTAGTGGGGAGTGTTTGGTGTTTTGTGGAGGGTATTTTTAAGGAGGGTTTTGCCATAGAAAGTGGTAGAAGGTGCATGCATGGAAGAGGTGAGTAGTGTTGAGATGTGGCTTTAGGGTTTTGACACGTTGAAGCTTGAGTAATGAGGTGCACTTTGTTTGAAATTTTTCCATTAATAAGAATTTAAGTTTTTGACTATGTTGTTCAATTAGATATGTAACGTAAAAATTTAGAAAATAATTCAAAAAAATTGGAATAAAGTTTGTAAATTTATTAAAATTTATGGAAAATGTTGAGTTAAATTGTAGAGCAAACATAAATGAAAAGTTATGGTATTTAGAATATTCATTTGGTGATAGTTTAAAAAAATATAATTTTATTTGTTTAGGACCGCTAGCGAACATTTTTAAGTGAAATTTTAGTCTATAAAAGTAAGTTTGGATCATTCAAATTGAATATTGTTTTATAGGTAGACCAATTGGACTTAATAATCCATAGAATCAAAGTCCAAGTCAAAATAATTGGTTAATGACCTGACTTATCTCTACACAAAGAAACATATAAATCATGAGAATCCATCCTATAACCTCCAAGATTAAAGACTACCAAAATGCTAGATAGTTACTAGCACATCTATAACTCATACATATGATTGGAATATTTGATATTTATTTGATGTGATAAAATAATGTTCATTCATCTTCTATGAAAATAAGTAAAACTCATACTTATAATTCAACAATATTCTTCAATTTTAATTCCTTAAATAATATCTACTGACACACAGGGCAATATCGAGAATCAACTTTAACTCTTTAAATCACACTAGCAAAGCAAGTAAGAAAACTCACACTAAAATAAGAAAACAAATCTCATAACAATATCAATAACCCTAACTCTAGCCTTTTCTTGGAGGGATTGCATTTAGTCGGTCGAACTATAAGGGTATGAACAACGCTCAGTTAAACTTTAAAGATATATAACACTAAATTAAATTATCGAACCCTTAGACTTCAAAGCACCGCAATTAAGTTGATTCGAACCAATTCAATGAATTTCTTATGTGACATCAGAGGGTAATTCTCCTACATGACACTTGTATTGTAGAAATTCCAAACTTTAATATATTGGAATATTGTAATGGTCAAAGCTATCACATATTAGATTGTAGTATTTCAAAAACTATCATATTTAGGATTGCAGTAGAATATGTAAAATATTGTTAATTAGTTTGAAGCAACTCAGTGTTGGTACATTGAAATCCAAAGATTCAGGCCCTGTTCTTTTCTGCGGTTGGCAAATTGCGGTGTCACAGCTTGTCGCAGTTTACCACAACCCACCACATTTTACCGCAAATAATTACTTTTCTCTCTCACAATTCCACTACACCCACCACAATTCCACTATCAACATTTTACTACAATTACTAGAGACAAGGGTTCTGTCATAAGAATTTTACTATCAACATTGTCTGTTATCGGAACATTTTACAATTCCAATATCCTCAAGGTAATTTCTAGGTAATGTTCCAATAACAGACAATTCCAATATCCTCAAGGTGGACTGGTTTTCTCTCTCAACTCTTTGAATAAGGCTATAGGCTTTATTGATAGTGGGCAAGGGTTCTGTCATAAGAATTTGGCCTCTCATGTTATCATATCGATCATTAAGATGAAGCAAGAATTGCATCAGCTTCTTCCTTTGATCAATATCATAAGCATGCTTTATGGATGGGCAAGTTTTAACACAGGTGCAAGCTGGAAATTCTGAAATGTCAGCTAGCTCATCCCACAATCTCTTAAGCTTGGTGAAATATACAGCTACTGAGTCATCATTCTGATAGAGTTCATTTATTTCTTTCTCCAAGTGGAACATCAAAGGTCCATTGGACTGCCCAAAACGTTCAGACAAATCCTTCCAAAGGTTTTGAGCAGATTCAACATACATGAATGCATCAGACAAGTCGGGTGTCATGGAACTCAGAATCCAACTTACAACAAGAGAGTCACATTTGATCCACTGTTGATATGAAGCTGCACCAACTGCAGGCTTTGCACAACTTCCATCTATGAATCCGATCTTCACCTTGATCTTGAGGGTCATCTTGACTGCTTTGTTCCACCTTTGAAAGTTTGATCCATTAAACTTCAAAGTGGTGAGAGGTATGCCAGGATGGTCAGAAGGATGAAGAAACAGTGGGTCATTGTTGTACTCCTCATGAGTTTGGATTGCTGTTTCTGCAGTTTCACACACAGTTGCCATGACTTATTATGTAAACAGCAGCTTCTTGAACATCAATCAGTCCTTGATCAAAGGAGGTTTAGAGAGAAAGAAAAATCAGATCGAGCCTAGGGGCTCTGATACCATGTAGAAAGTAGGAGGTATGAGAGAAATCTTGGAAATGATAATTATCTCTTATGATTAAATGGATACAAAGCAACCCTATATATAGGGAAAACAAAGAAAAAAAGAAAAGGAAAGGTATCAAGATTAGTAACAAGAACGAGAGCTAGGATAACAAGAATAACAACCTATATCTCTAAAATACAACTCAGCAGAATCAATATTTAACAGCTCAAATCTTCACAGTAATATAATTCAAATTAAAAGATTCGACTTATATATTATTTTCCCAATCCCTATAATTCAGCTTATTAAAATCCAATTTTGCTATTAAAAGTTAAGGGAAAAAATCAAATCTTACAAGATAAAACCATAGTAGAGATTATTAAAGCTTTGTCTTAGGGGGAGAGAGATAGACAGAGAGAGAGAGAGAGAAAATGGTTGTCCCATTTCTTTATTTTGCTCACAAGATGCAAGGAAATGATTGAATTCGAGAGAGGTTTTGCATGGGAGTACTTTATCTGACTGGTACAAACAAATTGATGATAAAAAAAAGTACAAAACTACAAACAAATTGATCATGAAGTGCAATGTTTATTATATAATTGGGGGATATACCATTTAATATGAGATACAAATTGGGAAATCTTGAATGCTAAATTGATTGTCCCCTTAACCATTTTGTGAACATGTTGAAGCATTCTCGAGGTTTGTCCTCTGGTGCAGTGTGTCCAGCTCCCTGCGGTTTAGCAACATATATATGAATATGCTTAGGAACATTACCTATGTTAAGCTAAGAAGCTATGCACAAAAAAATTACTTTTTTTCCAATGAGATTATTTCACCTTTACAGTAGCATATGTTAGATTATAATGCCCATTTGAATACTTGGTAGTATACCTGCAAATCACATTGTAGTGCAACAAAGAATCAAGACTAAAAAGGACTTGAATAGTGTGTGTATAATATAAAGTTGTTGCAATACATATGTGATTGACTCACCCAGCAACTTGACCTCCGACGAACCATGGCATCCAATGACTAACAATGCCGAGATTTAATCTCTTTATCCAAGCCCGTGAGTCCACATACGGCACCACCATATCTTGGTCACCACTGTACCAAACTCATGAAAAACATTACAATTTATTACATGCTCTTGGAAAAGGTGCTCTATGTATGGTCATCGTTCACTTATATATACTAAGTTGTTTGCTTTCAATAACATAATTATTCACTTACATATGTCTAGAGCATATGCTCCAAATACATGCAATACGTGTTGGAAAAACATAGAATATTGTGAGTTGAACCAATGCAACTTAACCCTTTAAACATCTTATGAGGTATATATTGTACCCGTTGGCAGGGCGAGTTACCTAGAGAGTTGAGAGATATATTTGTCTTAGATCTTTCACATAGAATGTGAATTGAATCAATGAAAGTATGCAACTTACACATACCCATAACATATCCTATGAGGTATTGTGTCAACATTCATTAGCTAGTCTTGCTTATTGGCAATTGTTATATGGTATTTTTGTGGAGTACCTACCTTGCTAAGTCTTCCAAAGAACTATAGTAACTATATTGATATTTTTATAAAATTCATCATAAATTTATTAATGTTATTAATTGTAAAATTCCAAATGCATTAATTCTTGTTATAAAAATCCATCCATTAATACTTATCTTAATTATGTGTGAAGGACTAATTAAGGTATCACGGTGTGTGGAACATGACTCCTTGCCAGTCTTCATTGAACTATAAATTTATCTTATCTATGTTAGAGTATAAAATTATTACTGAACCTACAACCATTAAGTTAAGCTTTTAGTTGAGATGAATTCAACATGGTATCAAACCCAAACTTGAGCAAAAGGTCCCAGGTTCAAATCTCAACAGTCCCCATGTTTATTTGCAAGGTTAAGGGAGCCTAAAGGAAATTCGCGTGAGGGAGCATGTTAGAGTATAAAACTATCATTGGGCCTACAACCATCCGCTTAAAGCTTCAACAATCTAGTCATGTCTCCGGACCTGACCCGCACTAATAACGTGCCTTACGCATAGTAGAAGGTGAACAGTGCTCACCCCCTTAAAAGAAACAAAAAAAAAGAGTTTTTGAATAATAATATATCAACCTTTGGGGGTGTTGCATTGTAATATACCAACCTTTACTATTAGACAACAATATTTCTGATCTTTATACCTGAGTGACATTATTATACCAACAGTAACTAAAGAGGTGGTGAATCGATCTCCATGCGCACTAACGTGGCTGGCGAAGGAAAAAAAGATTGTCCCAAGCCATAACTTCATTAACCCCTTAGTTTTCCTCACTAACCCACATTACAAGACATTGGTTGGTTGTGTTTCGAGTCAGTATGAAGACCGGTTCACCAACCCATTAGTCACTGTGTTAGGGTCGATTTTTTTTTAACATGGGTTAGTGAGAAAAAATGGAGGGGTTAACGGGGTTATTGTGCAAGGGCCGGTTATTTTCCCTCCGCCTGCCACGTCAGAATCGAGGCCAGTTAACCAGTCACCACCCTCTTAGTCACTGTTGGTATAATAATCTCACTAAGTATAAAGGTCAAAGATATTATTATCCAATAATAAAAGTCGGTATATTATAATCTAATACCCACAAATATCAGTATATCGTCATCTAATATCCAAAAAAAAAAATACTAGCAGGAAAGCAAAGAAGAAGATGGAAGAGATAGATTTAGATTTAGATTATACCTGTAGATCAAAGCATGAAGCAACTCCTTGGTAAAATTTTGATGATAACCAAAGCTGCTTTTAACATTCATTGTATATGTGCTTCTTACTGACATATTAAGTCTAACCCAGACATCTACTGTACCCTGCATAAAAAGGAGGATACCATATAATCATACACTCACACATGAAAGAGTTCCTTCGCATTTTGTCATATTTGTTTACCACAATCGGCTGGTAAATAAGGCACGACATTTTTTTTTTTTTGATGGGGTAAATTTGATTCGTCTAAACGACTCTAATATTAAGAGTAACTAGTCTTATTTTAACAAAAATTAACTTAAATTATTATAGTATATATAAATTAAAAATACCACAACATAAATTATATAATTAAGAGTGTGTTTGGTAGAGGGAAAACATTTTATTTTAGAAAATATTTTCCTAATTTTTTAGTGTTTGGTACAAAAAAAGTTTAAAAAATCATTTCCAAATAAAATCATTTTCCTCTAAAGGAAGGAAATTGACTTCCTTTGTTCAACCTAGAAAAGTCATTTTCCACCATTGATTGTTGGATCGATTTTCACTACTAACTCTAATTGAAATTTGAGGTTGAAATTTAACAATAACGGTTTTGCTCGAAATTTTGTAATACGATAGAATTGATTAAAAAACCTCAAATATAAATTTTTATCTCAAACTATTTTTATTTGAAAACATTAATCACGATATATACCAGATCAGAAGTTTTTGCCGCTAAAACTAAATGAAACTTTTAAAAATTCAAATTGAACTGTTTGAATCGAAACTTTATGATTTGATCGTATGGACTAAGAAAAGCTCAAATATAAATTTTGAGCTCCAAATATTTTCATTTGTAACATATACCGCCACTTTTGTCGACATTTTTTTGCGGTTAAATATGACTGAAACTTAAGAGCAAAATTCAATTTTCACAGTTTGTCATAAAACTTTACAATATAATAGAAATGATTAAAAAAAGCTCAAATATGAATTTTGAGCTCCAAATATTTTCATTTGTAACATATATCGCCACTTTTGTCGACATTTTTTTGCTGTTAAATATGATTGAAACTTAAAAGCAAAATTCAATTTTCACAGTTTGTTATGAAACTTTATAATACGATAGAAATGATTAAGAAAAACTCAAATATGAATTTTGAGCTCCAAATATTTTCATTTGTAACATATAATATAGCTACTTATATCGGCATATATGGTCATTTTCCGAAAAATAATTTGTCTCCTACCAAACAAGGGAAAATTTGGCTTGAAAAACCATTTTCCCTGGAAAACCATTTCTCATGGAAAACAATTTCCTCAAAAATCATTTTCCTCTGAACCAATTTACCGTTCTTTTATGCGGTACCGTAACTTACCGCATCACAATTTACCGCAACTTACCGTAATCAACTGCAACTCACCGTAATCTTATATTTACCGCAACTTATGGTAACCCATTTATTATTTTCCACCGTAACTTACCGCAACCCACCGCAACTCACCGCATCGCAACTTACCGCACCACAATTCCACCGTATAAAAGAACGGTGCCACCTTTAATATTATGTTGGATATTTTATTATCTAATTCCTTTACAAATATGGTATTTAGTAAATTTTTGATATATAAATATTTAATTTAAAGAATTGTATAGTTAAGTAAGACCATATATAGTTATGATAATAATAATAATAATCATAACTATAACTATAACTATATGATTATAATTCTTGTTAAAATTATAATCAGATAATTTGTTTAAATATTAATAAAAAGAGAAAAATGTAAATAATATATCCTATGATAATTTTACTCTAGAAAAACACATGGTAATTTTCAAAAGTTAGGCTAATTAATAATTAAATTTAGTAAAAGCACTATATAATAATTAATAAGTTAGACTAAACACTTTAATTTAGTAAAATCACTCATGTCATAATTTAGGCCAAACACTTCAATACATCTTCAAAAATAACCTTTATAAAAACTGTTTGTAAGAAGCAAAAACACTATTTTAGAAATTAGGCCAAACAAACACTTAGTAAAAAATATTTTTTATTTCAAAGGTATTTTAATTTCCAGGAATTATTTGATGAAAACTAAACAAAAATAAAGTAAAGCCCCAATTTCAAGGAATTATTTGATGAAATATTTCATGGCATAGTAGTTAGTGTCAAAGAACGCACAATAAATATCGACCCTACGAAAAACATGCAAGTACATACGTAGTATTAGAAAAAGTGGCTATTCTTATAAGTGAATCTTACCTCTCGAATGTTGAGAGCTTCTCGAACTTTTAAGTCATTAGCCCAAATTGGGAAAAATCGGTAATCACTTTCGTCTCCCTGTAACACAATTAAGAGGTAAACATGAGATCAAATTGGGTTAATAATGAAGAAGAATTATGTATGGTTAATAACGAAGAGGTAAACATGGCATCAAATTGGGTTAAATTGTTGATTGTCCAATTTGTCCTAAATTAAATTATCTTATTGTTGATTGTCCTAAATTAAATTATCTTTCTCATTTTTTTCAAAAAGGGAAGTGTAACTAGATATATAGTTGGAATACTCACTTACATAACTTAGGTATTGAGTGTCATGACACTTATAGTAAGTGAACTTAAAATATTGTTGGAAGGACTCAAGATGGTTGCTCCATTTGACAAAGAACATTGGGACATTGTACTCCTTAAGTAAATAAGAGCTCTTTTAGATTTTTAAATTGATATCAGAACTAGTCCACTTGGAAGAAGGATCTTGTTCTTATATTTTGTAGCGTTGTCCTTACATAATATAGTATAATCTAATTTAACTTAATTTTATTATCTAAAAGAACAGAGCTTATTTTTAGATAATTTGCCATTTATTCAATTCACAAAATTTATTTAAAAATTTTAAAAAAGGTGATGTGACATTTATATACCTCTACTACTTTCCTAACTTAATATAACCTAACCTAAATTAATCCTACGTATCAAAAGAACAATCCCATTATGTTGTCATAAAGATCATGTTATGTTAGAAAGTGGTGAAAGGAACTCAGAGCCACTCTTTCACAAGAGCAAAGCCATTATTCCCGATCTCATATTTTGCTCATTGGAAGAAGTTAATGCATATCATCATAAAGGATAAAACAATTGGAGCTAGACTATGCCCTTAAGAAAATCATTAATCAAAGCGATTTACTCTCCAATTGTTCAAACTAGGGGTGTGAATGAGTCGAACAGCGCTAGCTCGAGCCTTCCCAAACTCAGTTTGGAAAAGCTCGGCCTGAAACTTGCCGAGCTTGTGAAAGTGAGGCTTGAACTCCAGCTAGGGCTCAGGCTCAAATCATTTACAGCCTATACCTAGCCAAAAAAAGTTGCAAGACTAAGGGGGCGTTTGGTAGGAATTCCAGGGAAATTTTTCCTAGGGAAAATTTTTCATGGGAACAATTTTCTTTAGCCCCCTTAAGGAAAATTTTCCCTAAGAAAATGAAGAAAATGGTGGGCCCACCGTAAAAATTTTCCCAAGGTCAACCCACATCCAAATATAGGAAAAATAAGTCAACCCAAGAAAATTGACCATTTTCCTAGGGCTATTGACCAACCAAACGCACCCTAATAAAAAAAAGTCAACTATCAAGCAAAGGAACAAAGTTATACCGGACACCGTGTTGGGTGTATTGGATTATCACAATCAGATTCCAAGATATGATACATGTTTATGAGAAGGAGATCCTGCATAATGATAAAACTCAATAAATCAATTTGTGCAGTGCATAATATAACAACTTGTCAAGTCATGTCAAAATATTTCCTAATGGTTATTCAAAATTTCAAGCAGAGCTATTACATCTTACAATATACCAAATATATTATCAAATTACTCTTGCCAAATATTCAAATAGGAGTAAAAATAAACCTATTAAACACCTCTTAGACCTAAACCTGATTGAACTAAAAAATATGAACCACATTAAATAACAATAAAATAACTACCCGAAGAAAACAAAACTACTACAATAAGGAAAATGTGTTTTAATTCATGTCAAATATTCAAATAAGAGTTCAATATTACATCATACTAATCTTAAACCCGTGCAATGCACGGAGTAGGAAAATATAATTATTTTTATAGAAAATCAAAAAATAAACTATATAACATGGGAATATAAATTAGAAAGAGCGAAATATTAATAATATTATCAAAAGAAAACGAATCGTAACATAATTGTTCTAATAAAATATATGCAAAATCAAGATTATGATTGCTCGGTATAGTGGATGAAAAGAGATATTTACGAAAATTAGTGTCTTGCTTGTGAATGTATTGTTTTTATATGTTATCAAAAAGTCATGAATGTAATTGACCTAGCCGCAATAGTGCCGGATTTTTTGGTGAGTAGTTGGGTTATGGAACAGTTGTAAACGTGGTCAGAGTCCAAAGCAGTCAATGATTAGTAATACTTTCTGATTTTTTAATTCTAAAATAAAATCCAGATTGAAAATAAAAAATTGAAAATAGAAGAAAAAAAATATAATTTTCTATGTTGTGATTCCCGTTGCTGCATTAAAATAAAATCCACAACAGTTGTGGAATAGTTGTAAACGTGGTCAAAGTCCAAAGCAGTCAAGGATTAGTGATACTTTATGGTTTTTTAATTTTAAAATAAAATCCGTATTGAAAATTTAAAAAAAATTGAAAATAGAAAAAAAAAAATTTTCGTTATGATTGGTCAATTCCCCTACAGTCACTCCCGTGACTCTATTTCGTGGAATACTGGAACCCACAATAATTTCTATTATAATATGTAGATTTCTACATAGAGATACCCAAGCAAATACAACTAATTAACGATATGAGTTTTGGGAAAAGCATAGTTTATCTATCTTGATTTTAATGAAACTAATATATATTCTCTTCGTCTCCTTTTTAAATGTCAAAATACCTAACTTTGCTAAACTAATGCTCATTAGAAAAAGAGTAAAAAGTTTGTGTATGAACAAATATACCCTTCCATCTCATTAGTGAATGGAGGGAGGATTAACACTAATTTTGATGCAAAGAGAGAAATAAAGAAGAATTTTAAAATTAAAATAAAGCTCAAATTTATTAATTAAGGGTAATTTAGGAATTTGAATCATTGGAATTGTAAAATTGACAAATAATAAGGGACAAAGTAGTTAGAAAAATTGAGACTCATTAAGAGATGGAGGGAGTATTATAGTTTTCTTAACCAATATTTTTGATAGATACTATTCCCTCCGTTTTATTTTGTCTATCGCCTCAAAAATTGTGTTAAAAACTTTGACTATTAATATCTTAATTTGTGTAATGATTCATCATACAAAATTGATGTCATTAGATTCCTAATAAAAGTTTTATATTAAAAAATATTAATTAAAGACTGACACTAAAAATCATAAATGACCGATAAAAAAGAACGAAGGGAGTATTAATCATCAAGTATTAAAAAAAGTTTGAAATACGTTAACTACGCCAACAATTACAAATGACACCATATATTTTCACACAATTCATGAATAAAAATATAATTTTACACGTACCATTTATATGCAATACTATTTATAGTCTTATAGAAGTCAATCACATCTTTCTTCTTCAATTTAATATCTAAATATATAATTTTGTTATTAAGGTAAGACACATAAAACATATTTTGCGCCAACTCTCGTATAATTTTTGTACCTTATAATATGCAGACATATATACATGAAGAACTTACTTGCTTTATGGCTTGCAGATTCTGTATGCACTTTGTGTTGCTTGGATCAACACTCTCATAATTGCCATGGCAACTTCGTCGCATTGCCTTTATAGGAAAAAAAACATAGTATATATGCAATCACTTGATATTTATATAGGAAACTTAAATAGAAAAAAACATAGTATATATGCAATCACTTGATATTTATATAGGAAACTTAAATTTAACTTCAATTGTTTGAACCAAAATTGAATTAGGATTATTAATGATAATATACTGAACTTTAGGGGTATTGGACAATAATGTACTGAACTTTTTTCTTGGACTCTAATACACTGAATTTTGAGGGTATTGGATAATAATGCACTCAGACCAATTCAGCTGGTGGTTGCCGCGGTGGCTGTCCTACTTTGAGGTGTCATTTTTCTATTTTTTTCAGAAAAAACTTTTGCCGTGTAAGAAAGTACACATAAGCAGGGTGAAATAGAAAAATGATACCTCAAAGTAGGACAGCCACCGCGTCAACCACCAGCTAAATTGGTCTGAGTGTATTATTGTCCAATACCCTCAAAGCTCAGTGTATTAGAGTCCAAGAAAAAAGTTCATTGCATTATTATCCAATACCTCTAAAGTTCAGTGTATTATTATCCAATAATCCTTTGAATTATATTTTAGGGTAGATATGATTTGGAACTTCAAATGATTTTGTTTGATAACATATAGCATCATGTTTATCAACATTTTCCATTGATTATAAAACTAACTAAAATTAAGAGTGAAATTCAACTTTAATAATTTAGATCAAGGCCCTGTTCGGCAAAAATAGTGGATTCAGTAGCAGATAGCGGTTTGGGTGACGGATAGCGGTTGGGGTAGCTAATAGCGGTTGCAGTTTAGCGTATAGCTGATAGCTGTTTAAGTAGATATTTGTATTAAATATGTTCGGTAAAATTAGCAGTTAGATTAGCTGATAAATGTAAAATGACTGAACAGGACATTATCGTCATCATCATCATTACAACCATTCATTTTGATCAGGGGCGGATCTGGGGCTATGTTAGGGGTGTCCATGGACACCCCTAGCCTGTATTAATTGGAAAGGAAAAATATAAATATGTGTTAAACGGACAACCCTAAAAAAGCTCAAATATTAACATTATTGAATTTACTGATAATTGGACACCCCTAATTTGGAAGTCGAGATTCGCCACTGATTTTGATTGTTGAATTTTTTTTTTCAACTTAGATTATAATCGACTATAGTTAAATGTTTGATTAAATATCCTTTGCTTCTTTTTCACAAAATAGTTGATAGAGAACAATTTTTAAATCTTGGACCAACCAGAATTAGTCTCTACAAATTGTAAAATTTAGAAATAGGATTGTTACATTTGATTTCTTCATACCTGGCATGGAGGGGAGTTCAAAGTATTACCTTTTTTTATTATTATTATCAACATAATTATGCATTATATTATTATTATTATTTATTGGGCAAGATTTGGAACTTAGCGGTGAACATAAGGAAGGGTGGTGTAGTATAAGTCTTTATTAATTTTACTTTAATGGGCTAGAGGCATCATGCATGGCAATGGCTAGAAAAGTTAAAAAATTTTAATACAACTATAGGGGTAGCCATGGAACTTGTAGCCGTCAAACGCTATACTTCATCCTAAACGTTGCTCATGGTAACGTTTTGTACAAATCTTCAAACGCTGCATCAAACGCTATCTGTCAATTTAAAATACTACTTAATCGAATAATTATGATATAACAAAATAGCTTTTTGACTCGGCAAAAACGCTAAACGCTACTCCAAACGCTAGTATCGAAGAGAGCCCAAAACTTTATAATTTCATATGATATGAATATTAAGAAAAAAAATGTGAATGTTTGCTATCAATTTTTCAATTATAACATATACTACCGTTATCGGCATTTTTCTATCGCTAAAATATTTAAAGCAAAATTCAATTTCAATAATTCGCTTCAAATTTTACAATAACGCAAATTTTAGTATAAGTCACGTAAATTTATCGTGAGACATACTCTTTAGAATGTGACGAATAATTTAATCAAGAGTTGACTTTTACCGGAGTCAACCTAACTAAATTATTAGTCACCCATGTATTCATAAATAGTCACCACAATATTATACATCTCATGATAAGTTTATGGTAAGACGGTCTTATATAAGAATTACTGAACCAACAAACACGATATATTAATTGTAATTTTAAGCTCCAATTTTCTTCATTTGATATGAATGTCATATATGTCATCGTATCATGAAGTCCTTTTTCCTCCTAATCAACCAAACATTTGGGATAAAAATTATTTTTCATAGAAAATTAACCATTTTCAGAAAATTCTTTTTTTTTTCTTCCTATTATCAACTTTGTTGTAGATGGAAATCTGAAACAAATGTTTGATCGTCAGTATTATACCTCATAGAGTTCATCGGATAAGAGGGAGACCCGACGAGCATATTCATATCTTAGGCTTGTAGGTGATTCATATATTGGGCTCATAGGTGATTCTGTGATGGGATTTCCAAGACTGTAACCCTGCACTCAAAGAAGTAATCATTGAGAAAAAGGGAGGAAAAAAAAGTTTGTATGTTTACTCAATGTTTTGGGTAACTTTTTTTTTTATTTTTTGGATACTGTTAGCTTTTTTAACAATGTTAGAAAGCTATTTGATGTGTTTGGTAAGTAGCTTTTTCTATTATCTTTTTAGATGCAATAAGTTAGTTTTCAAAAAGATATTTGATGAAACTTTTTGGGATAGCCTAAAAAAGTTAATGTACCAAATATTTTTTCTGTAATTAACTAACCCAAGTAGCTAATCCAAACAGTTATCAATTAACAACTATAAGCTAATCCAAACAGCTAGTTGCCAAATAAGACCTATAATTGCAAGTGAAGGTAAACAACTAAACATACCTTGATATTCATGTATGGCCCATTTCCAGCATTATTTCCTTCAAAAATATATATATATATATGATTACATGTAAAGCACAAACATGAAAGTGATATAAAAGGGGGGACAAATATTGTGATGAAGGGTACTAAAACTTCAATTATATTTAATTAAAAGTATTTTATTTCCACAAAAATTTAAATATTGGAGAGGAATATTAAAGACGCGGGTGATTGCCACATGACCACTATCTTTTTGGTATCACTATTGTTACGAATAAAAAAGTAACATAAAAAATAATTTTTAAAGTAGAATTGTTATGAAGTTAAGTAATATATATACTATGCGAGGTTAATGATAGAAAAATAATGATAAAATTTAATATTTTTATTTAGTAAATTGGAATCTAATAAACCAACATTTGGAGAGCTTTGATTTAACGAACCAACTTTGAAAATTAATACTAGATGAACTGACCTTAACACCTTATTTTTTTCAACGAACCGCCACCCAGTCTAACTCATCGGAAGTATGACGCGG